>OX463235.1:64093009-64405509 GCA_949820135.1 Sylvilagus floridanus
GGGTGCTCCAGGCAGACTCACCTGAAGACGACTCCTTTGCATTCAAATTAACACTCAATAGAAATCAGGAAACAGATTCCACTGCAAGAGAGAAATGTTAGTACACTTCAAAGAGGAGAAGAAAATATTTGCTTCAGACCATCAAAAATCACTGTAGTCCCTAGAACTAAAATCTGCCATTTGATGCTTCCCATAAGGGAAAGAGGAGGTGACAGCTTTTAGCAAACACGCTGGAAAACATGCGTCCTGCCTTGTAAACCCTTTTGTTAGGTAACTGAGGGAAAAGAACTTCATATAGCTTAAGTATTCTAAGTATTCATGCATACTTTAGGAAGCTGTGAGACTGGTTTAGTGACAGGTAAATTGGATGAGATGGAAGTCAAGGATTTCATTCTTTGAAGACGTAAATGGGAAAATCAAATAAGACAAGATCCATCCAGTTGAGGTTCAGTGAGAAATGTGTAACACCATTGGATTCAGGTGTTAGTTCTTTAAGTCTCACTACATATACATTGCATATTTTTCAAAGCAGAGATTAAATGCTATTAATTTCTTAGTGATAGAAGTTTTTATTCTTCAGTAAGGAAGTGATTTCCTTCAGCTTCCCTGTCTGTGGCTTAAACCTGATTTTTGATCCATGTTGGAAGAATAGTAATAGTAGCAAGTATTTATTGAGCATGTTACCATGTGCCAGACACTATACCAAGCTCTTTTGTTTTGTTTTGTTTTGTTTTTTTTAAGATTTACACAAAGAGAGAAGGAGAGGCAGAGAGAGAGAGAGAGAAAGAGAGAGAGAGAGAGAGAGAAAGGTGTCTTCCATCTACTATTTCCTTCCCCAATTGGCCACAATAGTCAGAGCTGCACCAATCCAAAGCCAGGAGCCTGGAGCTTTCTCCAGGTTTCTCACGCAGGTACTGGGGCCCAAGGACTGGGGCCATCTTCTACTGCTTTCCCAGGCCATAGCAGAGAGCTGGATCAGAAGTGGTGCAGCCGGTACTCAAACTGGCAACGATATGGAATGCTGGCACGGTAGGCAGTGACTTTACCCTCTACACCACAGCACCAGGCTCCCAAGCTCTTTATGTGTGTATTACCTCGTATGATTCTCACAGCCAGCTCTGGGTACATACTTTCATCATCTGCTATTACAGATGATAAAACCAAGGCCCAACCACTGGACTAGTAAATGGGGGGCTGGGATTCAAATCCAAGTGGGCTGACCTCAAAGTCCAGCCTCTTGAGCACTGAGCTGTTTTGCTTCCCCAGGGTCCCTTCTTTACCTGGGAGGCAGCAAGCCCTACTTGCAGACTTAGTCCCTAAAAGGAGGCACATGCCTAGTTAGGGCTGAGTATGAAGCAAAGTCTGTCAGATTAAAAGCACAAGTGGAGAACCCATTCCGGTGTATTGCACACCATGGATTTGTCCTTGTCTTGTAAGCAGGGAGGCATCGATGAGGAACGAGAGTGTATGATGCCTGCCGGAACAAGGAGAGAAGACCCACTCTAATGGGAAATGCACGTGCTTGAGAGTTGTTCAACTAAAGAGGCTTGTGTGCCAGGGTGCCTGTCTCCCTGCCACCTCCTCCTTCCCTCCTTCCTGTTTCTCTTTATTCTCTCAGTCTTCTTAGTTATAATGAAAAAAAATTATACTCTTAAGACTATCTGAAGATCACTGAAAAATTTAACCAACTTATTTTTTAAAAAAAGATTTATTTATTTGAAAAAAAAAGAGAGAGAGAGATCTTCCATCCTCTAGTTCACTCCCTAAGTGTCCACAGCGGCTGGGGCCAAGCCAGGCCAAAATCAAAAGCCCACACCTCCATCTGTGTCTCCCACGTGGGAGGCAGGAACTCAGCACTTGGGCTGTCATCCGCTGCTTTCCCAGGCACATTGACAGGAAGCTGAATCGGAAGTGCCGAGTAGCCAGGACTTTAACTGACACTGGGATGGAAGTATCCCAAGTGGTCACTTAACCCACGGGGCCACAAAGCCCACCCCCAACCAACTTATTTTAAACACGAACTTCATCTCAGGCACCACGAGATGGTGGAGAAGCCCTGAGTACTCTGGACACTCAGCCTCTTCCCAGGGCGGGAGCACCCTGCAGGGGGTGACTTGCAGTAGCTGTGTGAGTAGCTTGGTTTTCTTGAGTGTCTCTCTCCAGCAAAGAAGTAAGTAAACAGAGCAGCTACAAAGAGCCTGGTAGAATGCAGGTGTTGCTGGGGGCCTGCCCTCCCCAGAATCTCAGGTAAACAGCCTCAGAGAGGTGGGGAGACCATGTCAGGGATGCCTGACCCCTCCCGCCTCCCCTTGTGTCCCCGTCCCTGTCCTGGGATTTCTGTGCCCAGCCTCCTCCTCTGGACCAACGCCACATGACAGTGACCACCAAGAAGAAGCCAGGCTTTCCTGGGCTCGTCTCTGTCCCCAGCCCACATCTTACATGTCCTGTTTCGGCCTGCAGTGGCTTGCAGCTCCTGGCATGTATCTGAAAAGAGAATGAAGCAATTGACATAATTTAAAAATTTCTTGATGAAGGTGGAGTCATTGTTGTGGCGTAGTGGAATGCTTATATGCTCTCTGAGACACAGGCCAGGGGCCAGCAGCTGTACCACCTGGGAAAGGTCCTCAGTGCTCCACAGCATCTTTCTGCAGAGGCTGAGAACAGCAAGGCAAAGCAGTGGGGAGGGCTGGAGGCCCCCAGGGTACCCTGTCGGTTCTGCTGCAGGCATGATGTCAAGCTCAAAGGCCAAAGTGGTGTTCACGAGGGCTTTTCCTGCCATGTGACGCTGACTCCAATCCATGCTCTCGCTGCTCTGCAGTAGTACTTGGACAGGTGTGGGCCAAGCCCCAGGGTCTCACCTCCCATTTACCTTCCTGATGGACCACTGCAGAGCTGAGGACCTAGCGTGGGGAAGCAGGTGGGAATCTGGACAAGGACCCATCCAGGTTGGAGGTGGTGTACTTGTTTGCTCTGGAAACTAAGTGGTCACCATAGGTGAGCAGAATGTGCCAGAAGAGGGTGAGTGAAACTAGGCTCTGCCCTGTTGAAGAGGCTTCCCAGAATCCATCCCACTGTGGCCATCAGGGAATATGGGCCTGCTGGCGTGAGACCTGGGTTTTCCAGAGTGACTGTGTTCTATGTGACAGATCTCCCCACTGGCAGTGTTGACGAGAAATGTTTTATAAAAATGAAAAACTGAGCAGGCCAAACCAACGTATCTGTAGGCAGAATCTAGCCACGGGCTTCCACTTGGCAACCTCTGATTGGACATAATCCACTCACACTCCTATTCCACATTTGACAGTTTTATTCCAGTTATTGGACTCTAACAGAGTGCTGGCACCCAGAAAGGGCAAGTGACTGGTGTGAGATCACACAGCAAGTTAATGGCAGAGGCAGGCACTCTACATCAGTGTTAAACACAAACAGTGAGCATTCTGGTTTGACACTAAAACAACATTGTGGCTAAAATCTGCAACCTTATGAACAGGAGAAATCCATTCCAAATGTTTTCTAAAAATAAAAATTAATTTCATAGTGAAATCCTGTAACACCCTACTTCTGCCATGTGTTTGTAGACCAGCCTAAAACTCAGCAAATAGATTTCTTCCTAAACACAACTGTTTTTCAAAAACAAATAGGTTTTGGGGCCAGCACTGTGGTGTGGAAGGTTAAAGCCCTGGCCTATGGCTCTGGCATCCTATATGGATGCCAGTTTAGGTCCTGGCTGGTCCACTTCTGACCCAGTTCCCCGCTGGTGTGCCTGGGAAGGCAGTGGAGGTTGGTCTGGGTCCTTGGGCCCCTGCACCCATGTTGGAGGCCCGGAGGGGGCTGTGGCTCCTGGCTTCAGATCAGCTCAGCTCTGGCCATTACAGCCATTTGAAGAGTGAACCAGTGGATAGAAGATACTCTCTCTCTCTCTCTCTTCTTCTCTCTGTAATTCTTTCAAATAAATAAAATAAATCTAAAAAAATAGGTTTTAAAATGGAGTTCAGAGTGTCACCTGCAAGGGGGAAAAAAGTATTCTCCTCTTAATTTATAAATCAACAAGAGGGACTTCTTTCTAAAGAAGTTCTAGTTTTGGCTTCCCCAGGGAACATGCACACACCTCTTCCAGCATGGTGCCACGTGTAACTAAGGCTCACATATGCCCAGAGACTGGCGTCAAGTGGACTTGGTTCACATGCCGGTACTGAGATGTCGCGCTGTGTGATCTTGCAGAAGTGACCTAAACATCTTCAGTTTGCTCATCATTCAGCACAGATGAGAATGGCACCGCCTTGAAGAGCAGCTGTAGGGATTGGAGGAGTTAATTTCTCTGCAGTGCCTGTGTGGAGCCTGGCATGTGCCGTGGCCACAGACACGAGCACCTCTCTGCACCATCACTCAGGGATGCAAGGCAAAGCACGTTAGAAGTGAGCAGCACCCTCCCGAGGAGGCAGACCATCGGTGCTGGCAAGGGAACTAGGGAAAGGATTTGCCCACCACACAGAGCAGCTCCCACGGCCACTTGCGTTTGCTTGTTCCAGGGTCGTTTTGTTTTGGTAACAGCTTTATTGCTACAGAATTCATATACGCTACAATTCAGTCATTTAAAGTACTTAATTCATGCTTTTTAGCACATTTGCAGATAGTGTAACCATCATCAGAGTCAGTTTTACAATGGGTTCATCACCTCAAGAAGAGACCTGGTACTCTTTGTCTATCATCCTTGGCCACCACCCAGCCCATTCCCCAGCCCCAGACAGCCACCGGTTACTGTTGGTATGGTTTTGGCTCTTCTGGATATCTCGTATAAGTGGAATCATATCGTATATGATCTCTGTTTGGTTTCTTTCATTTAGCATGTTTTATTCAAGTTTATCAGTGTTGTAGTATAGATCAGTACTCTCTTTTTTTATTGTCGAGCAGTATCCCATACTACATTTTGTCTGACCATTTATCTGCAGATAGACATTTGGGTGATTTGCCTTTTGGGCTTTTATGAATAATGTACGGGGTTTTTTGTGGACTTACCTTTTCAGTTTCCTGGAGCATATACTTAGGATGTAGTTGCTGAATCAAACGGGAACTCTGTGTTTAATGTTTGAGGAGCTGCCAGCGTGCTTTCCAAAGTGGCAGCACTGTCCAAGTTTTGATTTCTCCACAAAATTACCAACACTTACGATTATGAGACTTTTCAGCTTCACCATCCTAGTGCTTAAGAAGTGCTGATCTTCTTGTGGTTCTGAGCTGCGCCTCCCCATTGACTAATAATGTTGAGAATGTTTTCACGTCCTCTTTGGCCATTTGTACATCTTCTTCGGAGAAAAGTCTACTCAAACCCTTTGTCCGTTTTTAAACTGGGTTATCTTTTATGGTTAACTTATAAGAGTTCTTGGCAGATGTGTGATTTGTAGATATTGTCTCTTTTTTCTAGTTGGTCTTCTTACCTTGTGAGACTGTCTTTTGAAGCACAAAAGTTTGATTTTGATGAAGTCCACTTTATTTTCTTTTGTTGCTTGTGCTTTTGGTCTGATATCTAAGATTCTGTTGTTAAAACCAAGGTCACAAAAATTTAACTGTATAGCTTTCTTTTAAGAGCTATATAGTTTTGGCTCTTTCAGTTAATTCTTTGGTCTATTTTGAGTTAATACCTATATGTGGTGAGTGATAAGGGTATAACCTCTTGTTTGGCATGTGAATATCTAGTTGTGCAGCCGTGTTTTGAAGGAAGAAAAGGAGTGTGGGTTGGTGTGGTCATCCACCAGTATACACTTAGCCCAGTCCACTTTGGGAGCCCCCTGGCCAGTCAAAACATAACTGGGAGGTCAATTATAACAAGAGGAAAGCCATCGCAGCTCTTAAAAGCTCTAGTCTGCAAGCTGTAATGTGTGCCCATTCTGTGGATGAAATAACTAATGGGATAGTAATTTAATTACTTACAAATAACTTAATTTATGCATATCTCTTACCTCCCTGCCATCTCCAGGCCTTTGGGGCAGACATAGGGTGTAACAGAAGGATTAAGGTCTGATTCTTGGCCATGCTTTTGTGCTTAAGCACGTGACTTAACCTGTTTGAGATGAGTTTTCTCATCTTTAAAGTAGAATAACGATACCAAGTTCCCAGTATGATTGAGTGGATTAAAGGAAGCTTTCCAAGGTTTGAGAATGCGCCTCGTGCCTTGTGTCTAGTTGCCATGCAATGCGCAAGTGTTCTCTCTCATCTCTCTCCTCTCCCCATGTCTGCCATTGTCCGAGCTAAAGGCTGTGTCTCTATTGCTTTAGATCATGTAGTCCTACACAACAACAAATTCCAGAGACACAAACCTCCCCCATAAACTATCCTGTGCTAGCTCTCTTCCTCCTCCACCCACAGCATCTGCCACGGACAGTCTCAGGAAAAGATGATACACAGCAGAGGTTGTACTGGGAAGATGTCCAGGCCTCAAGGCAACTCTGTGTTGTCTACCAGGTGCCTTGGTGCCTCTCAAGAGTCGGTTGACTGAAAAAGGAAACTTGTAGCCATAATGACTACCCATCCAGGCTGGCCCAATAACAGCAAGTGAGGACTAAGTGATGCCTTCAGTGTGAGTTGCCATTTATCCCTGGGCCTGCAATCGCCTCCAGCTGTAATACCCTGACCTTGGGATATGGCATAGTGTCATTGCCAGAGAGATTGAGAGAGAGAGAGATCAGGAGACTGAAAGAGAGCCATGTATTCAGGAACAGCTCCTTTTAAAACTTTTCCAGGGGGCGGGCAGGGAAGTAGGAGCAGCAAATCCCATTAGGGTGGGGGTGGGGCTGACACCAGTGATTGAGCCATGGGATCACCTGGCTTCCAGCCATTGTGGCAGGGGCTAGAGCCTAGGATGGGTCCAGGGTGTAGATCGTGCCATGAATAAGACTGTGCACACCATTTTACTAACATGCCCCCCTTTTGTTTTTTATAAAGCAGTCGTATGGGATTACATTAGCCCCAAAAGTCCAGGAGGGGTGGAGGGACAACAATCTGTCTTAGAGCTGCTTCCTTCTGACATGGGCTGACGGGGTACTCTTTGATGGCATGGGGCAGTGTCTCAAGCTGCTGTCTCCTGGATGGAGAGCTGAGTATATCCCTGTAGCAGCATTTGGTTGACCACCTGGTTGGTGAAGACCTTGGATCATTCCATTATCAACTCCTGTAAACACTTAGACACAGTAGTATAAAAGAGTGAGAATATCAGCTTGGGCTTGGCACACATGGGATAGGGGAAAAGGAGGTGACCTCTACGTCCCAGATTCCTGACCAGTCTCCAGGAGGTTCATCTGAGGTTGAACAACCTCAGGAGAGTGTAGTTAGAAATAAATTGGAATCACTGGCATCATAAATAAGAGAGTCAATTGTTAAATGAGCAACAGGAGTCACTGTGCACTTGCTCCCCGTGTAGGAACTCTGTCCTTAATGTGTTGTACTATGAAAATTAACAGTAAAACTAGTTTTCAAATAGACTTTATACTTTGTATGTCTGTGTGGGTACAAACTATTAAAATCTTTATTTAGTATAGAGTTGATCTTCTGTATATAATTAAAAATGAATCTTAATGAAGAATGGGATGGGAGAGGGAGTAGGAGGCAGGATGATTTGGAGGTAGGAGGACAGGTATGGGGGTAAGAACTGCTATAATCCAAAAGTTGTACTTATGAAATTTATTAAATAAAAGCTTTCTTTCTTTTTTTTTTTTTTTTTTTTTTTTTTTACAGGCAGAGTGGACAGTGAGAGAGAGAGACAGAGAGAAAGGTCTTCCTTTGCCGTTGGTTCACCCTCCAATGGCCGCCGCGGTCGGCGCGCTGCGGCCGGCGCACCGCGCTCGTCCGATGGCAGGAGCCAGGTGCTTTTCCTGGTCTCCCCATGGGGTGCAGGGCCCAAGCACCTGGGCCATCCTCCACTGCACTCCCGGGCCACAGCAGAGGGCTGGCCTGGAAGAGGGGCAACCGGGACAGAATCCGGCGCCCCGACCGGGACTAGAACCCGGTGTGCCGGCGCCGCAAGGCGGAGGATTAGCCTGTTGAGCCACGGCGCCGGCCTAAATAAAAGCTTTCTATAAAAAAATAAAATAAAATAAATAGGTTGGAGGTGATGATTTAAATTCCACCTCTTTTTTGAGTTAATCTATTCAGGTGATGCATTTGACCCGATTAATAGAAGATACACAGATCAAATGTCCAATACTGGGAGATAATTGTAATGGATGAAAGTCTCTCGGGTCAATTGACTATTATTACCTGGAAACCATTTATAAGAGCAGCAAATTATTGGGACAACACAGTTAGCACTCCCACAATAAAGCAAGTTTCCTGTGTGTGCATGTAGGAGCCCCTCCCCACTCCTAAGGGCCTGTCAAGTTGAAGGGTGGGTGTTTGAGGGGACTGCTATGCCCTTCTATGTTCACAGGAGTGTTTTCTCGTGCGTCAGGGCTGACATATCCCAGGCTAGACCGAAGCAATGAAATGAGCTTTCCACGCCTGGGAACAATGATGCCTGTGTCACCACCAGTCAATGACTGTTTCAGTGCCTTGTACCTGATAGGCTTTTACCAAATGTTGGTCAGCCCACTGAGTGATGTTGAGGTTGAGTCTTGTGATTCTGTTTAAAAACCATTTCTAACACCTCCACCCTTGAATGTAAACCTGAAACCACTTAGTATTCAGAAACACCTTTCTCCATCGAGTCAGAGATTCTATACTAGCATGGATAGAGTTGGACTATGGAAAAAGGCTTTGCATGAAGATTCTGGAAGGCACAGCTGCAGTAGTACCTAGGCTCTGAGACCCCCAGTGATCTCGTATTTGCTTCTGATTCGTGGAAGACTTTTTTTCCAGAGTGGACAAAGCTTAATTCAACGTGTCTGCACATGAATTGTTGAATCTGCACATCATTTGCTTATTAAGTAAGGAACTGCTCAGAAATTCTTTTGCAGTGATCTGAAACATCCTGGCATTTTTCTTCACTGACCTGCAGTGTTGCTATCATTTAAAGCATTTTTTCCTCTGCTGCTGCATTACAAGCAGGACTCAAATTCCTAACAGCAGAGAGATTAAAAAAAAAAAAAAAAAAGGAGCCAATCCCAAAGCCCAACAACGTTAATGATCAACGTTTTATTTTTATCATGTTGACCATTTCAGCCATGAGTTTCAAGAATTATCAAGGTAGACTGCATTAGTCCAAATGAACTAGCAATAATTGACTGGCCCAGCCTAGTGTTAAGAAGGCAAATGTATACAGCGAGTAATTGAAAATGTAGTCAAGAAGGAAAGAGTTGCCACGGAACGTGGGTCTCCCTCTTTTGTGAGCATTCGAACTTGTGGGTGTTTTTAAAATACTGCCAGATAATTTTGTGATAGTCTATCTGTGACTTCTTCAATGATGATAAATGCGCAATCTGATCTTTTAGAAGAATAAACAGCTCCTTGTTAATTAATTTATACAGCTGTCAGTGCAGCTTTCTCTCTCTCTCTCTTCGCACTCTAAGAGTTTCCCTGCCATAGATTTTCTTGCCGTTCCTGGCAAACCTCCAGTGAGAGCCTGGGATTTATTAGGCTGACTTGGTGCAAAGTCTATTGATTGTGGCCCCGAGGGTAATAACTAAATAGAGCCGGAGCAACAAGTCAATAACACCATTGTTGCTGCAGCCTGCATTCACTCGAGGAGTGAGATTGTTTTACAGCAGCTGAGGGTAATCATGGGCATATCAGTGTGTTCAACACGCGCTGCCCCGTGTTAGTGCTGAGGACCGTTTGAAAGCTTTCAGCAGGATCGCTGGAGAATCGGGGTGGGGTACTGGGATTATGAACCCTGTGAACTCCTTCATTACAGCTTAAAGGTTTCAACTTTAGTTCTTAACATCTGCTGCAGCCTCGGGGAGCTCAGAAACGGGGCCGGTGCCAGGGAGTGCAGAAACGAGCTCTGGGCCTCTGCACTGGGCTGTCTGTTCTGGTCTGCGCCCCGGAAACAAGATGGTTCTGAGCAGAGATTGTCTCGCAGCTGCTGTCTGCCATTCATCTGTCTGTCTGGCCATCCCTGTGGGTGGGGTGCTGGCCAGCACCACCGTCCCTCACTCACACCCCAGAAGACTCCTAGTAGACTAATAATTGGTCCCCTCTTATCTGCAGTTTTACTTTCCTGTGGTTTTAGTTACCTGCATTCAGTCTTCTGTGATCCTGAAAATACTACATGGGAAATTACAGGAGTGGACAATTTTTCAGTAACTTTCATTACAATATACGGGTATCCTTGTTTCATGTTATCACCAGTTATTCGTGTTAACCTCTTGCTGTGTCTGATTCAGGAAGGAAAGCTTCTCATAGGTTTGTATGTATAGACAGAAACTTACGTAGCGTTCAGTAATCTGGGCTTTCCGGCATCCACCTGGGAGGGGTCTTGGGACATATCCCTCTTGGCTAAGGAGGAACCATATACATTCCACAGTGACCGTCTACACAGGAGCTCCCGTAACCCCGGGAGCTGGCATGCATTGCAGTTGCCTTGCTGCCAGATCCCAAGTTACACTGACTGAAGCACCATTTGCTTAGGAAAATGCTCTTCCTTAGAAAGAGCAGCCAACACTCCCGTCTCTCAAGACTCCTCTGATTGGCCAGAGTTCAATGCTGCACCTTTTATACGTGCACTGATTGGTGTCTTAATTATAGAAAGCAAAATCAAAGTTCATGTCAATGCCTGGAGCCCTTTTGCTTTTAAAGAACCTTCACCATGCCTCATCGTAGACACCTACCTCCACTCAAGAAGGACCAGAAACTATTGAGACAGGTTCCCAAATACAGCTAGAAGCCAACCAATCTCCCAGCGCCCCGACTCACCTTATCTCAGTGATACTTGATCCCCAAGGTGACCTTGGATTCCTTAGGTCCACCAGAGAAAACTCCTGGCTCTGGCAGTCTGGGCACTAAACTGACAAATAAATGCCTTCTCTCCAGGTAAGAGGGTAGACAGGCATGGGGCGGCCCTTTGAAAACACAAGTTTATCCTTTGAGTCTTTGCCATAGCGCATCAAGGAGAAAGGCAGGCTGTGAACTAACAAACAAGACTTCAACCGTAGAATCCTATTCTGCATGTAAAAGCCACATGGCAGAGAGGCCTTGCTTCCCCACTCGTCCTCGGTGATTATCACATTTCATTTCCATGAGTGATGTTCGTCATCACTCAAAGACAGAACTCTCCTGCAGGTTGTGCTGTCAGCCATGCTGGGCCCAGGAGCATGGGAGCCCTTGGATTCCCACCAACTCTCAGCACGTCTCAGTTTCCTGGACATTGTGGCCTCTGTCCTCTGACTCCTTCCCCAGGAAATACTGAGGTTACATTTGGTGTTGCCTCTATTATCGTTGAACTTGCATGGAAGCAAATAGAAAGCGTTGGAGATAGCAGGTCCCAGAATAGCTTTGTTGGACTCACATTACTCTAGGAACTTGACCTTTCAGATCTGACTTGTAATTGCTGGTCCACCTCCTTCTTCACCTGGCACCAAAGCCCTCGTTTCCACACTGCCGGATTGAAGAGCCACAGAATGGCTTTAGGAAAGGCAGGTGCCTCGAAACAGTTGAGCTCTTTGGCCGACACCATTAGTGGTTACCATCCTCACCCGCCCCGCAGTGAGTCATGGTGGCCATGGTGACTCAGGCCCAGATGTGTCCACGTGAACCAGTTATCCTCAGCTCCTTGTAAGACCCCATCTAGAATGCAAATCTCTCACAGAATGGTGCACACTTTTTTTTTTTAAAGAATAACTGTGCAGGACTAAGAAATTTTCTTCTTCAGTCCTATTTTACTCAAAGAATCATTGGCAAAATATGTCAAAAGTTAAAACAGGGGACAGTTTTTTAAGATTACTTGAGGTATGAGTCACTACCATGAACGGTTCAGAAGCATGAAGCAATTCCATCAGGTTTCAACCCTCCAGGAAAAAAAAAATTTTTTTTTTCTTGAGAGTTCAGTCAATACTCACAGGGAGGATATGAGCAAAGGTGGGCTGCTTCCTCCCTCCACTGGGAGACATGAGTAGCTGTCTCATCAGACATTCTTTATCTGAATAAAGAAATTCCTGTCCGATCTGCCTAGGTTCAGCTCTGCAATCCAAGCAGTTTTTGACATATCAAGATGACCTAAGCGTTGATGAGCTCTGGCACAGGAAAGAAATATGCAAGAGAAGTTCAGGAACCGAGTGACACATTTTTCCTAAAAGAAGAAAAATAATAATCGTCTAAGTTGATTTGTTGAATACTTTCAACTTGTCAGAGATGTTTTTGTTTGGGTGGCTGTGGAAACCTCACGCTTGGCTTCTTACAGCTTAAAAAGGGACACAGGGGCCGGGTTCACAATTCTTGGGGATGATATTACCACTATTTCACCCCGAGGTTTCCAGGAGCAGAGGCCAGATATTTTTGGTATTAGGCGCTCTGCTAAGTGTCAGAGGCAGTCAGAATCGTCCCAGATGGAACAAACAGGAGGATAAGCAGCTAGAAATAATAGCTCATGTGGTTCCTGGATGGTGAGAAGTCAAAGGAAGTGGAGTGTGAACTCATAAAAAAAAAAAAAAAAAAAAAAAAACAGTGGCTGCCGTTTTACCATTTTAGGGGAGATGAGATTTTTGACACAGAGCTAAGTGTGGCAGGAGTAAACAATGAACATTTTTTGAGCTGCCACCAATAAAACAAGTCTACCGTGACTCTATCTACGTAAGAGATTGTCCTCTTTTTTACCTGATGGGTTGGTTATTCCAAACTCGTACCCTCACGAGGCCAGCAGTATAGGAGCTGGAGCTGTCAGCTGTTTCAGATCATCAGGACTTAAATTTAGAGAATGTCCCTTAGTCTGTTGGCGTGTGCTCACCACTATGCCAACAAATGACCATCTCAGTACAGGTTCTGTTCGATGATCAAATCTGCTTCAGCAATTCCAGACAACAGACCTTTATCATCACTTTATGTTCTTTGGTTTGTTTGTGGCAGTTTACGGACTAGAATAATCTGAAAACAGGGACAGGCATTGGAGACAGTGGTTAAGGTGCTGCCTGGGGTATCCACCTTCCATACCACAGTGCCAGAGTTGGGGTTCCACTTCGACTTGCAACCAAGTTTCCCGCTAATAAGCACCCTGCGAGGCATCAGGGGATGGCCCAAGTATCTGTGTCCCCACCACCCATGTGGGGGACCTAGATGGAGTTCCCGATTGCCGGCTTCAGCCTGGCCCAGCCCTGGTTTTTGGAGGCGTTTTGAGAAATGAATCAGCAGATAGAAGACCGCTCTTTCTGTCTCTGTCTGTCTCGGTCTCTCTGCCTTGCAAATAAGTAAAATAAATTTTAAAAAATTTACAAAGGGTACATTGGCCTAAATAAAAAAAAAAAATCCTGAAAATAGGCATCTGAAGGGATTATTCCTAAAAACAGGTGAGATTGGAGAGAAAACAATACATTGTTTTCAATATTCTCATTCTACAGAAAATGTCCTGCTCAGTCAGGCCACATTCCTTGTTGACAATGTGCTGTTGTGCTGAGGGCTTCCTGTTCTTTAGATTTCTCAGTGACTATTTTTCTGCTCATCTATTTATTACCCCATTTATTACTTGTTACAGACTATGTATTACTGATTCTGAGTTGCTGGTGTTAAACGTTTAATTCTAAACTTAATTGTATAACTGGAACTTTCATAATTGAGGATTTATGCAGCACCATGATGTTGGTGAGGAAGGAATTCAGCAATTTCATTTGTAGTTTACTCAAATCATGCATATTATTTCAGAATGAAGCTGTGAGCCATCACAAACAGAACTTAACAGTAAGCCCACTCTTCTCCTTTGCCTTCTTGCAGAAGGCGATGCCAGTTGAGGTTTTCTGTGACAGCGTTTGCCAAGTGATGTTTGTATCCCAGTTGCTAGAGTAAGAGCTGCAGGATGTGTAATCTTATTTGATCCTTACGCGACCTTATTGAGTACGCACTGCTGTCTGTTCCCATTTTCCAGGTTAGGAAGCTATCCGAAAGTTAGTAACTTTCCCAAAGCCACGTGGCTAATAGAAAACAAAACTTTCATGATGGTCCCCACAGCGGGCACAGCCTGAGCTCTGCTTCCCGGCTTTTCACCTTCTCTCCTGGCTCGGCCCTTCCCACCTTCTCTGACTTCCATCAGTATGACCCCAGGTAAAGCAGCTTTGCACGTGCTGTGCCACCTGCCTGAAATCCTTTCCCCGTTCCTACTCTCCCTTTCCCCACACATTCACTTACTAACCCCGTGCACCTCCAGATCTCAATTCAACATCATCACCACCTTAAGGGGCACCCTCTCTGGGCCCCAGACAACCTCAGTCTCATGTCAGCCACAGAGGCGCAATCATCCGTGAGACTAGACATTGGGAACTTCAAGGACCCATCTCAGCATCAGACTGGGACCATCTAGACTGGCCAGCTCTCTTCCAAGCAGGACCCTTCCCCCAAACCCCTGCCACACACACACAACATCCCTTGGCAAGTGGCCCTTCAGGAATGTACCAGTGACTGAGCACAGTGGGGGAGCCCAGAACTAGATGCTTTCCACCCAGGATAGGGTTCCTTCATCTCCCAGGCTATCTTTGTTCTGAGCCCCTTGCTGAGCTGCCAAACTCTTGCACGGCTAGCTTCACTTCAGCATCTGTCTTCCTAGGAGACGCTACCAACAACACAAGCCTCTCTCCGAGCCTCTCATCTCCTCCTGTAACTTACCAGAGTTTTGAAGCTGTGTATTGTATAGGTGTGTTAAAGTCAGCTCCGTGAGGACAGGCCGTTCCTTTTGCTCATCACCATGTCCCCAGCTGGAACCAAATCGTTTCCCCAGCCCTGACCCCCGTGCTTGCCTGACCCTGTGTGTTCAGGACCACGTGTGTGCTGAGACTATCAAAATGGAACATCACGCGTGTCCTAGTGCCAGCTTGGAGGGCACCCTGGGAAAGGATGTAGCAAAGATGCTTGGATCAGGAAAGCCAGCCCCCGTGTCGCTTGGGCCCTTAGGCTCCTTTTCCTGGTGTGGGAGTGCATACCCTCTCTCCTTGAGGGGAAGATAGGACTTGCGCATTTCCAAGGCCTTCTGAGTGAAAACATCTGTATCCGATTTTTCCCGTCGCGGAGTGTTAGTGAAGTCGTGCTAAAGAGCAGCTTGTAGTTGACAAGGCTCTCATCAGAAGGTGTCACTGCCATCAGCTGGAATTACAGTGGGGCTGTTAGAGCCGGTGCCCTAGCCAGATGCCAGTCGATGTAATTGCATTTGGTCTACCTAAATTCCCTGTGGACTCCTCACCGGACACAGGATTCTTCAGAGCTGCCCGGAGCTGCTGGGGACTGCCTGCTGCCTTTCAGCTGCTGCCATGGTTCTTTCCAAAAATGGATACATTCCCGGAGGACCACTTGTTGGGGGGTGTTGTCGGGGGGGATTCCTGCTTGGGAGAGATGGCCCCTGAGGCCCATTCCCCTTACAGTTCTGATTCTGTGATTCAGTGATTGCCACCTTCAAAACTCGGCATTCACTGAACAGTTAAGAGCTTCATCAATTAAAACACTGCCAGATCAAAAGAACAGAACCTGGTAGGAAAGATGTTTCAGTACACATCCAAAACCTGTGGACACAAATCTGGATATCCCTGGGACCCAGAAAACATCACGGCTGTGTTTCCTCTCTTGAGTGGATTCTGAAGCCATAATTAAGTGAAGACAAAAACATATATACATTGAATGAAAAGCGTGTAATCTTTGGGATAATTCTGATGTAATTAACACAGCAGAGTTGCATTAAGGCCAATGTGCAATGAGTGGAATTTTCCAACATTGATTAAGCTGGACTCGAAGAGAACCGAGTCTTTGTCTGAAAGCTGCCAAATGAAAACAACGTTGGGATATTTAAATTCAGGTTGGAAATTGGTTTGAGTAAGGGATATTTAAACCACAGCTGTTCAAGAGCTAAAAACATACGAGTGTATGTGTATGCATGCATGCACGCGCGCGCGCACACACACACACACAGAGACACACACACACACCTCCTCCTCTAAAAACAAGTTAGCCAGAGGTGTACATTCCTTCTAGGTTCTCATGATCAACAGATGTAAATGTTCACAGTGTTCAGATGAATTATGGACCCTAATGAGATTTCAATCCTGAGCAAACAATAAAAATTTATGCATTGCATAGTTGCCGTGGCCTTTGGCTCCATGGCTAGTGTTCCACCTTTTCAACAGCTTCAGTAATATAATATCCAGCTGGCTTCGGAGGTAAGGAAAATTCGAGGGCTGAATTGAAATTGTGAGAAATAATTTGATGGATTACTTTGTCAGAGTAATGCATGGCCTTGGCATAATTACCATGGCCACCTTAACCCTGGAGGCAGGTGGTGACAAAGGCCTGCGGGGCCGAGGTGCTGGGCCGGGCCGGCATGTGCTCCTTGCTGCCCTGGTCCCGGTGTCCGGGAAGTCCAGCACTCCCGAGGGAATGCCGAACAAGCACATTCCTGTCCTAGTCCAGCAAGCGAGCCGGACAGCCGAAGGGCTGCCTTCTCCCGAGAACTGTCATCTGTGTCAGAGTGAAAGGAAGCAAACAAAAGGCAGACCAACCTTGAAATAAAATGGGGCGAAGACAGGGAAAGGGATGAATGATACCTTTTAGAGCAGAGTGTTTAACACAACGGCAGACACAGGCGCACTAATCTTTTTTTCTCTTCTTTTTTTTTTTTTTTATCAGTTCAGACCTTGAACTTAATGCTTGTCTGCCTTGTACTTTACCATGTTCCAATCTTAACGTGTGATTAATAGCAGATTCCCCGTGTGTACGTGTCAGAGACCACATCTGTAGCAAATCTGCCGGTATATGTCTTATACTAGTTTTACTCTGGAGTCATAAAGTCATTCCTGTTTTGTGAATGAGAATAAACCCATTATGCACTAAGATAGCTACACCCAGCGTCAGCTCTGGGGGGAGAGAAGCTGCCTCTATGGTTGGGCAGCTCACGTTTCAGTGTTCTGAGGGCTTTTCACTGCGAGAAGACACCCCCGCCCATTTCTTGTTTTTATTATGATAACATAAATATATTTGCAGCAAGTGGACAAACTCATTTGGAGTAAACAGAGTAGTCTTAATTGTAAGTTCTAATGTTTTAATGCTAAATCGGGCGATAAGTCAATGTTTCAGTTTGGCACAGGCGACCACATGTTCTCCAAAAATAGCCTTTGACACTTTTTAAAGCAAGTCAGTGGTGTACCCGGGCTCTTCACAAAAGACTTCATTCTTGTCCACAAGTGGCAAACCTCCCCTTCATCCCGGGAGTGCCTGCTTCCAACGAGGTTGAAGAGAAAGAGACACGTCCCCTGTCTTCAGGCATCTCTCCAGCTTACTCCAGTCAAAATGAGCAGATTCTTAGAGGATATGGGGAAAGCATGCCTAAGAAGGGTTATCTTGATTTTCATTTAACACAGCCTCCCCGAGCCCATCATAAGGATTTCTGCATAGCTGAAAACATAGATTCCACCCTGGAGAGATCCCAGAGCTGTTCAGGTTACACCCCGAAGCCATGTGTTTTCACGTCATAGCAAAACCCAAGATGTAGGCAGATCCCCGGGCCCCCGTTGGCTTTGGATTTTAGTCTTTTCATTGTTCTCCGCTGTAAACTTAGACAGAAAAAGACCTCCGCAGCCCTGAATATAAGCACAGCCAGTCATGTTTTCCCACAGAAGCCAGTGGCGCGGCTAAGCAAGAGCCGGGGGCGAGGGGAACAGGAAGGAAGAAGGGGCAGAGGTCCCGGCGGACTGCAGATGGCAATGAGGGGCTCACCAGCTGCCTCAGGTCCCTCCCAGAGGCGGCCACTTCTCTGGGAGGCTTTTCTCTGGAAAGACCTTTGAGGCTGATGTTGCCAACAAAGGCAGCTCTCAAGTGTGAGACTGCTTCAGAGCCATGCAAGGGGATGGTTGCAGAAATAATAATACCAGCAGTTTGCTTTTATGGCATTCGCCTTGTGCTATCACTTTATATAGTTTGCCTCATTTCCTCCTCCCCGCAACCCTATGAAACAGGTACTCTTTTTTTTTTTTTAAAGATTTATTTATTTATTGCAGAGTTACAGACAGAGAGAGAGAGCGAGCTTCTATCCACTGATTCACTCCCCAGGTGACAGCAAGGGCTGTGGGTGGGCCAGGCTGAAGCCAGGAGCCAGGAGCTTTATTTGGGTCTCCTACATGGGTACAGGGGCCCAACCACTTGGGCCATCCTCCTCTGCCTTCCCAGGCACATTAGCAGACAGCTGGATCAGAAGTGAAGCAGCTGGGACTTGAACCAGTGCCCATTATGAGCTGCTGACATCTTAGGCCACAGCACTGGCCCCCAAACAGACACTGTTATAATCTCACTTTTCAGAAGAGCTCCCTGAGGCTCAGAGAGGCAAGGAATGTTCCCAGAGTCCCACCATTGACCTTAATCCTGGCTCCCTGCCACTGTCTAGTTATCTGATCATGAGCAAGGTTCACTTTCTTCACTTTGTGCCATGTCATCTTCCATTCTTTGGAGGTTGCCTGCTCTTGTCTCATTATCATTACTTAACTCAAATCTTTTTGCCTCACCCTTCTACTTATCAGTATTTTAGCAATGGTATAGGATTTTATAACCTCAAGAAATGCATTGTTCTGTTGATCTCTTTCGCATGCACATTGCAAAAGCAGCTACTAGCATTGTGGTTAGGGCTGTTCTGACAGCTGGTTTCAACAGACAACTAAGCAATGTGTCCTCCATGAGATCCTGTTGAGGTCTGACCAGGTCCAAACATCCTTGGGGACTCAGAGCTTTCCATAACTGCTCTCTGGTGAACTCATCTTGCATACATTTAAAGTGTCCGTGGTCCTCGGTGGCTTTCCCTTATCCCAGGTAAATACTTCCCAGTATCCAGTTGGATGGGTTCTGTGGTTGAAATGGTCCAAATTCCTCCGTCTACTTCCCCCTAAAATAGTAGTTCTCCAACTTGTAGGCCTCGAAACCCTTTGAACTCTGAAAAACTAGTAAGAATCCCAAAGAGTGCTTGTCTATGTGGATTACACATATTTGTGTTTGTATTAGAAGTCACAACTGAGGAAAAATTTAAATATTCATTTTTAAATCGTGATAATAGATTGACTCCGTGTTAACAAACATGTTTATGAAGAATGAGTACATTTTGTAAAGCTGTATTAGATAGGAGGCACTGTTTTACAGCAGCACCCATCTCTTTCATGCATTCCTTACTAGAGCAGAGGTAGAATCTCATATCTGCTTCTGCATCCGATCTGTGGTGGTGTCACACATCACATGGACCTTGCAAACTCCACTGTCCCCTCAACAAAGAACAGGCAAATAACATCTTACTGTGATTATGAAAATAATTTTGGCTACAAATAACATCTTACTGTGATTATGAAAATAATTTTGGCTATGTGTGTGCACTGAAAGGGTCCCCAGACTGCATTTTGAGAAACATGTCAATGTCGCTGACATTGACAAAAACCTCACTGGCCTGAGCCAGGCAGAACACATCCTTGGGCAGTAATCTGGTGGTGTGTGGGGTTGCTGGGCTGTTTGCCTTTCATCAGCTTCTCCTGTGCTGCTCAGGGCACATAGACACTGGTTCTCCATCCTCTTCCCTCCAGATTTGTGGTAGGTGGGGCCAGGCCACTCTTGCTCATCGGTTGTCAGAATCCTGTGTCTTGTTTTCCACCAAAGCATGAGCTTTCTGAGGACAGGAGCCAGGTCTGTTTCGTCTCCTTCCCTCTGTCTAGCACATAATGCCCAGCACGTGGTAGATGAATTTTGCTAAACTGAATGAAGATTCTACAATGCAGATTTTCAGAAGCAATCCAGACATAAGTATGCTAATTTCTTACTGAAAATTCAGGTATTTCTCATCTTTATCCATGTCATTCACTGATTGATCAGGTCTTTACTCATACCCCTAGTGTGCCAGGCACTGGAATAAATAATGGGATATAATGAAGTCAGAAGGGAACTTGAGCCTTGCTCCCATACAACTCCATTTTATTGAGAGACAACCACGGGAACAAATAAATTAAGTATCTACTGATTGAGAGCAATTAACAGACTGCCATGACCAAAGCGAGAGGCGGCGATGGGCTATTTCTGGGAGAGGATGCCGACTCCCCTGGAAACCAAACATGTCTTTGAACACTGGCTGCTGCCCTATACACTTTGTGCTTGACAGCTGTATGGAGGTATTTACATACCGTAACATCTTCCTATTGTAAGCATACAGTGTAATGATTTATAGTAAATTCGCAGAGTTGTGAAACCATCACCATGGTCTATTTTAAAAACATTTCCGTCATCCTAAAATGGTCTTTCTTGCCTGCCTGCAGTTAATCCCTGCTCCTACCCTGGTCTCCCACTGATCTGCTTTCTAGAAATTCCATATAAATGAAATCATACAACATGGGATCTTTTATGTCAGCCTTCTTAGGCTTAGCGTGATGTCTTTCTTCTTTTTTTTCTTTAGATTTATTTGTTTGTTTGTTTGAAAGGCAGGACAGCAGAAACAGAGGAGGAAGAGAGAGAGAGAGAGAGATCCTCCATCCACAGGTTCATTCTCCGAATAGCCATAACAGCCAAATCTGGACAGAGCCAAAGCCAGGTGTCAGGAGCTCCACCCCAGTCTCCCACATAGATAGCAAGGACCCAGCTACTCAGGCCATCTTCCACTGTCTCCTCTGGCTCCTTAGCAGGAAGCCATATTGGAAGGAGAGCAGCCGGGACTTGAACCTGAACTCTGATATGGGATGCCAGGTCCACAAGTGCACTACAGCACCAGCCCCCTTGATGATGTCGTTGAAGCTTATTCATTCTGCTGTGTGTATTGGTAGCTACTTTTACTGCAGAGTAGTATTCCATTGTACAGATGGGCCACACTTTGTTTATACATTCACCAGGTGATGGACTCTTGGATTGCTTCCAGTTGGGATCTGTTAGGAGTACAGGGCTATGAACATTTGCATATAAATTTTTGTACAGATATGTAGTTTCATTTCTTTTGGGAATCTACCCATCTCTTCTAGGAATAGAATTATTAGGTCATCTAGTATGTATATGTTTAACTTTCTTTAAAAAAAAAAAAGAATTATTTATTTATTTACCTGAAAAGCAAAGTTACAGAGAGAGAAAGAGAGAGACAGATCTTCCATCTGCTGATTCACTCCCAAGATGGCTTCATGGCTTGAGCCAAGCTGCAGCTAGGGCCCTGGAACTCCATCTGGGTCTCCCATATGGGTAGCAGGGACCCAAGCATTTGGACCATCTTCTGCTTCTCCAGGTGTATTTGCAGGGAGCTGGATCAGAAGTGGAGCAGCTGGGACTTGAACTGGTACCCATAAGGGATTCCAATTTTGTAGGCGATATCTTAACTCATTGTGCCACATTGCCGGCCCCCTATGTTTAACTTTAAAATATATATATATATATATATTTTTTAATTTGGCATATATATATATATATGCCAAACAAATTGTGGCCAGCGCTGTGGTGCAGGGAGTTGGGCCACTGCCTGTAGTGCTGGCATCCCATATGTTTCTCCCTCTCTGTCTAATTCTGCATTTCAAATAAATAAGTAAATCTTAAAAAAAAAAAGCAACAACAACAAAAACTACAGGAATATTTCTAAAGAAACTATCATTTTACTCTCTCACCAGTAATATAGGATGACTTTTTTAAAGATTTTATTTATTCATTTGAGAGGCAGAGTTACATACAGAGAGAGGGAGAAACAGAGAGGTCTTCCATCCGCTGGTTCACTCCCCAAATGGCTGCAACAGCCAGAGCTAGACAGTCCGAAGCCAGGAGCCAGGAGCCTCCTCTGGGTCTCCCACGTGGGTGCAGGGGCCCAAGGATTTGGGCGACCTTCCACTGCTTTCCCAGGCCATGGCAGAGAAATCTCCTACATCCTTACTGATTTTCTCCCTTGTTATTCTATCACTTATTAAGAATTGAGTATTGAAGCCTGCAATTACAGTTGTTGAACTTTTCTATTTTTGTTTTTATCTGACAGTTCTTGCTTCATGTATTTAAAAGTTGGTTGTTAAATATGAATATGTTTATGGCTTCATATCTTCCTGATACATTGACCCTTTCTCTTGTGAAATAGCCTTCCTTGGCTCCAGGAATATCTATGTGTCAAACGTTCATTTAGACCATCCCGCTCTCTTATGGTTACTGTTTGCATGGTATATATGTGAATCTAAGATGCATCTCTCCTAAACAGCATAAAGTTGGATACTTTTAATCCAGTCTGATAATCTCCAATATTTGATCAAAATGTTTAGTCCGCTAACATTTAGTGTGATTTTGTTTACCTTGTTGGATAATTTTGTCTGTCACTTTGCTGTTCGTTTTCTACCTGCCTCATGTCTTTCCTATATGCCTCTTGTCTTTTTTGTTCATCTATTTCTCCTCCTATACTTTAAAATATATATGTGTTTGTGTTTATGTGTACCATTTTAATTCATCTTAATTTTTTCACCATTTTTGTTGTCATATTCTTAATATTAGCTCTAGGAATTATAGTATATATTTTAGCTTTTCATAATCTACTTCAGGTTAATAATGACTTCATTCTAATAAAATAGAGGAACATGATTCCAGTATAGAAGATTTTCTGTCTTTTCCTTTTTTTTTTTTAAAGATTTATTTCCTTATTTGAAAGCCAGAGTTACACAGAGAAAGGAGAGGCAGAGAGAAAAAAAGAGAGAGAGAGAGAGAGAGAGAGAGAGAGAGAGAGGTCTTCCATCTGATGATTCACTCACCAACTGGCCTCAACGGCCGGAGCTGCACCGATCCGAAGCTGGGAGCCAGAAGATTCTTCTGGGTCTCCCACATGAGTGCAGGGGCCCAAGGACTTGGGCCATCTTCTACAGCTTTTCCAGGCCATAGCAGAGAGCTGCATTGGAAATTGAGCAGCTGGGTCTTGAACTGGCGCCCATATGGGATGCCAGCACTTCAGACCAGAGTGTTAACCTGCTGGGCCACAGCGCCAGCCCCCTGTCTCTTCCTTTATACTATGATTGTCATATCTGTACTTGTTACTAACCCAACAACTCAGAAGTATAATTATTGCTTATGCATTCTAATGGTTTTTAAACAAATTAAAGAAAGAAGAAATGTATATTCCCACTGTCAACATATTTACTATTTCTGGCATTCTTTATTTCTTTCTGTGGTTATAAATGACCATCTGGTGTCATTTCCTTTTAGCCCAGAAGACTTCATTTAGTATTTCTTTTTTTTTTTTTTTTTGACAGGCAGAGTGGACAGTGAGAGAGAGAGACAGAGAGAAAGGTCTTCCTTTGCCGTTGGTTCACCCTCCAATGGCCGCCGCGGCCGGCACACCGCGCTCATCTGATGGCTGGAGCCAGGTGACAGGTGCTTTTCCTGGTTTCCCATGGGGTGCAGGGCCCAAGCACCTGGGCCATCCTCCACTGCACTCCTGGGCCACAGCAGAGAGCTGGCCTGGAAGAGGGGCAACCGGGACAGAATCCAGCGCCCCAACCGGGACTAGAACCTGGTGTGCTGGTGCCGCAAGGCGGAGGATTAGCCTGTTGAGCCACGACGCCAGCAACTTTTAAGGCAACTCTGCTAACAAGAATGACAACAAAACTCTCTCATTCTTTGTCTCTAAATATCTCTATGCACCTTCCATTTTGATAGGTAGTAGTGTTAGGGAGAGAATCCTCTTTTTTTTATTTTTTTAGAAGATTTATTTATTTGAAAGTCAAGAGTTACAGAGAAGGAGAGGTAGAGAGAGACAAATCTTCCATCCTCTGGTTCACTTCCCAAATGGCCACAACAGTCAGAACTGGGCCAGGCCAAAGCCAGGAGTTTCATCCAGGTCTCCCACGTGGGTACAGGGGCCAAGCACTTGGACCATCTTCTGCTGCTCTCCCAGGTGCATTAGCAGGGAGCTGGATTGGAAATAGAGCAGACAGAAGTCCAACTGGTGCCCACATAGGATGTGAGCACCGCGGCAGCGGCTTTACCCATTACGCCACAGTGCTGGCCCCTAGAGATAGAATCTTGATTGATGGGTTTCCTCCCCACCCGACTCTTTTCAGCATTTTGCATATATCACTGTAGACTGTAGTGTCTTTCCTTCCATTGTTTCTGATAAGAAATCAGCCATTCATCGTGCCATTGTTTATCTCCACATGACAAGTTATTTTTGCCTTATAGCTTTCAAGATTTTCTTTCAGCCACTATTTCTATAATTGCTTTGTTTTGTTTTGTTTTGTTTTTGGTGTTTTCTCTCCCCCTTTTCGTTCTTGGACTGCCATTACCCATATGTTGTTGTGCTTGATAGTGTCGCACAGGCCTTTGAGATTCCGTTCACTTTTCTTTATCCTGTTTTTCGATTTCTTCTTCAGATTGGATCATTTCTGTTGACGAGTTTTCTAGCTCACTGACGCCATTCCATTCCTTGTGTTTTCCAACTTTAAAATCTCCATGTTGCTCTTTTTCATTAGTTCCTCTTTCTCCGTTGAGGTTCCTTTTTGGTTGAGTCATTGTCATCATAATTTCTTTTGGAAGAGTTTCATTTAATTTTTTGAACATGTTTCCAATAGGTGCCTGACATCTTTGCTAAACCCAACATCTGAGCCACCTAAAATCTGTTTCTGTTGACTGTTTTATTTGACTGAATGTGGGTTACACCTTTCTTTCCTTTTCCTGTCTTATTCTTTTGGTTGTTGAAAACTGGATATCTTTGACAACATGGGAGACAACATATTGTAACAACTCAGGTTTTTAAGTACTTGCCTGAGCGTGATTCATGCCTTCTATCTGCCCTGCCATCTGCTCAGTTGTTGCTATCTTTCCAGTTCCTACCTTTATTTTGTAAGCCTGTTTTCCTACAGGTTGAGCTGTTTGTGTGCATACCTTAATGGTCAGCCAGTGACTGGGAAGGGGCTGTGTTCAGTAAACTCCAGCCCAGACTTCCATCCTGTGATCAGCATGTGGGCTGAGGCGCATATTCGAAGTTCAGGCAGTTTCCAAGCCTTCCACAGCTTGGCTTTTCCCTGGCCTCTCTCAGGTCTCCCAGCACATGCACACACATTCCCAGTCCATGAGAGTGCACGGAGAGCTTCTCGTGCCTCTGTGACTCCGTCATTTCCAGGATCTCTCCCCATCACATTTTTGGTTGGTCTGTCACTCAACCCAACTAAGAATGCAGCCTCAGGCTGGCAAAGCTGTGGGTTTTCCCTATTAATTTCCCTACCGAATTTGCTTCTTTTACTGACAGTGCTCCTGGGCATGGATTTAGCCCTCTGCTCCAAATCAAGTCAGCCTCTGCTGGCAGCCCAACCCTGGTAAAACCATCATTGTAGCCAAGTGAGATAAGAGGGGAGGCGGGGATGTTCTTAACCAAAGCTGTGCCAACTTTCAAGGAATAAACACTGCACTTTTCTTGCTTGTGATCATTATCCAGAACCCTGAAAGGTTATTTTGACAGTTGTCCAGTTTTACATTTGTTTCAGAGGGAGTGAATTTACCAACCTCTTCTCGCATAGCTGGACGTCTCCCAGTTGAAGGATTGCTGCTAGTTTGTAGGAAGGCTTTAGGATGAGGTTGCAGTGAGAAACCTCATCCTTGACTCCTTGTGCATTGTGGTCCCTTATTTCTCAGAATTTCAAGTACACTACCCGCCCCCCTCTCCACTCCCCAATAGAGCTTTGGGTGCCTTGAGGTTCCTGGCGAGGGAAAATGACCAGCTCCACCTGCTTCTGTTCGGTGCATTCCACCATGAAAGGGCCGGATTGCCAAGGTCCAATCTGTGTGTGCTTACATCAGCTTCCGGTCCAGGGCAGCTCCTTTCCCTTTAGCTGACCCAAAGGCAACAGGTGGGACCTGCTTGTGGCAGAATTCTTGAAGAAAAATGCCCTAGTCATCAGCTTGCTTCACGTTCATTTATCTCTGTCATCTGGGAACACAATATAGATAGTATCAGGCCCAACAAAAGGTACATTCTGATATTATTTCCAGTTTTTTGTCTAGACAGAGAAGACTAAGCACTTGGATATCAGAAATCGCTACCACAAAAAAATAAGAAAGACACACTCTGTGGAAGGCCAGAGGGGGGTAGCGGTACTTGTTCGCTTTCTCTATATTCTTTAAAAAAAAAAGAAAAGAAAGAAAGAAAGAAAAAAGTTTAAGCCCCACCACCCGCTCATCAGGTGATTGGAGACTGTAGTTGTAGAAATGTGCTGCAGGCAGAAGTTCTGAAAAATCCCAGAAAGTGCTGAAAACATCTCTAAACAAGGTATTTTTCTTCTACACCTTTCTTGCTAAAGGTCCCAATTGCTGCCAAGAAAACTAGTGAGAATGTTAGCTGCCAGATAAAAAATTTATGACAGTGTTTGGCAAAGGACTATCTCGCTGCTTGTTTTCTACATTTCCACAAGGCACTGGAAGGCAGCCTCTTTTCTCTCCTCCGCCCCCACTCCCTCCCACCCCACCCCCCACTTTGGGTGCGTTTCCCTTACTGATCAGTGTTCTAGTAAAAGAGCAAACCCCTATAAAGTAGGATTAAACAATGTAACCTTCTCCCCTTCGGTGACCTCTCACAATGTGAGGGAAATGCCTACAAATAGGACAGGTAGCATGGAGGAGGGCAAGAGGTATTGGGAGTGCTGCTTGAGAGTAGGCACATTTATAAGACAAAGAACAAGGCCTCTAATTAACAGCTGGAGACTCTCCCAGGTAGAAGGAAACTTAGAACCCCCCAGTCCTTGCATACCCCAATGTCCAACACTTTTCAGACAAGGAAATGGGGGCCCCAGAGCAGACAAATTTTTGCCTGAGGACACACAGCCAAGCAGTAGTCCATCTGGGACCAGAGCCTGGCTCTCCTCTGGGGAGCCCCTACTTTGTACCAACAGTGCTTATGTTTGTTAGTGTGGTACACACACACACACACACACACATACACATACACACATGCCCTTGGCATGCTTTATGAACATTAGAACTCCGGGCTACTCTGCTTCTTAACGACGAGAACATTTGCTTCTCTAAGTCTTCAAAAATCAAGTGCATTAAAACTGCATCAAGACAGGGCATTTGTCTAGGGAGGTGGCACAGCCTGCCGGTATGGAGTTAGCCACCTGCCTGCCTAGTCGCGTTGACTTACATGAGCCTTTTAACAGGCAGGAGGGGCACGGGGGTGTTAGGAAACAAGTTTTTTGAACCGACTTTGGATGTTGATCATCATTATGACATAGGCTACTGAACACCTTGAAATATTTTGCCTGCCCAAGAAAGCGAAATTATCAAAACGGTTAGCAGATTATGCTTTCAGTTGGCAGTTAGTGCTGCTCAGCCCGTATCTCAACCCTCGCGCGCACTCCAGAGCCTGCACTGGACCCTTGCTCTTCAGCACACTTAGGTCCATGGAGGCGTCTGCGGTGACCGTCCCACCCTCGGGAATGTGGGAGCGTGGGCCGGGCGGTGGCTGTGTTAAGGAAGCGAGCGTTAGTTGATATAAAGTACTGCAGACAGACCAGGAGTAAGCGGATTAGTTCAGACAGTGTTAGGAGGTAACTGGAGGAAGATTAGCTCGACATGAGGCAGCTCCCATAAGCAAATTAGAAAACCTCCCCAATTAGTAAAAGAAGCGCAGATTTGTGCTGTTTGTGATCTTCTGCTGAAAGGCAAAGTGTCGATGTTCTGGTCTCTTGTCTTGATTTAAGTTGAAATGTTGGCATTTCCTATCAGTGCATGTTAGGCTCTGAGGCTGTGTACTGGCCTAATAAATGAAGTAAATCCCTGTTCTCCCCGCCGCTGAGCCTTCCCTATTCGGAGGTTCTATACATTGGGTAATGTTTGACTTGGCGCCCGAATAATCTCTAGGGCATATTATAATGTCTCTCTCCTGGGAGTAGTTGACATGACTCCAGTGTACCACTCTTAATCTCTCTTTTGTTTGTTTATCTTGCTGAACATGTATCACGCTGAAGTCATAAAAATGAAGTGTGCAAAATGCCAGATGCCGCAAATGCAATTAGAGACATAAAAATAACTTCCTTGGTGGCGCTGCTTGAAATCTGAGCCGGGCCTTGTTGTTACAAACAAGGTGGCTCTTTTCTGTGGAATTACTGATTGTGAGCTCCGATAGGAGGTACCGCTCTGCCTCCGAGGCCAGCCTGCAAACATTCAGATCATTCTCCACTCCACGCTGCTGCCGTATGACGTCATTCAGTTGCAGGCGTGTGTTTCTCAGGGTGCGCTGTGCACTCTCCCGCTTCGCTTCGTAACCGCTGGTGGCTTGCAGTAAGGTGGGACGTGACAAGATCCCTCGACAGACTGAGCCCAGCTTCGGGAACAGAGGTGGAGTATCTGCACTCCTCATTTTTCAAGATCTCAGATACATTCCAGAAAAACTTTTATTTCACCAGAATGCAAACTACTACAAACAACCACAAACTGCAGAAGTTATTTTTACAGTCTTATCCAAGGAAAAGGGGAATGTTTTTGCATATGTAGCAGGAGAGCTGATTTTTTTTTTCTGATTTTATAAATAGTGTGAGTTTATTAGCCAAAAAATTCTATAAAGTACAGCAAAACATAGATTTTTAAAAATCATTATTTCCAGCACCTAGATACAACCATGATTTTACATTTCAATGTTTATCATTCAGATTTCTGTTTTACATTTATATATGTATATTTTTCTATTCATAAAGTTAGTATCATAATATGCATACCAATCATAACTTTTGCTTTTAATCTAATATACTATATGCAAGAAAATTGATATTATTGATGACTACAATAACGCTAGATCTTGTTACACTTTTTGAATCATCAAGAACAACTTTGTCTGATGTAGTCTTAGCATTAATTCTATTTTCGTGTAATTTGTTTCTCTGACAATGATCACTACCCAGTGGCATTTGTGACAAGTCTGGATGCTATCACGTCACCATGTTCCTCTGAGCAGAACATTGCATTTCCTGTTTTCACAAATGTGATCTAATTTGAACATCACAAGGCCTGGGAGTGGGGAGAGAGGACAGGAGTTCTTATCCCGACTTTATTCATGAGCACAAAGTGCCTCACCTGGCGTGACAGCCATTTGGAGCTGGCAATGGAAAGCTCAGCATGGGGTCCTTGAAGTTGGATCTGATTTTAAATGCAGGCCAGCCCTGCCACTGGGTAGCCCTGCAAGTTAACTCCCTATGCCTTGGTTTCCTCCTCTGCAAAATGGGAACATTGATGGCTTTGTCAATGATTTGTAATGATGATTAAACAAAAGAATTTGTATGAAGTAATTAGGATAGTAGAAGGTACCACAATGATTTTTACCATTTCTTTTATTTTCCCCACAAGTTCCCTCTTACTTTCCTGTAACATTACGGACAAATTAACTGGCTAGGTTTCTTTCTCCAATTCACTCAATTCGTAGGTTAGCATTATTTTTAGGAAACACAATTATATGTAATAATATACATTAATTCAAGAAAATGAAGAAATACATAAAAGTAGAAATTAAAAAAAATAAAAACACTACCCAAACCAACACTGTTGACAAAGGGCTGTAGTTCCTTCCAGGCATTGTGTTTTTGGTTTTTTTTTTTGGGGGGGGGGGTGCCATTTCCTTTCGACAAGTCAACCAGTGCACTAGAGGCGGAAGTTAAGGCGTGTGTTTCAATGGATGTTCTGCACCTCCACACTCTGCTCTCGCTTTCCCACTACAAAACAAGTGTCCCTTGGAATCCCATCCCCATGGGAAGCGGAGGGAGCCAACATAGGAGGGTCAGGAATGTGCTCATGGGGCTACAGGAGGTGTTAGAAGGCCTCAAGGACTGAAGCATCCAAGGGCACTGGGGAGACTTTTGATGATGGGTTTCCTTTTCTAACTTTTATTTATTTTTTGATTTATTTGAAAGACAGAGATAGAGACAGAGATCCTTCCTCAGCAGGTTCACTCTCGAAATGCTTGCAGCTGAATCAGGCTGAAGCCAGGAGTCTGGAGCTGAATCCTTGTCTCCAATGTGGTTGGCAAGGACCCACGTCCTGGAGCCATCACCTGCTGCCTCCCAAGGTGCACAGTTAGCAAGAAGCTGGAATGGACGCAGATCCAGGACTCAAACCAGCACACCTCGATATGCACCCAGTGCCCGCCCCAACTGAGAAGTGTTCAACCCCCTAGTCCTGGGGCCTGGAAACAACTGGAGTAAAACCCACCCTTGCCCCTTCACACAACCAGCTTCTATGCCATAAATAAAATAAACAATTTTTAAAAAAGAGGGTCTGGACAAGACTCCAGCAGAGGCCATGGTCAGGCCGGGGTGGCCTTGTCACCCAGCCGTGGGCAACTCCTTGGAAGAATTACTGCCCTGGCACACCTCCAGCCATGGGGAAGAAACGCTCTCCCTGGGCCTTTAAAAGGAGGGGTTCTGTTCGGCTGAAAGGAGAATTTCTACAGCCAGCCATCCCCTGTCAGCTCATTTGGTAGTTCTCTATCAAGCAAACCATTAGTGAATACATTGATCCTTTCTTTCTCTCCTTTTTAGCAGTTCTGCCTTGGCTATACCCAGGATTTCTCTGAACCAGTTGGGCAAAATTGATTTTTATTAGTTCCACTGGCCTTGTGGAAAATTATCTCATGAACTGGTTTTTACAGGAAGACTCAAAGCACAGCACAGGGTGAAAAAATAAGCCTATAGCAGTCAGAGCTGTTGTGTGAAATGTCTTCAGACTGGAAGGCTGAATTTATTGCACAAAACAAGTACCAGCAAGGCGGAGGTGTGCAATCCCGCTCATTATCACTGGAAAGGGGAACCAAAAAGCCAAGTAAAAAATTAAATTTTAATAATGCCCGTGATATTTTCTAAATCTTTCCTGACAGAAAGATTCTCATTATTTTCATCTGTCTCCGAATAGGTTCTTTCGGTGCCATCCCAGAAATGGCCTCAGCTGTGATTGTTTCCCAAGCTTTAAAGCACCCGAAAAAGCAAATATATACAGAGAGAAATATGCTTTAGATTGTTCAAGGCAGGGCCATGACCGCGGCAGCACTTGGGCTAGCATGTTTGCAGCCAACGCTTGCTGAGGGTGCCGTCAGCTCTCACAAAAGCAGCCCGCGTCATTAAGACAGTTGCTATAAATCTCCCCAGTAAAGGGCACTCACCATCCACTGCCACCGGCTACCGGAGGAACCCAGGGGACCCCAGCCCCCAAGTTTGGGTTCGTTCTGGAAATCACCCCATGCTGGCCATGAAAAAGCATTCAAGAACAACGATGGAAATACCCTATTGTTTCGGAAAATAGGAAACTCGCATTGCAAGTTATCACTATGGCATAGAACTGTTCAGGGATACGTGGCAAGCTGCAGAGAGGATCATTGAGGTTGCCAGCTCACCCTGATGTGAATTCTTTTTTCTTGGCTCCGTAGTGCCTCTGTATAAACCAGTCTCAGTCCCAAAAGAATTTGTAGCGATCATATACATAATATACTATATAAATGAGGCAGGCGTGGGCCTAGTCCAAAATTCAAGATGGGCCGGGTGTTTATCTCTGGGCATTCTGACGGGGAACTTGAAAGGGGAGATGGTTTCAGGCTCCTGAGTCAAGAACTGAAAGATGAAATCTCAGCTCCCTCTCCCGCCCGGCCCTGCCTGCGGAGAGAGAGCACTTTCCCATGGGACCACAGGCAGGGACCTCACGGCGGAGACGCACGCTGTGTGGAGGAAGAAACTTCAGGATCAAGAGCGTCTTTACAGTAGCACGATGGCTGCCTCTCACTGCTGGGAGCTCCACGTGCTGGGCCAGGCGCAGCAGAGAGAGCACGTGTGGACCCAGACAAGGCGCACCGGTGGGGGGCTCCAGGCTCCGCCGCTGCAGGGCAGACGCCAGGGTCCCACGAGGGCTGATGAACCCCCACATCCTTTAGGCTCCTCAGCCACCGCTGTTTGTCTCAGCTGGGCTTTGGACAAGTCGTCAGCAAGACAGAGTTGGAAGTTGTTCCCTCTGCCCGTGACCCAGAGCGGACGCAGCTCATGATGATGACTAGGGGCCATCCTGATCCAGGGGCCAAGTTGGAGGTGGGGTCTCACAGCCACTCCTGAACATCAAGGCCAAGGTGCTTAGAAGACGGGCCCCCACGGAATGACAGACTCAAGGGGGGCTCCTCCCTTGCTCATTTGTGGATAGTTTTCCTATAACCTGCAGCTAAACCAAGGATCCAAGAGTGATGTCAGGGCCTCTCTACTCTTGGCAACTTCCTTTCTCTTTTTATCAAACCCTCAGACCTGGTCCTCAGCATCCACCCTCAAGGCTCTATGCGTTCACTACCATTTTAGAGATCAGGAAACTGAGGCACGCTTGCTTGTCTTCCCGAGATCACTCACGGACGGCAGGTAGAGGCTCTGCTGCAAGCCTGTCTTTACCACTCACTCCCCAGTCCAGACTTGAACTCCTCGCAGGCCCAGTGGCTCATAAGCAGTTGGCGTGTAAATGCACACCCTCCGGCCTAGAGTCCCCAGCCGCGCTCTGCAGGCTGCGCGCAGGTCAGCAGGCTGCAGAGGCGCAGTCCAGCCCTGACCCCTGCTGTGCTGCTCGCGATGCTGGGAGAGTCTGTGGGGCGCACACCAGCTGCTTTGTGGCTTCTGTTGACCTCGCCCGGCCTTTGACCCCATGGTTAGGAATCAGTTATGGGCTAAGTTGGCTGCTCTGGGTGTAGACCCTGGTTATTGATGTTCATGCAGAGCCTGAACTTGAGACTTCAGGGAGCCGTGGGGTCAGAAGGGCTGGACTTTGCCCACCTCTGAGGGCCTCTGCAGTAGGGTGAGGCAAGGATGCGCTTACTCCACCACCGCCCTCCTTTGAATCCGCTCCTTAATAACTAATCAGAGGTCGGAGACCGGAGGCCACAGGCCGAGTCTGGCCTGCAGATGTGCTTTCTCTGGCCACCCAGTGTTTCGGGAAACTTAGTTGGCAACATTTAAGACACGGGAGCTTTCACAAAGAACCATTTCTGGCTTCTCATGGCAAATCAGAAGGTCGGGGGCATTGAGCCCACCCTGAGCTGCAGCAGCAGCCAGGAGTGGCCCCTTAAATCAGAAAATAAGGCTGGCACCCCAGCTCCCTCGGTCCCTTCTGATGCCTGCAGACTGGATATTGCCCACCCCCACAGGACTTCCTTGATGAGAGAAGAAAGCCCACTCGGAGGCGAGCAGGTGACGTGGCGTCACCTGCACCTACCTGGGGGCCCTGCTATCTGATCCTTACCTGCCCAGAGAACGGTGAGTCAGGGCTCTGCTTATCTTTAATGAGCCTTCCAAGGAGGCTCCTTCACCTGGGTTCACCTGTTTGGCGCTGCTGAATGCTGCTCTGGGGTATGTGAAGATCAGTGCACACCCTGCGGGTGTCCCAGTCCCTGTCCTGCTTAGACAACAGAGCAGCCCAGGAGTGAGCCACAGCAGGAAGCCCCTCCACCTGGGCTGGAGGGACAAGGGGAGACCCCCTGCTGTTGGGTCCCTCCAGAGATGACAGGCTTGTGGGTAGCTGGTAAACTTCTGCCAAAATGTTTTCTCCCCGTGACATCAGGAAAGAAAAAAGGGGCATTGAAATCACTCTCAGGAGGTGAGAATCAGATGTCAGCTCTTGCAGGGAGAGCGCATTAAAATCCCTACCAAGCCATGCTGTGTCTCCACCAGAAGGGCCCCCATCTGCCAGGTTCCAGAAAAGCTGCCTTGGCCATCAGGAGCTGTCCCCAAGGAAACGGCTGGGGCTGAAGAAGCGCTGATGGCTCCCGGGCCAGTGGCTCAGCCCTGAACAGACAGTCCAGGCCCATCACAGCCACAGCCGCTGTGCCCCGCCAATCCCTGGGCATCTGCAGGAATCAGAGGAGGAACCTCTAGGGCACCTGGAGCGGGGGCAGCCGGGGTGGGGAAGGAGGAGTTTCAGGGACTGTTGAGAGGAGATTGGTGAGCAGTGATCGCTGTGCAGTAATCGTCGTTATGGTGGTGACTTATTGAGCAGTTACTATCGCCAGGCACTGGTGCAAGCACTTCACGTTGCATTGACCCACTGATTTAGTGACATATTTCATTAATAGAGGACTGCTACCATTGGCCCCGTTTTATCAATAAGGAAGCAAATATCAGCTGTTTGAACTGTTCAGATTCCTTGTGTTGATACCTATTTTTTAAAGAGAGGGCTAGTGAAGAATTCTGTTATGTATTTATTTATTGCCAAGTAGGAAAGAATAATGACTGTTAAAAAACTGCATGCCCATTGTCCAGGTAAAAACACTGCCACCTACCATCACCATCACCCCATAAAATAAAGCCCATTTTCACCCTGCAGCAGTCAAAAGCCATCTCCTCAGTGAAGTAATGAAATCACCCACCCAAAGTTTGCAGGGCTGGTGGGCGGCAGCCCCTGGGTTTGAATTCAGGCAATTTGATCCCACCGTGAAGAGTGGCTTATCTGCCTCCAGCCTGGGCGAAGCTTGGGCGTTGCTGGTTCAGGAGGGTAGAGTTGTGTCCCAGCCAAGGGCAGAGACCTGTGGGCGGGGCTAGGGGGAGGCCTTCCTGCAGATCTTCCAGACCACCCAGCAGCAGATGGGAGAGGAGAAGCACCCAAGCTGGAGGCTGGGAAGGAGCTCTGTCCTGGGCTGAGGACTTTGCCAGGGCCACCTCCAAGGTGAGCCTCGCCTTCCCCCTCGGTGGGCCAGAGCCATTCAGTCCAGGTCATGATAAATGAGGATCCTTGTGAAGAGTCATTGGCATCATACAGGCAGTGAACACCCAACTACCTAAACGTGGTGTCACTCCCGAAGCCTTGGATAATGCTTGCGGGGGGGGGGGGGGGATTCCTCTGTTTCATTGCACGGGTGAACAAAACTGAGAACCCGGAGCATTCGTCCCTTGCCACAATCACACTGCGATTTTCTTTCCTGCGGAGCCCTCTGTTTCAACAGATCCATGCAATTAAGTCTCTTGCAGACCTGAAATCTTTCTGTAGCCTGTCCTCTCACCTGTAGTCCTACACCTGTGTGGTGTAGAAGTGACAGAAAGTCAGGGATCCGAAGTCAATGGCAGCTTCTCTGTGGGTGGGCACCATGGGGTAGCCCCCAGAGGACAGTGGCCCCCAACTCTGTGGTGGGGAATCAGATGACCAAGTAGTCACCTAGAGGAGATTTAAAAAAAACCTGAACTCTTTTAAAGGGAAAAAGGACGTGGTCAGTGTGCCAGTGATTGAAGAAAGCTGGTGGGGGCCAGCGCTGTGGCTCAGTAGGTTAATCCTCTGCCTGCAGCGCCAGCATCCCATATGGGCGCCAGTTCTAGTCCTGGCTGCTTCTCTTCCAATCCAGCTCTCTGCTGTGGCCTGGGAAAGCAATAGAAGATGGCCCAACTCCTTGGGCCCCTGCGTGCATGTAGGAAACCCAGAAGAAACTCCAGGCTCCTGGCTTTGGATTGGCTCAGCTCCAGCTGTTGTGGCCATTTAGGAAGTGAACCAGCACATGGAAGACCTCTCTCTGTGTCTCTCTCCCTCTCACTATCTGTAACTCTACCTCTCAAATAAATAATATAAAAGAAAGCTAGTGAAATATGCTACAGAATAAAAATAGCATCTTAATAATTTACTGTGTACATTAAGTGCTAGGATAGTTTGATTAGCTAGTGTGTCGCACTGTTGACAACCAGCCCTTGTGCCCAGTGACCAAGGATGAAATGGCAACAACTCATCCTCCAAAGCTCTGCCGAGAAGCTGGCAGAGAAGGTAGGTCCACGCTGACCTGTGGGATGGGTGGCATGGCGCAGCAGGTGGGGGTGCTGCCTGAGATGCCCACATCCCGTGTCAGAGTGCTGGCTCAGGTCCTGGCTGCTCCACTTCTATCCAGCTTCCTGCTGCTGGAGCTGAGAAAGCAGCAGATGATGCCCGAGTTCCTGGTTCCCTGCCACACACGTGAGAGACCCAAATGGAGGTCCAGGCTCCTGATCTGTGTGCCCTGCAGTGGGAAAAACAAGGCTGGGGGAGTGGGTTATGGCTTCAGGCACTTCTGCTGCAAAAATGGCCGTGCTGCGAGGGTTCAGTAACGGACAGGGCACGAGATGCTGCCTGGGCCACAGGAGTGGTCAGTTTATCCGAGCTGCTAGCGTGTTGTCACTGACCATTGTCGCTGTAGCTGGTCGGTTGTTGTTGCAGTCACTATGGGCACCACGCCATGGTGGCTTGAGTAGGAATCGCCCAAGAGTAGAGCTGGGTGGAATTTTCTAGCCTCAGGGTTCACAAACTCACATTTCTGGGAAAGTGCTTTTTGAAGAGGTAGAGGATTGTTCATTTTTTATTTTGGCAAGTTTAAAATAATTTCCATGGAGAAAGTACATTTCCAAGTAAGGCAAGAGGAGAAAACCTTTGTCCTCTACTATCACCACCGCTCTATAATCTAAAGGACATCTTAACACTAAAGCCGAGGGCAGGACATGCTCTCAGAGGGAGGGGTGACCTTTGAGTTGAGCATCTCGGTTTCGAAAAAAGGCACCTCTCAGCCCGGCGTGTGGGGGCCACCGTTCTCGGCCGTCCCGGCCCCTTCACCCTGTTAGGTTGAGGGGGACTGGGTTGGGCTCAGGGGGAGAGGTGGGGACAGCTGATAGGTTTTGCATTACCATCCCGTGCAGGTGCCATGAGTGGCACTGGCCACCTGGGTGACAGTGAGTGTCACAAGGCAACAAAAGTGGGCTGAGACCAGAGGACCTGACTGGGACCCAATGGCAGACCGTGGCACATCGCCCCGCCTCTCAGGGCCTCCATGGCCTCCACTCTAAAATGAAGAATCTAAACTTGGGCTTGAAGACCCTCCCCAGCTCTCACCATCTGCAAACCTGTGAGGGATTAAGTGCGCCTTGCCTTTCTAGAGCATCGTTACTGAATTCTCTTCAAGTTCTTTCCAAGTCCTTTGATTGAAGCGAGCCGCCTTGATCCTATCTGAAAGTCAGTAGCCAGCAAAGCCCCTGTCACCTCCAGCCCCCCCCCCCCCCGTCTCCATCAAGTCCATATTTAAGAATGGTGGTGGCCATGGTGCCCAGGCTGAAGTTTGATGTACACATTTGGCAACATAGAGGATCCACATACCGCTGATCAAAACCCATCGGACTTATCAGTGGGCTGTGACAGGTGCCTCTTGGCTGGCTTCCCGGGCTACGAGGTATCCCTGAGCCAGCCAATGGGATGCCCTCCCTTTCTTTTGATGTTTATGCTACCACCTAGGAGAGAAGACTTGGTCCTGCTGGGGAGACTGTCAACGGGTAGCCCGGGGAGACAGCAGCATGTGGGAACGAGGAGCCTGGCCGGCCTCGGGAAGGCAGCGGCTTCCTGGACTCCTGCCTCCACTTTCCCACTGGCTGCTGGAAGTTTCCAGGCAGCCGCTGTGGCCTCTGCCAGCCAGCGCCTCTCACCTTCCCTGAAACGGCATCTCTGTTCCCAGAATGCTCTGCGGACTGCACCGCACACAAAGGCTTGTCGCAGTACTCTGAAATCTTTAATGAGCTGGTCCTCGGCCGCCTAGGGGGATTGGTGAGCTGGCTGGTTTTGTTTGGGAAGAAACTGAAACCCAAGTGTCGTGGAGTGACTTGCTCCAGGTCACCTCAGGCAAACCCAGGAGTGTGGGCACACAGCACCCGTGCCTGCCCTGGCATTAACGCTAATTGCGGCCTTTGTTGTCAGGCTCCAGTGATTGATGGCTCACTGTGACTCTGCAGGCTCCCACAGGGCAGGAACTGCACTTCCTTTTCTCTCCAGAGCGACTTGGCCAGACCTGCCGCGCCCATCCAGCCCTGGAGCCTCCGTGTTGTTTGGGGACCGGCATGTGCTCCAGCGGAGGAGGGCCCTGCAGTGGCTGTTAGCAAACCCCAGACGCCAGGCCGGACCCAGACTGAAGCTCACTTCTGCTCAGCCCTTGGGCTGAAAATGGCTTGACATCTCTAAATGGTTGAAAAAAATTCAAAGGTAGAACTTTTTAGTTTGACAAGTGAAAATGATATGAAAATCAAATTCTCAGTGTCTATCAATAAAGTTTTATTGGAAGGCAGCCATGCTCACTTTGAACGGATTGTCAGCGCCTGCGTTTGCGCTGCAGACAGCACAGCAGAGCCTGTGAGACCCACAGAGCCTCCAGGACTTGCTGCCCGAGTTGAGCGGTGCTCCCCTCTCCTCCGTTGAAGTCGTCTCCTCTGGTACCTCAGCGTGTGACTTTGTTGGCAGGTGGGCTGGTTAAGATGAGGTTCCCTGGAGTAGGTCGCCCCCCCCCCATCCAAGGTGACTGGTGTCTATAAGAAGGAGAACTTTGCACCAGAGCCCTCAGAGTACCTGGGAAGAGGAAGGCGAGGAGTGGCACCCCAAGGAGCCCAGCCACCGGGCAGAAGCTGAGGGGCAGGCTGGACCAGGGCCTCCTCACTGCCCTCGGAAGGGACCACAGCTGCTAACTGACACCTTGACCTCAGACTCCCGGCCCCTGGAAGTGTGAGAACATGCATTTCTGCTGTTTCAGCTCCCGTGTGTGGCACTTGGTCTTGGCGAACCTAGAAAACTAATGCATTTACTCTCCAGCCTTTCACAGAAAACGTGTGCCGATCCCTGTTAATCAAGTAGGAATTTGGAAATGGTGAACCTGCTCCGGACCGAGCCTCAATATGGATGCCAAGGCTCAGGCCCTGGCTCCTGGCTCCTTGGCTCCTTGCTGGACAGCTTGCTTGTTCCCCGACCTGTCACAGCGTCTCTGTCCTTCGTCCCATGCCCTCAGGACTCTCAGACAGCTGATTCCACCTCCACTAATGTGCACACCTGTGGACTGTTCACGGCAGCTGATGCCTTGACAGGTTTGCCCAGAGAGAACGTTCGCTTTTTCCCCTGTTTTAAATGACTGATCCCAGAGGCAGGAGTCTTGTGGGAAGAGAGTTTGGGATAGGCCCTCATCTCGCCTGGCTCTGGGAGGCTATGGGCTGTACCTGTGAGTGTAAATTCTCATTCTGAGACGAAAGAACCAAAGCTCTGGAAGGTGGTGAGTCCCGCAGCCGTGTGCAAAGCTCGCAGGGGATACGGCCGGGACTGTCCTGCCCTGTGACAAGGAGGACTTTGGGTAGATCCACAGTGAATGTACAGTGCAGAGATGGGAAAGGAAAACAGCGTGCAGCCCACGACCACCTGCCCGGGTCCATGCACTGGTCTGGACACAGGAGCTCAGTGCGGCGGCTTCCCGGGGTGGCTACCCCAAAGCCCCACAGCCTCGGGGGCTCCAGAGATAGCCGCCTGTCTCTGCTCTGGAGGCTTGAGTCGGGAGTCAGGAGTTGGCAGGGCCATCTTGCCTCTGAGGGCCGTGGAGAAGAATCCTTCCTCCCCTCTTCCTGATTTCGGTGGCTCCACACATCCCCTGGCTTGTGACAACACAGCTCCAGTCTCGGTCTCCGCTTCCCAGGGCCCTCTTCCCTGCGTCTCTGTGTGCACTCTTCTTGTAAGGACCCCAGTCACTGGGTTGAAGGCCCCCCTAAATCCAGCAACCTTGATGAATTGTATTACAAAAACCCTGTCTCCAAATAAGGTCCCATGCTGAGATTCCTGGTGGACTTGAATTTGGTGGAAAATGATTTAACCCTGTATGGTCAGTGTGATTGTAACTGAGAGAATTCCTAACCACACTTGCTCAAAGCAAAAGGGAATTGTTTGGCTACTATAGCTGGGAAATACAAGTTTTAGGCATGCAGCAGAATCCAGGGGTTCAAATTATATGCTCAGGAATTTGTCTCTTATTGTCTAGCTCTTGGCTGGGTGTCCGTCCTGCATGTTAGTAGCAGTGGCCCTCAGCTGACCTGAGCTTCTGTTGTCCCTTCAGTGGATCCTAATAAAGATGTTACCTTGTCCTTGATTCTCTAGCAAAATCCCCAGAAAACTCCATCTGGCTCTTCTGGAACGCCAATTCTTGAATAAATGGTTGTGTAGGAGGCAGAGAGCTATTTGGCTGGGCCTACCTGGATCACAAGTCCACCTGTGGAATCAGAGCAGAGTAGGGTTGGGAATTCCTCCAAGAGACGTAGGACATACAAGACCCTGGCTGGGCATCATCAGGTGGCAGGGTGAACACCCAACTCTAGCTCTGCTCTACAAGAAATGCTTCACGTGAAAGTTCTCCTTCAAGGTTGTTGGCAGTTAGCCGATTCCCCCTACTCCTGTTTCATCTCCCTGGTGGATGCCAACATTGAAGATGGAGATCTTTTCCTTCAGCCCTTGTTTTTGGGAAGTGGCCAGAGAGAAGCACGTGCTCCCTTGCCCAGAGTGTATTCCGTGCTCTCACAGTTGCTAATTGTAACTCTTGTGTCAGACCCCAAAGGTTGCACATCATTATTCTGGGCCAGTCGGCCAGGCAGGAAGGCAGGTACAGGACAAGAAGCCGCACCTGCAAAGTGTCATGCACTCTCCAGCTAATGAATGCAGCCTTGCTAAGGAGTTAGGACACTGCTGGCATCCTTAATGGGACGGCGACTAACAGAACAGCCAAGTCCCACGGCTGTGCTTGTGCACAAGCAGCCCAGAGAAACCAGGGGGACGTGAGACCACAGAAGCCCCACTTTTTACTGGGGAAGACTGCACAAAACCCAAAAAGCCATGTGGTCAATGTAGTGGTAAGAAGATGCACTGGAAATTTCTAGGGCGAGATGTGGGCATGATCAGGAAGTCCTTGGAAGAAGGAGAAAAAACATGCTGTAGATGGAAGACTTGGGTTTGGACTCGATCTAAAAGTGCTTTTAGGCCACAAAGTAATAGCAGATCCAATTCAAACTGACTTGAAAATGAAGTTTATTTTCTCACGCAGTGGCCCTTGCTGTAGGGGCCACCGTGCCTTCAGAACTGGGGCTCCTATTCGCTGTCCTCTGCAGCTTAGATTCTTTTGTAAGCTGGCTTCCCTCATAGGAAAAAAGAGGCTGCCCAGATCCAAGCCTGACATCCACACACCAGCCTGTCCAGGTGACCCAGCATTCCCAGTGAGATTCACTCCATTGGACTGGCTTAAGTCACAAGCCTGCACCTGGTCCAGTCACTGTGGCCAGGGCCGTGGGACGCACTGGCTGTCTTAGCTTAGGTCACAGCCCTGTACCTGCAACCAGGGGCGGCATCAGATATCTGCAATGGGGAGAGGAACACCCTGACGCTTGCCTGCGAGACACAGGAAGCAGCACTTGGAGCTGTGCTTGCTGAACTCTCAGCTGTGATCTCACCACCATTAATACACAGTAGCATTGGCTCCAGGTGGACAGAGCCCCGATTCTCCAGTGAGAAGTATTAGGACCCAGCAGACAGAAAAGGATCCAGGTTTTGATAACCAAGAGGCAAAAAGCTGTTCTTTGAAGAAAGAGGCCCCATCAACTTTTGTCATACCGTGGCTTTTGCAATGCTTTAGACTAGAGCTTCACTTAACTTGGTCAGATGTCTCCTGCCACCACTTGGGATGTCTATGCTATGCTGCAGTATCAGACAACTCCCAGATCTCACTGGCTCCATGAAGTCCGCTGGGATTGCAGATGAGCCTGTGGGGCAGTGATCCTCCACGCGTTGACGCCGGGATCCAGGCAGGAAGCCTCTCCCTGGCCCTGCAGCTGCGTTCCCTGGACACCCCCCCACCCCCCCACCCCTCCCCACCCCCCCCCACCCCGGGAAGCAGAGCCTCAAGGAAGCAGCCAGCCAGAGGGTGGAGCGCCTGGAGTTAGATGCTTCCACTGGAAGTGACACCCTGCACTTTTGCTTGCATTCATTGGCCACGCCTGTCATCAGGGGACAGGGCAGTGCAGCCAGTGCCTAGAAGTAGAGGTGAACTGGCTGTCTGAGAGTGCCGGTGACGCCTGCTGCAGTGGCATTCCTGTGCTCCGCAAGTAAGAGCAGAGAACCGTGCCAGGTGCCACGCCTGCCTCCTGCACTTGAACCAGCTTTCTCTGATTCCGCCTGCCACCCGAAGGAGCTTGTTTCCAGAAGGGGAGGAGACTGGCAATGGAAAGATTAACCGCTCCCTGGGTTCCACACGGGGATCAGTATGTTCAATAGTACTTTGTGAGTTCAGCCTCAAAGTAAATGGTTAATTCATCTTATATCAACAGCACTGTGATTCATAATGTAAACTTGGAGAATCCTTGATGTTTCGGGCCCACATTCCTGTTAATTTGGCTCTGCATTCTTTTAGAGCCACAGAGTGCTCACTTAATAGAATGCAGCATGCAAATACGCAAGTTTTTGCCTGGAGGCAATTTAGCCTGGCTGTTTCAATGGATGTCTTCTTTCAAGTGTATATTCTTTCTTAAATTATTTACTGGGTAAACACAGTTTGCATTTTCAAAGGGAGATTAAGACTGCTCGCTGCAGACCCAGTTGAGCAGCAGCCCCTCCCTTGCCCAAAGTTCGGAGCGAGTTACTTTGGGCTTCCCCCTAAGTTCCTTGTCCACCTCACTCGCCGGGAGCTCCTCTGCCTGGCTTGTTTCTCCAACTCTCCCTGAACTGCATTCCTTTCTGCTTTGGCCAGAGCGACAGGCCCACAGCCCTAGCTGTGTTAACGTCTAGGCTTCTTCACAAATGGGGCCCACTGGTGCCAGCCTTGTTTCCCCACCCCTGGCTGGCTCTGTCCTGTCCACTTGAGAGCCCTGACAACTCGCTGTTCTGGTCCCTGTGAGGGCTGTATTTGCCCGACTCCGACTCCTTTGAGGTCAAATACTGGATCGATGGCCTGGGCAGTTACGCTTACTCTCAACTCTGTTCCAACTCCGTGTGTGCTCCCTGTGTGTACCCTCTGGGTCTGGAAACAAATGCCCTCTCCCTCTGGCTTCCTGCAGCACACACCTCCCTTCCCCAGGAGCTGACGAGTCTTCTGCATCAGGTGGAAGACCAGCAATGCTTGGAGAAGGTGTGGTGGTGAGGAGTTCCATCGTCGGGGGCTTGTTTCAGCTTCGAACTGCAGCCTTTTCTGTGCAAACTTCCTGAGATTTTTCTGCACATTCTCCATCCTCCCTTGATCTGAATGATCTCGATGACCAGGGCCTGCGTCCTCCCATCAGCGTCCTTTGGACAGTTGTCTGGGCTGTGGGCTGGAGTTACAGGGTGTTCTCCAGCAGGTGCGCCCAGGCCAGTGCGCGGGGCGGCAGAGCGGGTGCAGAAGGGGAAGCCACCAGGCTCTGTGGATGCACTAAGGAGGGGTGAAGCCCAATTAGGAAGACCAGGGAAGAAGCGAGGACTCAAGACTCCTGTGTGTTCACTTTTCTAACCACGCCTCAGATTAAACCAGTAACACCCACCAGTAATCCTTTATCAGTTAGCACCATGATTGCCTGGGAGGGCCTCAGCCCACAAAATAAAATGGTTGTCGACCAAGCTGCACAGGGGACACACAGCTGGGCATGACTTCAGGTAGACTTTTAAAGAATTCTCCTGCTTTTAATCTGTTTTACTGCTGAGTTTCCGTGTTGCCGATTCCTGTCGCAAGGCTGATGTGGGTGCCTTGTGGTTAGCAGAGATTCTGACAGCGGCTTGGGCGAACGTGATGGGTAGGACTGTTCCAAAGACCTGTTCCTTCCAAAGAAAGGAGGAAATTCAGTGCAGGTTCTAAATGGAGCCAGCACACAGCCCCGATCGGAGTTCGTGATTAGAATCACTTTAATAAGCCGTGAAGTCCCACTTCTATTTACTTGTTTGGGGGACAGTGGATGTCGCCGCCTCCTGAGTCAGTGTGGCCTGTTAAGTCTGAATTAGCTGTCATCGCAGCAGAATTAATGTGGGGGTGCAGGCTTTCTGGTGGGGAAGGGAAGAAATAAACGAGACGGATCTTCGCTGAGCCCGGCGTGATAAATGAGGGCCGGGCCGACCATTCATCTCCCGTGAGGGACGTGGACACAGCAGCAAAGGCAGTTGTGCGGAAGACGAGCCAGCAAATGTGATCATTTTGTAACCTGTCAGGAGGAGAGGGAGCTGGTCCTCATGGGGGGCACAAGGGAGTGGGCTGGCCTGAGATGACAGTCTCCAGCCGTCCGTTTAGGCGGGGCCGAAAGGGGCAGGTGAGGAGGAACCTGGCCGAGCCCACAACGGCGAGCCCACAACGTGGCACCAGCCAGGAATTACACCCATCCACAATCTAGGGAAGGCTGCGGGTACCCTGCAAGGGTTTCATGGTGAAGCTGCAAAGGAGGAGGGTAAGGGCCACGTTGCCTGGGGCCTGGCTGACTCCCACCATTCCCCTTCCCCGGGCGAGACCCCTGTCCCGTGTTCGGCATCTCACACGAGGCCGCAGACCTCTGGCTGCGTGATGTCAGGAGATGGCCTGATGGGATGGGCGCGGGTCTCGGCTGGGTGGACAGGCGGCCAGACAGCCAGGCACTCCGTGTCTATTCCTGTGTGGTTCCCTGATAGCCGGCGTGGGCGAGGCTGTTTGACTCGGGTTCCCTTTGAAGGTCTCAACAAAGCATTCCACGTCCGACCTCTTTTCTCCAAATGAGGTAACAAATTATGAAACAACTTCATCAGAAGCTCTCCGCAGGGGCCGGGGAGCCTGTGTCTCCACTCTGGTCCTCCTCCTGGGTTCCTTTGGCAGGGCCAGAACCGAGGGGTTAGAATCCCTAGAGGTAGGTGTCCCCCACCACCAGTGGGCACCTGGAACACTTTGCGATTGCTCATTTCCATCCTTTTTTTTTTTTTTGCTGTGGAGCAAATGTAACATTTCCCGCTGCGTGCTGCAGTGTGAGCCACAGCGACAGATGACGGGTTCCTAGCCTGAGCTGCAGGTGTGACACTGCTTCTTAATCCCATCCTCTCCTTCCCAAATCTGTCGCTCTCTCCCTCTCCCACTATTCCCAGGGTATTTTTGCACAGGTAAGTACCTTACTGACACACATTTCCTTGGAGTCTTTTACTTGAACAGCAAACGCCGTGAAAAAATGAAGCTCACATTTTAAATTAAAGAGACACGCACAAGGGGCCCTTGATCACCTAAAGAGACTGCACAGAACTCGGAGCCCAGCAAGGTATTTGATTCACTGGAGCGTTGCTGTGAGCGCCGCTCCCAGTGCAGTGAGCCGAGGCGTTGCGGAGACGCACGTGGGTCGTTTGTAGAACCAAAACCCTGCGTGATCACATACACAGGTGCGCCACACCCCCCAGCCCTCCTCGCTTCAAAGCCGGGGTTTGCCTAGCCGCCCTGGCCTCTCCGGTGGTCCTTGTGGGAATGTCCTGCATCACATGTGTGTTCTGTCTCCTCTGCTCTCCTGCAGAATCATCCAGAACCGCCTCCTGCTCGTCATCCTGGGAATCATCGTGGTCATCACCATCCTCATGGCCATCACTTTCTCTGTCAGAGGACACTGATGCATCTGCTCCCCTGGATAAACAGCGACGGCGGCCTGTTCTGAGTAATTAAGACAAAATGGTCACATGAATCATTCTTCCGCGCTGACAGCCCCTGGGTGACCCCGCTGTTCGGCTGGAGGGCTGGGAGTGTAAAAACGTTTTCTGTTCCGTTTGCATGCCTGGTTTGTCTTCACCCAGATTTGTGTGTAGAGGGAAGATGGACATTCGTTTGCCTTTTGGTCACTTCCTCCCCTCACCAAAACTGCCCCGGTGCCATGCTTCAGTACCTTGTAGACTGGCCAGGGCTCGTGGTTTGCCAGAGGGCATGAGGGGTCAGTCACACACCTCTTGTCACCAAAAAGCCCTTCTGTGATGGCCGAGGATAAAAATGCAGACAAAAGCAGAGCCCAGCAAAGGAGCCCTGTCCCCGCCCAGGCGTAATGAAGACACCAAACTCGCCTGAGTATTTATTTTTACAAAAATGGGTATTTAATGTCAGTTGTGCAGGAAATTGACTTAGCACTTTCCTTGTTTTTCTGTTGCATAATTTCTTTCTTTTTTCTTTTCTTTTTTTTTTTTTTTTTTTTTGGAAACCTAAGAATATTTTTTGCTGGACCTGCCCAATACCCACTTTTCACAACTTTGGCCACTGGCTATGAGAAATATTTCCTTGCCTTCCCCCGAGCCCATCCGCTTCAGAAGTTGCTGGCAGAGCGAGCCCTAGCACAGAATTTAATTGTGACCTTGTCTTCCCTGACCTGTGTAGGCGTCTCTGTCTGCATTCGGTTTTAATATTTGCACTGCCAAAAGCGGCCCTGCTACATGCAAAGGTCTGACAAGGTCCCCTCCACACCCAGGCCAGTATGCAAAGAGGACATGAATATTTCAGCAAGAGCAAGCGCACTGCGCTGTCGGTGTGAAATGTCCAATGTGACTGTAAACGTGGGCGACTCCTCTAGGGTGATCCACTGGAAATAAACTTTAAGGAAAATGTTCACTCACCTCCTTTAAAAGAATAAGGGACTGTGACTTGGATTTTTTTTTTTCTTTTTACTAACAATAATGTCAACCAAGCCTTCCTGAATTCACTGTGCATTCAAACCTCTAGCGCGCTTTGTGATCATTTTCATTTCTTTCTGTCTGAGGGAACCCAGAATCGCTCGCAAAATGAGCCCATTTGTGATCAGGCTTAAAAGTTGCCCAGGCTCAGACCATTTTTCCCCCAGTCGTAAAGCCAAATGAGTTTTTCTTAAGACTTCATAGGCACTTCTGGGGTCCGCTGAATGCCATTAGAAGCTTTGAATGCTTGAAAAGCAGACCTGTTCTCTTCATAAGCAATGCTAACCACCTGTGCGCAGGGACCAAGGGCACCCGAAGGTAGCACTGGGTTTGGTTTTCTTTCTCCCCAACTCAGAAGGGAGAACCAGAGTAGTTTCGTGAGGAAATGACAGGTGCGCCAGAGGGACGGGTCTTAGCTCCGGCGGATCATCTGGTGCTGTGTGAGTAGAGCTGCCCTTGACTTTGGAGGGATGGTGTGGGATTGAAGCCAAACCAAGTAGAACAGCGAGGCAGGCAGAAGCCCTAGTGATTCTCCCATCTGCGTGGGGCCCCGCCTCATCCAGAATCCGCTGATGGCAGGGTTCTGCATGGACTAACCCCATGGAGGAAGCCATTACGAAGCGAGGACGCCCCCTTCCCATTCTGACACACTAGCAGCCCGTGTGGGTGCTCTGCCATCCCCTCTGCTGGCCTCTGTTGAAGCCGTGCATCCTGGTGGGGGTGTGTAAGTGGTCACCCCCCCTCCCCGGCTGTCCTGTCCACGAGCTCACAGACTCTTCCCAAGGCCAGCTGGCAGGCCAGGTGGATCCCGGCATCTCAATGTGCCGGCTCCTAAGTGTTTCACTAAAACCAGCGCTCGTGTTGAAGATGAAATGAGAACGAAACAGAGTGCATTGTTCACGACTCCGTGGCTCCTTCAACGTCTTTATCAGCTCTAGGCTGTGATTTTTTTCCCCAGTTCGACCTTGGGAGTGGGAAGGCTATGAACAGAGAACTCCTGGCCCAACAGCTCCCTCAGTCCTCACCTAGGCCCAGCTGGTGAGTGCCTCGGGAGGAGGCGGGTCAGCAGGGCCCCTGAGACCCCCTGCCCACCACTCTAGGGAGCCCCACAGGAGGCCGGGCGCCTGCCCTCCCCCCTGCTCCACGATCTGAGAGGTTCTAGGTACCTTGTGGGCTCTGCTTGATGGATATTTCCAAAGTCGGGAACCTTTGTTAAAAACGCTGTTGGACAGGATGGGGTGGGGGTGGGGGGATGAAGAGGAAGACGTGGGGGAGGAAGATGGCAAGGAGGCCCTGGCCATAGAAAATTCATGCAGAATAAATAAAGCGATGATGCTACCCTGCTCCAGAATCAAAAGCAACGCAATTAAAGTCTCTTAAGTTGTAAAGAGTTTTAAATGTTCCGTGTTGAAGGCGAAGGCCTGCGAACCGGCGGGTGTGACGTCAGCCGCCAGGCTGGGGCTGGGAGCCATTTGCTATTCTGTTTCAGGCAGGCTGGATTGTCTTATTTTGGAACCAGCTTGGTGGGGGGTTTGCTTTGCTACTGCTTCTGAGCCCTGAGCTTCAAAGGCTGAAATTAATGGTGAACAAAATTGTGCGGCTCTGGCCGTCCCATGCGGGGCAGGCCCATTGAGGGTTATCATTAAGTAAAGAAATAAAGAGGGGGAAAAAAGCCTGCTTGCTCCAAAAACCTCATCAGATAATGACCTCAGTGATTGGGTCTTCATTTCCAAACAGCATCCAGAGATTATCAGCCTCGAGAAGGAGGGAGGGAAGAAAGAAGGCCACTGTCTTTCTCTCCCTCTCTTTCTCCTTTTTTTTTTCCCCTGCACATCTTTTCTTTAAAACTGTCAGATCATTTCAGTATTTCAAATCCGAGGAAAACAGCCTGCCTGCTGCTGTATTTGAAGTTGTAATGGTGTCAAAAAGTCACGACTGACTGACAGCCGTCAGTCCCAGAGGGGCTCATTAAATCATAAAAACTTGACAAGGAAATAATTGCGCATCGCCAGCAACTTGGCGCCTGTTTAGACGTTTTTATTTTCTTTCATTATTAGTCTCCAGCATTACGTTCATTAACAAATTGCATTAAACAACTGTTAAGGGCTAATGATTTGTTTATCGCTTTTTTTTTATTATTATTATTTAAACATTAGCTGTGTCACGTGGTACCCCAGCGGCTTCTTGCCATCATCTGACTGAATATCTTTCCACTCTGAGCTCTGGGTACTGTTGGAATATGAAATAGATTATTCATTACGCTCCTCTTTGCCAGTGATTTGGTTTCATGTAGCGTCTTCCACAGAGAAAGATGAAAACTTGTCAAAAATAGGTTATATCTTATTCGAGGGGCAACAATAGCAGCAGGAACAGGCACACTTTAATATTTAATTAAGGTTGATGTTAACCCCTTTCAATGACTTTAGCTGTACGTTATATTTAAATGCAGAAGAGAAAAATAATTGTTCTTAATTTGCAACCTGTTCAGCAGGCATTCTTCGTGGAGTTCACTGGAAATTTAGAGCAGGATTTTTTAAATAATGAAATTTCCCATCATCAATATTTATAGCAGTTTGTCTACGTAGTCCGAGAATGAGCCACAAGCGATGATTTCCTCATCTCTGGTTTGAACTGCCAGCTCGGTGGGGCACCACGTGCTCGGGAGCAGAGGGCGCTTTCCTGGGGGAAGTGAGCACTGGGTGGCCACGTCCAGAGCCAAGGCCGGTCGGGTGGCCGGTCGGGCGGCTGTGGCCAGCGCTGGTTTCAAAGGGATGGCTGTGAGTCTCCAGTCTCTGGGTCACTTGCCTTCCCCTCTCGCTGAGTGTGTGGTTGGAGGAGTGTGGTCTGGGGCGAGAGTAAGCAGGGACACCTTAAAGGAGGACTTGTGTGTGTCCAGACTGCTGGGGAGGCTGGGGCAGGAGGCGTCCTGGGGGCTGTGCCGTGGCCTGGAGGTCATTACAAACAGTGCCTTCCTCGCAGGCCACTGGAGTGGCACTTGGTGGGGCTCGGCCTTCCGCCCTGTTTCCTTTCTGTGACTTGCCGTTGGTGACTTGAGCTGGTTTTCCGTGGGCTCTGAGCTTGAGGGGCCAGAGAAGACAGACTGCCTCCTCGTCATCCTCAGCCAGGTGCGTGCCGTCCTCCCTGCCTAGATGAGCTTCCCTGACATTGGAAGGTGCCCCAGAGGCCTGGTTCGTGAGCACCCTCAAGACTAGGGACCAGAGAATGCGGAATACCAATCTCCCTTCCTCTTTCTGCTCCCCTCTCCCCATCCCCACAGCACCTGCATCCCCTGTGTGGCTTGGCCGTGGGTGTGCTGGGAAGAGATGGTGTCTCCCGCCCAGGACAGATGGGCCTGCAGGAGGTAACATATAGGACAGACAGCCTGCAGGCACGAACAAGGGGAGACCCAGTCTCAAGCTTCGTTGCTCGTGGTTGGTGTAGAACAGCAGCTGCCCCATGGTCCAGAGTGTCTCCTGCCGCCATTTCAGCTCAGTCCAAATCAGCCAACTTCCTGCCCTTAGGTTGGCCACCACGCCTCAAAAGATGTCCCCAGAGCCATTTTTCCTGTGATGAGTGGCCCCAGTGCAACTCTGAAGGCCCTGGTTGAGGGTGCTGCCTGTGTCTAGAACCCAGTCCTCACACTTGACCCGACCCCATGCTGTAACTCACTGACTTGAGACTTGACCCAAGACACGGTCTTGTTTGTGTGGCTGAAAGGGTGGCACCTGCCAGAGGCGGGCCACACAAAGTGGCTGTTAGACCAGATGCCAGCCTTTTCTGTTTGCTTGTTTTTATAATGGGGCAGCTGACTCGTGGACAGCCCAGGAAAGGTCTTGAAGCCACGGGCACTGCACCTGGGGACTGTGTGTGATTGGAGCCACAGATCCTGAAATGGGTGACTGAGCTGAGGTCAGTGCGCCTTCCTGCTGTGGGCTGCCGAGAGAGGAGACCTTCTGCGTGAGATGCCAAGGCAGTAAGCAGAGACAAGCCGGACAAATCCAGCGTGGCAGAGCCAGGTGGGTGGGAAGGAGCAGCATAAGGGAAGAACTGACGGATCCCCAGGGACCCGAGCGTAGGAGGTGGTCAGTGGGGCGCATCCCCGGGGGACAGAAAAGGAGAACCAAAGAAGAGGAGAGACCGGAGCTTGTCTTCTGGGACCCCTGCCCAAGGCACACGCAGTCCTGTGGCCAAGCCTCCCAGGGCTCCCAGCACGCCGTGGAGAAAGCACTTGCTCGACCGGAGTGGCCTCGCGAATCACGGCGCCCCAGCCACGCAGGCACGGGGGAGAGGCCACGCCGCGGAGCTCTGCGCCGTGATGCCGTGAACCCGCGAACCCACACAGCCCTCCTCCCTTCATCCACCCAGGGCCCTTTGGCGTGAATAATAGCGCTCTGGCTCCGAGGCCCATATTGATCGACTGCACACGCAGCTCCGCGGAGGCCGCCTGGGCTTGTCCTGGGGGCAGGACGGCCCCGTTCAGCGCAGCTGCCTCCCCCAGCTCCCTGGGCTGCCCCAGGTGTGCTCAGAAGAGGACAGGAAGGGGTGGAGGGGGGGAGGCCAAGGCCCCTCTCCACCTTGGCGCTGCTTTGTTGCTGCAACTTTATTTTTCACTTATTGTGCCAGGAACAGTAGCTGTGTCACAGAGAAATGGTTTTTTCATGCTGAAGCCCTACAGAGTTGAGAATGAAATCATCCTCCGGCACCAGCCCCTCTCCAGAAGATTCTGCCGAGGACCCAGGCCGCCTGGGCACCTTCAGCTGACCTTCACGGGGGCCCTGCGGCACGCCCAGCATTGGACTCGACCTACTGACTGCATTTGTCCCTTGGTTTTCCTTATCTTGCACCATCAGGAGGGAGAGCAGCTGAGGCTGCAGCCAGAATCCAGCCCCTCCCTGTAGGGTGGGCCATCGTTGCTGAATTCAGTGGAAAGGCAGCAGCCGCACTCTGGTACTGCAGCAGAGACTGGAGCCTGCTGGCCCCACTGCGTGACACTGCCCGCAGTGTCCCCTCCCCGGGCTCGCATCACTTCTGGACACAAGGAGTGGCCGAGGCCTTGGCGTCTCCCAGGGTTGTGCCATTGCGTGCACAGTGGCTCCCTATGGGCTGGAGATGCCGAAATCGCACCTTGAATGCAAGGAAAATGCAGTTTGAATTTGTTCCCCAGGCAGCCTCATTCCTGCAGGTCCTCCTGGGTGAGTTGTCTGACCCTCTCCTACATGCAGATCTGGGGCTTGGGAGGAGAAGTCCACCCCATGAGGAGGCGCTTGGTGGTCTTTGGAAAAGGATGGGCAGGGAAGGGGCCCGGGTTTTCCTGGACCAGGTCCCCAGAGGGATCGGCTGGCAGGTCCCATAGCAACAGCGTCCTTGCTGGGGAGGAGGGAGGACGAGGTGCCACGCAGGGGTGGAGTCAGCGCAGGGAAGCTGAGTCCAACACATTGTTTCTTTCTGGGGACTGCTGTAGCCTGGGCCAGCCCCGGCCCTGCAGAGGCAGAAGGAGGTCCAGGGTCCCCGGGTGCACAGTTTGGCCTTTGGGAAAGGATTCAACATCGATCCCCACGCCCTGCTCAGACCCTCCCCACACTGTGGTCTTTGTGACCCTCAGAGCCTCTCCGCTCCGTTCCCATCTCACTCATTCACCCCAGCCCTCGCTTCCAGAGCTCTGGGCTGTTTCTAAAGAAAACAACTTTAGAGCAAGGAGAACTGAATGGCTTGAGCGAGCTCATTATTGTCCCCAACATGGCTTCTAAATATTCAAACCCTCCCTCTGTTTGAAGCAGGAAATGTGTAATCAGATTTATTCATCCAGGCAATAAATATTTATTGAGTAGCTACTATATTCCAGGCCCTGAAGACGTGTGGTGAAGAAAATAGATAAGAAGCGAGAGAGTCTCACTGCCCCGGGCAGTCACTCCCAGGATCCTGACCTGCTCTGGTCTGAGACAGGTTGCTCTTGGGGTGTCTGTCACCTTGGGGTGCCCCTGCCTCTCCCACTTGGCACTGCTGCTCCGGAGATGAATGCCCCACCCTGAGTCACATGGCCAATGGACTTCCCCCCTTTCCCCTTGCAGTCCCACGACTGTGTCTGCACAGGAGTGTGGCTGGAGTGACAGCCCTGGTCCCCCGTCCAGGCCCAGCCCAGGCGAAGCAGGGGATAGGAAACTGAGACTATGGAGACCAGGCATGACCGGTAGGATCTTTTGCTTCTTGTTATTAAATGAGAAAGGTTGGATTTGGCAAGCAATCATAAGCCTAAAATATCATAAAGGGGGCGGGGGGTTGCCAGGTGGCTGAGAGGTGCTTGCCGGGCGTCACAGGCCAACGAGGTGCGTGGCTAAGTCATGGGCTGCTAACAAGTGGGAGCTGGAGCAGGAGCCCTTTCCAGAGGCATCTCTCCCTGCCCACCCCCGCCATCACTGCATGGGAAGGGGAAAACACAAGTCAAATCCAGGTTTGTGCACGTGGCTGATTGGCCCTCTCACCTCTGGACACGGGGACACTGTGCTATGTCTGGGCACAGGAGGTGCCAGGCAGCTCACAAATGCAGCCTTGTGTCCCCTCCAGACGTGCCTCCCCGAACGCCTGTGCCAGCGGAACGGAAAACAGCCGGGGACAGCAGGCATCTGGAGTGAGGCAATGTGGCATCAGCATCCCCTGAGCTCCGACATCCTCCGAGGTGACAGTTTGAGTGCCAAAAAGCCACCAGGTGGAGGAGCTCAGGTTCGTGGGACCTTTGAGCTGCGCAGGCCTAGGGGCCATTCTGGCCAACCTGCTCCTCTTCAGGAGGGGAAACGGGGCTCAGAGAGGGGATGAGGTTTGCAGAAGGTCATCCAGCAGACGTGAGTGGCTGGGAGCGGACTCTGGCCTTACTGGGGCTTCTTTGCACCAGGAAGAGCAACTTCCGGCAGCACCAAGAGCTGGACCATCATCGCTGTCACCTCCCCTTCTGGTCCCTTGCTGATCCCTCCATCCAACAACTCCAGACCAGGTCTTTTACCACCCTCCCTGGCCACAGGGCAGGCCCACCCCACACCCCCATTCATACCGCTGGCTGGCGCTGAGGTTTCCCAGCTGGATTTTATTTATTTACTTTTTAAGTCCACACAGAACAGCTCCGTTGCATCCCTCCTGGCTGTGACTGTCTTCTGCCTGAACGCCAGACTTGCCCCCAACCCAGACAGCCACGGAAGGGTGGGGATTGGCCACATGCACTCCGCGGCCTATCAGAGTTTGGGGTGATGCACGTAGTGGGCGTTCCCACCTGAGCTGGCAGTGTCATGGGACATTCAATGCAGTGGACTCTGTGAGGGTGGCCTTGCAGCCCACCCTGATCCAGGCAGGCACTTAATGTGTCCTGCCTGGCATAAAGGTTGCAGGATCTCTAAGGAATGCCCAGCTCCTGCGAGTTAGCTGCCTGGCTTGGCCTTCTGCCCTAGGCCTGGGGCACACAGGTTGGTCCAGCAGCTGGCAGGAAGGGCAGCTAGGCTCAAGAGCTCATGCTGCCCCGAGTCTCCCCTGCAAGAAGTCTCATGAAGAAGGGAGCATCTGGCAAGATCCCCTTTTCCTTCTCTCAGCCTTTCCAAGTCTTGCTTCTCTCTCCCCGGCCAGCTCAGGGCCCCGTCCTATGGAAAACCATGACGTACGGCATGCAACACAGGTAATTGCACGTGTGTGTCACATAGTCTGACCTTTGCCCTTAAAGTGGGCATTGCACAAGATAAGAGATGAGCAATAACAGTTATATTAATAATTTTAAATTATTTACTTAGAACTCCAAATTAACTAGCAAATTAAAGACACCACAACTTGGGGCCGGCGCTGTGGTGTAGCAACGCTGCCGCCTGTAGTGCCGGCATCCTATATGGGCACCGGTTCAAGACCCGCTGCCCAACTTCCAATCCAGCTCTCTGCTGTGGCCTGGGAAAGCAGTAGAAGATGGCCCAAGTCCTTGGGCTCCTGCCCCAGGGTGGGAAACCAGACCCGGAGGAAACTCCTGGCTCCTGGCTTCGGATCGGTGCAGCTCTGGCTGTTGGGGCCAATTGGGGAGTGAACCAGCAGATGGAAGACTTTCTCTCTCTCTCTCTCTCTCTCTCTCTCTCTCTCTCTCTCTCTGCCTCTCTCTGCCTCTCCTCTCTCTGTGTAACTCTTTCAAATAAATAAATAAAATATTTAAAAAGACACCACGACCAATCGAAAGAGGGACTGGGGAAGAAAGCGAATGCAAGTTTCTTGGTTTATGAACAAGCGCCCCAAATTTCCATTTTTCAGTGGGTCCCACCAATTATGTGGCCAGGGCTACCGCTTTAAGGAATCAATGAATGAACCAGTCCTTTTAGATCAAGTCGCCTCTCCTTGAATCCGAACGTGAAAGCATCCTTTAGGCTGGGAAGGAGTAGATGATCCCAATAGTGGGTAATTCAACTCACTTCACTTCGAGTGCTGTCTTCCGGCTCGCTCCAGCTCAACTTCCTAGAGAGAACTCATTAGAGGGTGGGATTAGAACCCATGTAGAACACGGTCACGTTCAACTGAGACCCCTAATTAATTGCTCTTCCCATCGTAACAGCGACAGCTTCCTTCCCCGGGGGACGGCAATTTCATGGTTCCTGAGGATGGTGTGATTACATTAACTGGATCACTTGGGCAGTGGGTGTCAGGAGCAGTGCTTGGAGCCTGTCTCAGAGATGGGGAGACATCGCTCCGAAAGCCAAGGGGGCGGAGGTGGAGGAAACCATGAGAATGCCTGTTGCTAGTTCTCATTAATGCATTGCTGTTCCTAACATCTCGTTCAGGCATTCCTTTCAAGATCCGGTTTCTCTGAGCTCTGCACTGCCTCCTTCCTCATACCCCTCACTTTTTTTTTTTTTTTTTAATATCCACAGGGTTATTGTTTGTGAAAATCTGTTTATTTGCTGTATTCCAGAGTAATTTATTTTCATTAGGTTTCTCAGAAACATGGTTCTACATGTCGTTAGTACACGTAATACATTTTGATTGTTGTTTCCTGAATTAACATGTATTATTTGATAGATTAAATAAAATGCCTACTTCCAAAGTCTTCTCCCCCATCTTTTGTGCTCGAATTATGTATCGTACATTCCTTTTTTAATTGAAGGGCAGTGATAAATCTTCAATTCAATGCTCTGCTGCTGTTTTTGTACTGTCAATATAGACATTGTCTCTTTAAAAAGATGATGAAACTTAGAAAGATCATAGTCAAGGTTGTTTCTGAATATAGGGGTTGCTTCTGTCTTTGTCTTACTTTGCTCTTCTTTAATTGCCTGGAGAGAAGGCACCGCCAAGTGACTACAGGTCTGGTTGGAGCTCTGGTGCTCACCAGGGAGGGCATCTTCTCACTCAGCCTTAGTTTCCTGAACTATAAAGAAAGTTTAGAGGCCGGCCCTGTGGTGCAGCAGGTTAAAGCCCCAGCCTGAAGTGCCGGCATCCCATAATGGGTGCTGGTTCAAGTCCCGGCTGCTGCTCTTCCGATCGAGCTCTTTGCTATGTCCTGGGAAAGCAGTAGAGATGGACCAAGTCCTTGGACCCCTGCACCCACGTGAGAAACCCGGAAGAAGCTCCTGGTTCCTGACTACAGATTGGCTCAGCTCTGGCCACTGTGGCTATTTGGGGAGTGAACCAGTGGATAGAAGACCTCTCTCTCTCTCTCTCTCTCTCTCTACCTCTCTCTGTAATTCTTTCAAGTAAATGAAAATAAGAAATAAAGAGATAAAGAAAGAAAAAAGGTTAGCTCACCCAACCCAAGGGCTGCCATGAAAGTAACCCATGGAAAGTACCACCAAGCATGTGACAAACTGTCCCACCACACTCACCGTGATCCACTGTGTAGCTCTAAAACGTGATAAACAAGTATTGCTAGGGAGGGATAGTAAGTGTTAGGAGGGTTTTTTTTATTATTATTGACCAGATTCATCAATTATAGGTTTAATATACTTCAAAAATGCCTAACTAGAAAGAAAGAAGATACTTATTTCTTCAGCCATTAATTTTTTTCCCATTCTTTGTGGGTGGGTGTCTTCCTAGTAGTCAAGATGCCACTGGCAAAGCCTGCATCCCGAATAGCAGTGCCTAGTTGGAGTCCCAGATTCCGACTTCCTGCAAATGCTCACCTGGGAGGCGGCACGGATGACCTCAGTAGCTGGTCTCTGCCAACCAGATTCTGGGCTCCCAGCTTTGTCCTGCCCATCCTCTGCTGTCGCAGAATCTGTGGAGTGAATCAGTGGATGGGAAACCTCTCTCTGTCTCTCAAATAAATAAATCTATTTTGAAATGGTGCCCAGTGTCCTCAGCTCACTTCCAGGTTGAAAGTACAGAAGCAGCAGTAACTTCCCAGGGACACCAGTGGACTTTGAGTCCAGTTTTCTCCATCACCTGGTCCAAGCTGCCATCACCTTTTTTTTTTTTAAAGATGTATTTATTTATTTGAAAGGCAGAATTAGAGACAGACAGACAGATCTGCTGGTTCACTCCCAAAATGGATCAGCTGTGGGCCAAAGCTAGGAGCCAGGAGTTTCTTTTGGGTCTCTCACATGGGTGCAGGGGCCCATGGACTTGGGCCATCTTCTGCTGCTTTCCTAGGCACATCAGCAGGAAGCTGGATTGGAAATGGAGCATCTGGGGCTGGAACCAGCGCTCATGGGATGCCGGCACTGGCACTACAGGTGGCAGCTTTACCTACTATGCCACAGTGCCAGCCCCTGCCATCTCTTTCACCTGGGCCGGTGCCAGAGCCTTCCAGTTGACATCTGCACTTCTACACAGTAAGTTGTCCACTGTCCCAGTAGCCAGGGTGATGGTTTGGAAATCAAATCATAGGACCTCTAGTTTGAAACCCTTTGACTCGACTTAGGCCTTCTAGTCAGAAATTCCTTCCTGTGGCCAGCCCTAGGTGGGTGGTCGTTGACCCTTGCCAGTGCTCTCTCTCTCTCAGGCCCCTCTGCCTCCTGCTCCAGCTCCCCCACCTCCTCTCATTGTCCAACACGCCAGGCTCCTGCCCGCTCAGAGCCTTCTCCCACATCATTCCCTTTGTCCGGAAAGTTCCCGCTCTCTCTCTTCTCCCGGCTAACCCTTGCCTGTCCTCCTGGTCCCAGACTGAATGACACCTTTGCCAAACCCTTCCCCAGTCTCAAGGAAGTCCACCTGATCCTACTGAGCCTCCCTTTTCCTTATCACACTACATACTCAAGTATTTATTTCTGGGTTTATTTTTTTCAAGCCAACACACCCAACGAGGTTGCTTTATTTCTCCATGTTGGTGCCAGAATCGAGCATGGCACACCGGGAGTCCTCGGTAGAGGACCATCCAATAAAAAAAATGCATGATAACTCCTATCACTTCAGGCAACCTGCACAGCCAAAATTTCAGCACCAGGAAGTTCCCCTTAAGGTGGGCTTTTGTTCCCATCCAAAGGCCTGGACACTGCGGACTTTGGAGGACACACAAATCCCCCTCCCTACAAAAGGTAGGGCAGGACGAAGCGCCAAGGCAGGGGCCACACCTGCCCTGAGGCTGTGGCACAGCAGGTGCCTCCCACGTGTCTGTGGCCAGACTGCTGCCAAGGATGGGACCGTTTGCTCCAGGAGTCTCCTTTTTGCCCATCTAATTTGGTCACCAAGATTCTCCCCCGTATTAAGAAGGAGCTGAGCAGCTTCACAAGACACCTCGTTTGAATGCACAGCACAATGGATTTGTACCCAGCGAGCCTCCAGCGCTAATATTTCAAAACCTACAGTACACTAAACGTGAAACTTTTGTTCAAATTTCAAGGATTTTGATAGCCCAAGTGAATAGACACTGCCTATTGATTTTTCCCTTACAATGACTCTTGGATAACCTATTTTCTCATTTATTTTTAAAGACAGCTCATGAGATTTCATAGCAATTCTGCCCAACCTCCTAATATCAAAATCCCTCCTTGACCCTGAAAATTGTAATTCTGCTATAGATCACAGCTGCTGAATATTACCTTTTACTAAGCTGGTTAAATAAAATATGTCCAAATCACTAGATCCCACAAGCCGTGGCCTGCAAGTGTAATGATGCAGGGGCTGTAGCTTCCCACTGCTGCGTGCTCAACAGCCCGGCGCGCTCGCCGGCCGACACCAAAGTGTGGGAATCGAGAATATCGGCTTGGGTCTGGAACTGAAGGAGGAGGAGAGAAAAGGGAGAGCCCGGCTGGTCTTCAATGATTTTCTTGTAAAACTTTTACAAGGGAGACTTAGGCTGTTTGATGTGTCCCGGACAATCAGATGCCTGCGGAGGCCGTGGCAGAGTGGCTGGGGTTTTCTCCCTGGTGGAGGAGGGGGCGTATTTGATGTAGGGCAAGTTCAAGACCCCAAAGCCTTGTGCACCGGTAGGTCAGATTACACCCAGGATGCGAGGGGAAATGCAACCCGGAAGATGCGTAAGGGACCTCCTGCCCTGCAAGTCTCATTTGGCCACTAATGGGCTGGGCTCTTCTGATGCTAATTTGAGTGGAAGAGGTCCGAGGTCCGGGTAGAATTTGGACCAAGGGGGCTTCCACCCTGTCGAGCCTCTGTGTACCACTGCCCCCACCCGTCCTTCATCCACATGAGGCAAAGCCCCCCCAACCCAAACCCCTGCCCACTGAGCTGCCCAGAGGCTCACAGAGGTCGGACTGACCTTCTGTGTCTCAGAAGAGTTGAAGGATGGCACAGACCCCAGGTGGTTCCAGGAGAGATTTGAATATTTTAAAGCCAGCGCTTAGATCCAGAGCCATAACCTCTGGGTTTTAGATCGTCCTTAACTCTGCGGCCCCCACACTCAAAATGGTAATGTGTTCGTGAGAATCTCGCTCACAGGAGGCTGGACAGAACCTGAGATGCTTCTGATTCAGCGGTGGCCATGGGAGCCCATTTGGAATGCAGAAGGCAAAGGCGTACCCTGGGCCTGTGGGGTTTGCAGCTCTGCTCCCCCTGACAATGCTAGACTCACTCCTCCGCCCACACAGGGCGGGCAGCAGGGCTTCGGCACTGATGGCTCCCATTGGTCAGGGCTGGAAGTCGGCTGACATCAGCACCAGGAGAGCCCGAGTGAGCAAGGAGTTGTCCATGGAAAGGAAAGCCCTGGGGTCAGTGCTGTGGCATAGCAGGTAAAGCCGCCACCAGCGATGCCGACATCGCATATGGGTGGTGCGAGTCCTGGTTGATCCACTTCCAATCCAACTTCCTGCTAATGCACCTGGGAAGACAGCAGAGAATGGCTCCAGAGCTTGGGCTCCTGCACCCATGTGGGAGACCCGGATGAAGCTCCTGGCTCCTGGCTTCAGCCTGGCCCAGCCAGAGAATGAAAAGATCGCTCTGTCTCTCCCACTCTCTCTGTAACACAGACTCTCAAATAAATACATAAATCTTGAAAGATGAAGAAAGAAAAGGAGAAGAATGAGCCAGCAGAGTCCCAAACCCCCCCTCCAGGGTCTGCCAGTAGTAGGTCAGAGTTGACCTGTCTCTGTCCTTTAAGCACATCTACCAAGAATGACCAGCGTGTAGCAGGTCAAATCCCTCCACCCCTGCACAGGTTCTTGACAGATGTGGCTCAGCGAGCCTCACTCTCAGCCATCCTCTGAAGCCTCTTCAACCCAGCACGCCCTTCAGCCTGTCACCCCCAGGGAAAATTGATGTGGGGGAGGCAACCTACTCATCACTCAGCCTCCTGCACGCTCCATCCCACATCACCGGCATCCACGGCCGGTCCTCGTGCCTCCTTTGCGCCTTCCCTGAAGGGTTTTGCCCACCACTGTGCTCCTTGCATCTCACTGGCCACTGCAGAGCTGGTAAAGCAATGAACGGGAGGCTGGATGACCTTGGACAAGTCACTTGCCCTTCTCTGTGGCTGTCTACCTATCTGTAAATGAATGATGAAGACTGATTGCTGAGCGAACCTCAGCCCCTCAGAGTGGTGATACAGATTCCTCTGCAAATTTCCCCCCTCTTGGAGCCATTTCGGGTGGTGCTTGGTCGTTACATTCTGCACCCACATGAGCCCCTGAAGGGCAGGAATCGCACCTGAGACTGACCTGAGTTTCTCCTGGAGCATCAGAGTGCTAGGAGCAGAGTATTCAGTATCCAGTGATGCTGATGCCATGGTCAAAGCCTGTGATTTTTTTTTTTAAGATTTATTTTATTTATTTGAAAGAGTTACAGAGAGAGGTAGAGCCAGAGAGAGAGAGAGAGAGAGAGAGAGAGAGAGAGGTCTTCCATCTGCTGGTTCACTCCCCAAATGGCCACAAAAGCCAAAGCTGAGCCGATCTGAAGCCAAGAACCAGGAGCTTCTTCTGGATCTCCCACGTGGGTACAGGGGCCCAAGCACTTGGGCCATCTTCTACTGCTTTCCCAGGCCATAGCAGGGAGCTGGATCGGAAATAGAGCAGCCAGGACTAGAACCAGCGCCCATATGGGTTGGCAGCGCTACAGGCTGGGGCTTTAATCTGCTACGCCACAGCACTGGCCCCTCCCTACTTGTGATGTTGACCTTCATCTCCCAGGGAAGGAGTGAACAGAGAAAACTGCAGCGACTCCAAGTTAAGGGTTGTTTCCCAGGGACCAGCTCCATCGTCTACCCTTCCTGGGGGCTTTTGAGGCACTAGGGAGGGCACTCAGGACCAGGACAGTGAGCTGCAGGAGTCCAAGGTTCCTTGCAGACCAAGGCTCAGGTGCATGAGCCAGACGCCACCCCCTGCGACAGCTCAGGAGCTGCACAGTGGGAAGTGCTCAGCAAGAGGAAGCACTTATCACAGTGCTCCTGGAGACGAGACGGCCGCCCTGGGACTGGCCAAACCCTCGGGCCTCTGGTCTTCCATCAGACCCACGGGGGTGTGTGCTCCACGCCAGCCACTGGCCCGGGCTGACAGAGCTGGGGGAGCAGTTCTTGGCATGAGAGAGGAGACGGGAACACCAAGAGCAACAACTAAAGGAAGGCCAGGAGGTCCAGGTTCTGACTGTCAGATGGGAGATTTCCCGAAAGGACAGACACACCATCCCAGCTCTTGCCCAACTTGGGATCGGCCGCAGGCAAGGAGGCCTCTCTCTTGGGGCAGAGGTGGGATTGGTGATGTGTGTCGCCCCCCTCCCCAGCGGACAATGCCATCTGCCACTGGGAGAGTGCGCGCCACCCGGCGGTCTGCTGCAGCTCTTGCTACCGCCTCCCCATTCTCCTCCATCGCGCTCTCTCTTGATCTTCCCCTCTCTGCTGACAACAAGATATGGCTGGCATTCAGCTGGGGATTTAAAACCAGGAGAGTTTCTCCCGCCCCTTCAGGCTGGAAGCTCACTCCCTGGCTCTCAGGGGCCTCCCGAAGTTAGGTGTTTACCGAGTGCCAAGAGACCGGCTCCTGAAACCGGAAGCGGCCTGCATTGTTGGACCAAAATAGCAGATGTGCAACACAAGTCTCTACAGGGGCCCTCAGCAGGCTGGCAGCTTCCGGTGGGTGCCCAACACTGGCCGGCCCATGGACACAAACTGGAGTGGCCCTCGCTGCCACTTGCGAGAGCCCTTCCAAGTCCATGACCATCTGTCCCATTGCTACATGAGTTCATCCAACTGGAAATGGACTCGGGCTGTCCCTTGCACAAAACCTGCACGCCTGGGTCCAATAAACCAAGCTTTTGTGCGTGGCCCATCCGCTTCCCGACCTCCTTGCACCTTCTCGGCTGGGGCTTGCCGCCCCTGCCTCTCTCAGGACAAAACAGACCTCCCAACCCCCGGAGGACCCCTTTTGCATGGATGGCAGCCACACTTGCAGCCACGAGGCCAGAACGCACGCTTCCAGAATGTCGCTTCTCTACCCGGTGGTGCCCAATTGATTACTTGTCAGCTTCCAAAACGTTTTCATCTCTGGAAGAAACAATGCATGAAGCAGCAGTCCTGAGAGCGGAATTAAGAGCTTGTTAGACGACGGGCCTGGGGTCGGGGTAGGTGGCCTAGCTGGGGGGCCTTGGAGGAGGCATGCTGGGATTTTTTTAAGCCAGCCCACTCCCCTGCAGCTCCCACTTAATGAAGCTGTTGTACAAACCCCTTGGAGAGTCCACAAGCTCCAATGAAGTACCAAGTGTCCCATTACTGTAAACGGCCTTTTATTTTTAAACTAACGCTATATTTGGAAAGCAGTAATCCTGGGGAAATGATACTGAGACTAACGGGGAACATATTACCTTCCATGTGCGTTTTCAAGTTTAAGGTTTCTTTGTTATTATCTGAGTAGCAAGGCTCTGCACACACTCTTGGGCAGAAAATCAAAATAAGCCTTAAAGCAATAATATTTTAATAAGCATCAAATGTCTTCAATGAGATAAAAGTATTATATGGTGTTTTGATATTGGGCTTTAGTTAAAACCTCATTAAAAAAAAGAATTTCTCAGATGTATTGGGGTGGGGGGGCAGTGATGTAGTTTTAAATTCAGGTGGAGGAAAAGTTCCAGTTTGGGTCAATTATGCTAATTAAATGCCACAAATGACTGAAATCGCCAGCAAACGGACGTTATTATGTGTTGCTTTCACTGTTTCCCATTGATCGCAAGCAGCAGCTAACGACGCGGGAGCCTCCGACAAGGCTCCGCTCTGCGCCGGTCTGAACACGCATCAGATGCCCAGGCCCCCATCGCAGCCCTGGACGGGCAGAACTCAGCCGGGTCCAGCCCCGGCGCCTTGTCGGGGGAGGCTCCTCACAGCCCGGCTGCTGGCTGCTCCCTGCACCTCACCTGAGTTCTTTCAGGGATGGCCCAGTCCTGTTCCCGGCCCCAGGTGAGGGGCACGGGGTTAGGACCTGTCCCAAGGCCAGAGACGCAGCGAGACGCACGTGCTCTCTGCGCTGAAGGGGAGAGCCGTGAGGAGCCTCCCTCCATGCGGCTAAAGAAAATGAGGAAACTGAGGCTCAGAGGCAGGAAATGAGTTGCCCAAGGGCTCTCGGGGCTTACTTGCAGGGCCAAGAATAGACCGGCAGCTTCCTGCGTCCCCGTGCCCTGCCACACGGCGTTCTGAGAAGGAACCGCAGCCTCGCGCGCCTCCACTCCGGGTCGTGGCTGCGCGTCCAGTCTGGGCTGTGTGACATCAGCACAAACAAGGTGACTGTGGACCCGGGCCACGGGGCCTGTGACTCGAATCTGTCTCCTCCGCCTCCGGCTGACCTGAAGTGGGAGTCGAGTTTCAGCTGTGTTTGACTCCGGGCAGACAGGGTATCAAGGGCAAGGGGGAGGGAGGCAGGACTCTGTGGACGCTGAAGTTTTTTTTTTTTTTTTTTTTTTTTTTGACAGGCAGAGTGGACAGTGAGAGAGAGAGAGACAGAGAGAAAGGTCTTCCTTTGCCGTTGGTTCACCCTCCAATGGCTGCTGCGGCCAGCGCGCTGCGGCCGGCGCACCGCCATCCGATGGCAGGAGCCAGGTGCTAGGTGCTTTTCCCTGGTCTCCCATGTGGTGCAGGGCCCAAGCACTTGGGCCATCCTCCACTGCACTCCCAGGCCACAGCAGAGGGCTGGCCTGTGAACACAAGATCTGGGGAGTGGGAGGAGACCTAGGGCCCGGGCAGCACATAGACAAGCCACCCCTTCCTTGTGCATCTCACGGAGGTGGGTCCTAAAGGCTGCGACCCTCAGTGCTCCTCCACCTGCCTGATTCTCGGTGCCACTGGGTGGGACACCCCAGCCTCCATCTCTAAATCAGAAATCCCAGGTTCTGCTCCTGGCTCTACCCCAGCCATGTGGCCCCAAGCAGGTTACTTTTCCATCTGGGCCTCAGTTTGTTGGCCTACAAAATGGGAGTGCTTATCCTATAAGGCTAATCCAGGGGGGTAGCTGGGTCTTGGAAGCATAAGGCCAGAAGCTCTGGCTCAGCCACGTCCCTAGAGACAGAGACAATTTGGAGGCACTGACAATGATGAAGTCATGGTCAGGGGGGTTGTGCAGGGGCTCTGAGGGCTTGAGTTTTTGCCTTTGAGCCAGTAGGGTCTGCTCAGCCACCTGAATTTGATTTGGCTCAAGGTGATCATGAAATGAAACCACCTGAGGGTGGCAGTAGAGGCGGGCGTGGAGGAAGCAGCCCGGGAGAAGGGTGACAGGCCCGGCCAGGGGTCGGCCCCGCATCGTCCCATTCAACCTCTACAAGGCCCTCCTGGGAGGCAGGAGCTCTCATGGCCTCCATTTTCAGGCGGGCAAATGAAGGCCAGGACACAGAAGTCGTTAAGGAACTGAGCCCACGCCGCTGGCCTCACGGAGGCTAAGGCCCAGGCACAGCAGTGAGCAGCCGGGTCGTGGCACTGTGGGCTTCTCCTGCCGCCCAGAGCTGTTCAGCTGCACTCCTGGGGACCAGCCCAGCGCTGCTGCACACAGACTCCCAGAGAGGCTGGGGCAAAGCCCTCGAGGTCAGAAGCCCTCCCCGCCTTCCCAGTCTGCTGTCAGGATAGTCCAGGTGTGGCCACGAGGTACCAGGGCGACCCTGGGACCAGCTGTGGGTCCTCCCAGGGTGAGGGCCGGAGCACACCCCAGGCAGCAGCCAGGGAGTCGCAGGAAGAAGCTCTGGGACCCGCTCCCTGCTGAGGGGCGCACTGCTGTCACTGAAAACTCAAAAGTGCTTCTAAGCAGCACCAAGTGACGCCACACGTGTCGAACACACGATGATGTATGTCCCGGCCTGCCCGGGGCAGCTGCCTGAGCTGAGTCCTGATGGAGGCCGAGGAGCCAGGAAGGGAGTTGCATGTGGAAGGGAAGGCAGGGCAAAGGCCCAGGGGCGGGGAGAAGTGAGGTCAGGGAGGCAGCCGGGCAAGGGTGCTGGCACCACGTGGCTAGGTGTGGAAGGACCACTGGCTGGGGCGTGAGATGGGTTAAGGAGGGCAAAGACACAGGAGCCTCTCGGGGATGACCCCAGAGGCTCCCCCTGCCCCAGGGACTGTGTCCAGGAGTCTCTTCTACAGCTAGGGTCTCTCTGTGCTGCGGGGGCGCTGTGTGGCTCACAGGGAGCACGACCTTATCCTCGTGGCGGGGGGACGGGGGAGGGGAGGCTGCCAGTTTGGCAAGGGACCAGGCCGGCCTGGCATCCGTACATACCCAGCCCAGCCATGGGGACTGCCGGTGGGTCTCTCGGCTTCTCTGGGCCACAGTTTTGTCTGCAAGATGGGCTGCCATGTGCACTGAACGTAGATGGACGGTGGCCAGACCATATATCACAATAGAACTTTGACCCCAACCTGCAGCAGCCGCTTATCTACAATAAACAACCCAGGAAGGCCGCCTGCTGGAAGTCGGGCCTTAGGAAGCCAGGTTTGCTCTCTCGAGTGACAATCCAGGAAGCTAAACAATACCTTCTGTGACAATCCAGCCCAAAATAGCAAGGGCTTAATTAATAACTGACAACTTTCCTAATTTTTGTCACTACTTCCGACTTAGGACCAACCAGAGAAAGTCACATACGCACCCCCCAGCCAGCCCCATAGAGGAGGACGCCTGCTTCCGAGATCCGCCTACCATCCGCCCCTCCAGGCCAAGAGCCTCCAAGCAAGGGACATTTTTTTTTTTTGACAGGCAGAGTGGACAGTGAGAGAGAGAGACAGAGAGAAAGGTCTTCCTTTGCCGTTGGTTCACCCTCCAATGGCCGCCGCAGCCGGCACGCTGCGGCTGGCACACCGCGCTGATCCGATGGCAGGAGCCAGGTGCCAGGTGCTTTTCCTGGTCTCCCATGGGGTGCAGGGCCCAAGCACCTGGGCCATCCTCCACTGCACTCCCTGGCCACAGCAGAGAGCTGGCCTGGAAGAGGGGCAACCGGGACAGAATCCGGCACCCGGACCGGGACTAGAACCTGGTGTGCCTGGACCGCAAGGCGGAGGATTAGCCTGTTGAGCCACGGTGCCAGCCCAAGCAAGGGACATTTGACGCTTCCCTTTGCTCCACACCGAAGCTTTGCCACTCCTCATCTGCATAAGTCTCTGCCAAAACACAGTGGATGGTGACTGATTCCTGGGGCCATAGCAAGCTCAGAGGAGGTAGGCTTTGCTTGTTCTCATTGGCTTGTCTCCACTGAGTTTCCAGGGGCCAGTGAATGACAAGCTCCCATGCCTTCCTAGAACTTCCTGGGTACATAGTGAGGAGGTTTAGCTAAGAGGCCCCGGGCCAGTGCCCACCGCCGGCTTACCCTGCAGCAGGCAGGCAGGCAGAGGTCCCCTAAGAATCAGCGGATTCCCGGGACATCCGGACCGCTTGGGGAAAGTGAGCCTGAGATCAACTTCTATTTCCTGGTGTAGAGCCTGAGGAGTGGGGTATACTTTGGGAAGGAGCCCAGTGAACTGAAAGGAACGGGTTTTGCCTGACTTCAAATCCCAATTTTTTTTTTTTTTTGACAGGCAGAGTGGATAGTGAGAGAGAAAGGTCTTCCTTTTTTCGTTGGTTCACCCTCCAATGGCCGCTGCGGCCCGCGCATCGCACCGATCTGAAGCCAGGAGCCAGGTGCTTCTCCTGGTCTCCCACGCGGGTGCAGGGACAAGGACCTGGGTCATCCTCCACTGCACTCCCGGGCCACAGTAGAGAGCTGGACTGGAAGAGGAGCAACCAAGACAGAATCCAGCGCCCCGACCGGGACTAGAACCCGATGTGCCGGCGCCGCAGGCGGAGGATTAGCCTAGTGAGCCACGGCGCTGGCCAAATCCCAATTCTATACCGGCTACATAGCCTTGGGCAGCAGTTGTCTTACTTGTTAAGTAAGGGGATCAAATGGGCCAATTTGGGTTAGATGCTGGCATCTAGCAGATGTGTCCTCAATACAAACTGGCAGCCAAATAGTGGTGGTGACAATGGGGGCGTGCGGCCACGGCCAGGACCACACGGAGTTGCCAGTTTCGGAAAACTGCTGGCAAAGTGGGTGCGGGCATGGCCTCCTGGAACTGACAGCCCCCTGAGGCCCCTCAATGGGGCCCGGGCCTCCTCAAGGGGGAGCAGAACGTAGTGTAGGGTTAACCTTCTGAGTTATATAGTTACCTGAAAATAGATCTTTGTGAAAAATAAGAATGGGAGAGGGAGGAGGAAGACGGCTGGGAGTGCAGGTAGGAGGGAGGTAGGGTTGAATCACTATGTTCATAAATTTGTTTATATGAAATGCATTAAGTTTGTATTCCTTAACTAAATTTTTCTTTTTTTTTTTGACAGGCAGAGTGGACAGTGAGAGAGACAGAGAGAAAGGTCTTCCTTTGCCATTGGTTCACCCTCCAATGGCTGCCATGGACAGCGCGCTGCGGCCGGCGCACCGCGCTCATCTCATCCGATGGCAGGAGCCAGGTGCTAGGTGCTTATCCTGGTCTCCCATGGGGTGCAGGGCCCAAGCACTTGGGCCATCCTCCACTGCACTCCTGGGCCATAGCAGAGGGCTGGCCTGGAAGAGGGGCAACCGGGACAGAATCTGGCGCCCCGACCGGGACTAGAACCTGGTGTGCCGGCGCCGCAAGGCGGAGGATTAGCCTGTTGAGCCACGGCGCCGGCCAACTAAATTTTTTTAAAGGGCAAGCAGAGACAAACGAGGTTCATGGAACCCATGGCTGGAACCCTTTCCCCAGCCAGGCCCCCAAGCCAATGGAAACAAGAGTCATTTCCCAAGGGCTGATAGGGTGGTGACATTCCCTCACGAGGTATGGGTCACAGAAATGTGGTCACGGAAGACGGCCAGATTGTAGCACACTAGAAAACAGCCCAAGTACTGTTCTGTGACAGTACATGGAGAAGTGAAGCAAAAACTTAGTCTTTGCCTCTTTTTTTTTTAAGATTTATTTATTTATTTGAAAGAGTTATAGAGAGAGCAAAGGAGAGAGAGAAGGAGAGGCAGAGAGAGAGAGAGAGAGGTCTTTCATCTGCTGGTTCACTCCCCAGATGGCTGCAACGGCCAGAGCTGAGCCAATTCGAAGTCAGGAGCCAGGAGCTTCTTCCGGGTCTCCCACACAGGTCCTGGGGCCCAAGGACTTGGGCCATATTCCACTGTTTTCCCAGACTACATCAGAGAGCTGGATCAGAAGTGGAGCAGCCAGGACTTGAGCCGGCACCCACATGGGATGCTGGCACTGCAGGTGGCAGCTTTACCTCCTACACCACAGTGCCCACCCAAGTCTTTGCCTTCATCAACATTTTTTTTTTGGACAGGCAGAGTGGACAGTGAGAGAGAGAGAGACAGAGAGAAATGTCTTCCTTTTCCGTTGGTTCACCCCGCAATGGCCGCTGCAGCCAGCACACTATGCCGATCCAAAGCCAGGAGCCAGATTCTTCCTCCTGGTCTCCCATGTGTCGCTCCTTCGGCCACAAAGGAACGACGCTACTCGCAGCCAATCGGTCTTCAAAAGACTTTTACTTAGAAGGAGTAGGAAAAAGAGTGGGGGACTGGGAGAAGGGAGAGATGGCACGCACGTTCCTTAAGGGGGAAAGCTGGCGTGCCCCGCTCCTTCTCCCGCGGTCCACTTATGTACAGAATTCAACCAATCACAGTCAACCGATCACAGTCCATGCACAGAGCTCTCCAATCTGATACTTGATCACGATCAGCTGTGGAGTCACGCAGCAGGCAGGGCATCAGCGCCATCTTGTTGTTTACCACAATCCTCAGCTAGATGGAAAGTTCAATCAGCTGCTACATCCGCATTACTGCTATAAGCCAAGCCCAGCATGGGGGGGGTCCCATGGCAGGCCTATCCATGGGTCCCCACACCCATGCGGGTGCAGGGGCCAGGGACTTGGGCCATCCTCCACTGCCCTCCCGGGCCACAGCAGAGAGCTGGACTGGAAGAGGAGCACCAGTCTTTGCCTTTTAATAGGAAATGAAGCCGTAAGTCCAGAGCAACCCCATATGCACTTTCAAGTATTGGGTCAAAGGCAATGACATCCTGTGAAAGGAGGAGCCTCTGAGGCCACATCACCAAGATGGCACCTGCACTGGGTAATGGCCATGTTGGCCGCCCAGCACCAGAGTCCACTAGAGGGCCTTCTGGCTGCCAGGGATCCAAGAAAGAGGGCATCTGGCCTCTCTGAACGCCCCAGACAATGACTCTTGAGCTGGACGTCTCTGAATAGGAAGGCAGTGAAGAATCCATGCCAGTGTCACGGGCAGCAGCAGCAGCAGATGGCACCGTTCCAAAGGTGGGAGCAGTGGCAGCTCGGGTGTCCGGGCTGGGCCACATCCTAGGGGGCATCCGCCACCGCAGGTTCAGTTGCCAAGCAAAGTTCTCCTGCCTTCCCAGCAGTTCCACGGCCCCCAACATTCTTCAAACAAACTGCTTTTCTGCTAATCAGGAATCTGGTCTCCTGGCACCCACAAACCCGAGGCCCAAGGAGGCAAGGGGATAATTACAACAAGAGGAGGATACAGTTGATGATAATTCCATGACATTTTCCACCAAGTGGACACTGACACAGGGATTTCTCTGGGATGAGCTGCCTGTTCCCATATGGAAAAGTGATAGGGTTTCTATAGGTGGGCTGGGATTAGGGCCATGTGGTTTTCATATTCCCATGCTGTCTGAGACCTGCGCCCTACCCAGCTGCCCCTCCCCTGGGCAGGCTGCGGAGCTCACATCCCACGCCTCTGCTCTCTGTGGCCTCCCGTTAGGGCCAGGTGTTTACCACCTACATCAAAGTAGCCAGCCTGCAACCGGATACATTTCAGCTTGGCTGTGCCTTACTTGTAAGTGCACACGAATCCCCTTATCTGGGACTCCGGGGGCCAAGGATGAGGGCTGGTTCAGATCAGCAGGCCTGGCTCCCAGCCCGAGTTCTGGGCCTAACTGAAATACGAGTCTTCCCGGGGCCTCAGTTTTCCCCATCAATCATATGAAAAGAATCAGCGAGTTTCTGTACAAGAGTCCTCCTGGCTCCCAGTTCCATGACGCCACGCTTCTGATTCCTTGAAAGTCTCCTTCCTGCAATCGTCGACGCCGATGGTGGTGGATCACAGAAGTAACAGGGCAAACAGGAAGAGCAAACCCACCAAGAATCCACCTTGCACGCCGGGCAAGGTGGGGAGTATCTGTCTTGCAGCCAGGTTCCAGCCCCTGCCTTCAGGGCGCTAATGTTTCTATAGATGTCAGGGGGTGCTGGCCACGGAAACAGAAAACCTCCCGCACTATCCCAAGTAGGCAGCCCTCTAATACAGGGAATTGGACATGTGCACGACTGCTGGAGGCCTTGGAGAACAAAATTCATGCCAGCAACTGCCAGGGGCGGAGACTTACCGGAGCTCCTCCGGAAGCTGCAAATGACCCTACAATTTCAGCAGCTGTGGCAGTCTCCAACTTTGGCAGCCAGAAGTACCAGAGCATACTATCCTCCCGGGCTCGAGTTTTGCCCACGTGCCCAGCTGCAGCTGCTGCCAGAGAATGACCCCAGCTTTCCTCTTCCACCTCCCAGCAGTGCCTCTCATTGGCAAACTCCAACCTGGAGCTGTCCAAGGAAAGGCATTCTGGGAAATGCAGTTCCAGGCTTCTCCTCTGAGGCTCTTGAAATGCATGGCCATGGTGCCAAGTGACCACAGTCAATCAGCAGAGTCAGGAACCAGGAAGAGCAGAGATTTCTCCTTAAGGGTCAGCTCTTGGTTCATTGACACTGGCCGCTTGCAGAACTGTGTTGAAAATACATTTGAAGCCATCCCAAGGCTCAGCAGGGAGAAGTGCTACAATTGATTAGCAATGCTTGTCCTGGGTGAGCAATGAGAGCGGGGAAGTGTGCAACAAATTGGCACGCATGCTCTCACGGATGACTGGAAGGCTTTCCAAAGGGGCTGCTCTTTGCATTGGTTCCTTTCGCCCCTGAGGAAGGACCCCAGGGAGCCAGTGTTATGGGGCAGTGAGTTACTTACTTGTAAGTGCACATGCATCCCCTTACCAGAGTGCTAGTTCCAGTCCTGGCTGCTCTGCTCCCCATCCAGCTGCCCACTAACGCACCTGGGAAAGCAGCCTGTGGGGACCCATGGATAGGCCTGCCATGGGACCCCCCATGCTGGGCGTGGCTTATAGCAGTAATGCGGACATAGCAGCTGATTGAACTTTCCATCTAGCTGAGGATCGTGGAAAACAACAAGATGGCGCTGATGCCCTGCCTGCTGCGTGACTCCACAGCTGATCGTGATCAAGTGCCGCATTGGAGAGCTCTCTGCATGGACTGTGATTGATTGACTGTGATTGGTTGAATTCGATATATAAGCAGGACCACGGGAGAAGGAGCACGCACGCCAGCTTTCCCCCTTAAGGAATGTGCGCGCCATCTCTCCCCTTCTCCCAGTCCCCCACTCTTTTTCCTACACCTTCTAAGTAAAAGTCTACTGAAGACTGATTAACTGTGAGCAGCGTCGTTCCTTTTGCGGCCGAAGGAGCTGACAGCAGCCTTTTAAAGAAACAAAAGGATCATTTTTAAAGGATCAACAAGACTGGGACAGCCAATGACAGTAGGGATGGCACACGCAGGAATCATTGGATCTCCAGCCTCCTGGAACCAGGCCCTTCCCCATTCGCAGGGCCATCTCATGGACAGCTCTCTCACAACCACCCCATCACCCCGCCCCTCCCCTCACTTCACTTGTGATTTTCTGGGCCATCTCTGCCAGTCGTGTCACGGGATGCAGAAGAAACGTCCCACCCTGCTCCGGTGGATTTCTTCCTGTCTCTGGATCTCAGCTTTGTAGGAGCTGGGTTAGACAGATGGTTTGTAGCCTGCACTGTGGAGCCCAGGGACATTTTAGAGGGGGGGAGGTTAGAAGACATCAAGGCACAGTGTTCTGGGAGACACCCATTTTAGAAATTTTACCTTGGCTTAAGATGTCACTAGAAAAAAAAAAAAAAAGCACTCCATTGCTACAAATGTAAGGGAAGGCTTGGGAACTTCTCCACTTCCTTTTCTTCCTTTCTCCTTCCTGCCTCTCAAATGAGTTGCCAAGTTTCCACCTTCACTTCCAAACTCAAGTTGAGCTTGAGAAAAGCTTGAAGCAGGTTCTTGTCTCTAGGAGACTGTGGGGACCCATGGATAGGCCTGCCATGGGACCCCCCATGCTGGGCTTGGCTTATAGCAGTAATGCGGATGTAGCAGCTGATTGAGCTTTCCATCTAGCTGAGGATTGTGGTAAACAACAAGATGGCGCTGATGCCCTGCCTGCTGTGTGACTCCACAGCTGATCGTGATCAAGTGCCGCATTGGAGAGGTCTGTGCATGGACTGTGATTGGTTGAATTCGGTATATAAGCAGGACCGCGGGAGAGGGAGCACGCACGCCAGCTTTCCCCCTTAAGGAACGTGCGTGCCATCTCTCCCCCTTCTCCCGGTCCCCCACTCTTTCCCACTCGTTCTAAGTAAAAGTCTACTGAAGACTGATTAACTGCAAGCAGCGTCGTTCCTTTTGCGGCCGAAGGAGCTGACAGGAGACACTGTGAGGTCACCTGCTGTAAGAGAGCGGGAAAGTGAACCCAATATGCGATTTTCCCATTTCCCAAAAACCTGGTGTTGTTCTTTTTTGTAATTGAGAAACACTGAGCTGTAGAAAACCCAGAACCTGGCATGCTGAAGCCTAGAGTGCCCGAACTCTCCTCTGCACTACGACAAAGTGCAAAATTTTGAGAACTGGAAACTTTTTTGAGTTGTGGTGATATTTTGTTTTTCTGTTTTTAAATGTATTTATTTATTTATTTGAAAGGCAAACTGACACAGAGAAAAATATCTTCCATACTCTAGTTTGCTCCCCAAGTGACCACAATAAACAGATCTGGGTCAACCTGAAACCCAGAGCCAGGAACTCCATCCTGAGTGCCAGGGACCCAGTGCTTGGTCGTCTTCCACTGCCTTCCCAAGTGCATGAGCAGGGAGCTGGATCGGAACCAGCACTCACATGGGATGCCCATAGGAAGCCGGCGGCGCCTCTAGGCAAGCTTCATGCTGGTCATTTTTAATGACACTGCAATGACTCCGTGGTTTTTATTTTTTTTTTAAGGCAGGCGGAACTATTCAAAAAAAAGTTTTCTGCTCAAATTGAACTTCGGAGTTCCACCTTGGGGAATAAGAAGCCCGCCCTGTTCCTCTTCCTGCCGCAGCTTCACTTAGTTACTATTGCCACTACTTCTAGAAGTCTCTGAGTCAGCCGTAAAATATGTCCATTCAGGAAAATCACAAGTTCATTTTCATTATTCTCCGCCGGAAGGAGAGGGGCAGATCCGAGGGGAGCCCTGAAAGCGCTGTGTGCGGAGCAGAGGTCAGAGTCCACCATGCCCTCCCCGCTCTGCGCAGGCTCGGCGCCTGGCTCAGGAGGAAGTGCCTGGAGTCCCGCCCCACTGTCTGCCTCTGTCAGCGTTGCGTCAGCAAAGTGCATGCGCAGACTTCACCTGCTAATGGACAGAAGCCTGAGAGAGGTAGCCCTCCCCCCCCCCCTCCGGGCAGTCCAGGTGCACCTCCGCAGCTGGAGAGAGCAGGGGCTGTGGCCAGCGGATCCACCTGTGTCTCCTGTCCTGTGGTTCCCGACTTCCCCACCAAGAAGGAGAGCCTGCCTGAGCCTCCCTGTGCCCAGCTCTGCAGCTGGCACACGCTTTCAGAAGGCTTGGGCGCCCGTCTGCCTCGCGGCACAGTGACCCACATACCCCAGAGGGATCTCCCGAGAACACCGGCGAGTGGGAAGCCCTAGGTTCTGGACCCTGAGAGCTGGGGGAGGTGCCCCGAATGTGTTACACTGAAACAGCCTCATTGGCTGCTGGCCTCCACATGAAGCAGTACACATCCAGAAAACCTAATTTGGAAGAGACCCCAGCTATTTGGTTCATGGAGTCTCCCCAGCTGACCCATTTTACTGGGTGTTCTGGGCGGTATAGTTCGCAAAAGTCCACACCGTATGATTTCATATTTGAAAAACAAGATATAGCTCTGTTTTTGCGTAATACAAATATTCAGGAGAGTTGGAGTCTTGTGTTGATCAAAAGCAGTAAAAATCTGACAGGCTGAGCCCCCAATACAGGCAGGACTGTCCAAACTGTGATGGTGACACTGATTTCTGGGATGGCCTGCTCTCATTGGAGCAGACCGGGAGGAGGGGAGGATGTTCGATAACTCGGTCCTGAAGACAACACTGGTTTCCTCGTGTCAAAGCAGCTTCGGGTACATGGAAATACGTGTATAATGACAGTGGGATTTGTTTTGAGTAGCCGCCCAGTGTTGTGGCTGTGTCTTAGCAGTCCCCCGAGTCTTCTTGGGTTCCCCCAGGTGGCTCACCATCTATCCTGATGGTCTCCTTGGCTTCTTCAAGGCAGGTACAGCCACCCTACTTTCACGCTGCTGATCAGGGCAGAATAATAGTCCCTACAAAGTGTCAACATCTGGGTTCTCCAAAACAGTGGATGCTATTTTGTATGGTAAGAGGGACCCCACAAGTGTGGTTACGTTAAGGGTCTCGCAATGAGGTGGTTCTGGACTATCTGAGGGAGCCCAGCATAGTCACAAGGGTCCTTGGAAAAGGGAGGCAGGAGGATCAGTCGGTGGCCAGAGCGAGAGGTTGGAGCTATGCAAGGAAAGAACCATCAGCCAAGGAATGTGGGCAGTCTGTAGATGCTGAAAGCCCCGAGGAGCACTCTCCCTAGGCCTGCAGAAAGAGCGCAGCCCTGCCAACACATCAAGTCCAACGTCTCTCCAGAGCTGTAGGATAACAAGCCTGTGTCTAAGCCACTCTGTGTGTGGCAGTTTGTTACAGCGGCAGCAGGTAACCAACAGCCCTCCTCGCACCAGGATCCACAGAACCGAGAGAAATGGTTGACAGCAACTTATCTCCTCCAGATCGGCTTTGCTCCTTCTGTCTGCTTGTGTCCTGCAGCCAAGGAGTCTCCCCCAGCCTGGCAGACTTCTGGTTGTGGTACGGAATTCCTTGTCAGTAATAGGCAGCTGCTATCTCCTTGATGCTCCAGAGAACCGACCTTTATCCTGTTTCCCTTTTGCCTGTCTCCCAAGAGGCCTCAGGCTCCTCACGCAGATCAGCTTTCCCAGGATTTAATATGCCAGAGTCCTTCCTGAACACCAGCTTTCCCATTCTCTTCTTTGTCATCTCTTCCCTACACCTCCTCAAAAAACAAAGTCAAAATGCAGGAAGAATGGGACTCAAATGTTTCCTATCCAGAAGCAGGAGCAAGGAGATGTCAAGAGCCACTGGGTCACCTGTCCCTGTCCCTGCAGTCTTGGCAGGTCCTGGGGCTGCATTTTGCAGGCAGCAACTACTTGTTACCAAGAAAGAAGACCAGACCTCTTCTAGATGTCCTCGGGGAATATGCATTCCTGATTCCCCTGAGACTCAGTGGCAAACAGCCACTGTTCAGGAGACCAGAGACGCACAGCTGCGTGTAATGACAGCTGTTCTCCCTTATGGACCCCAGGCTTTATGCAACCTCATTTATTCATTCCACCATTGAACACTTCCCTAGAATCTCCCAGCTGAGGCACCAGACATTTGAGTAAAGAAGGCATCTTGGGGGACCGGCATTGTGGTGCTGTGGGTTAAGCCGCTGCCTGTGATGTCAGCATCCCACATCAGATTACCATTTCGAATCCTGTCTGCCCCACTTCCAATCCAGCCCCCTGCTCATGTGCCTGTGAAAGCAGAAGATGGCTCAGGCACTTGGGCCCCTGCCACCCATGTGGGAGACCTGGATGGGGTTCCAGGCTCCTGGTTTTGAGCCGGTGCAGCCCTAGTTGTTGTGGCCATCCGGGGAGTGAATCAGTAGATGAAAAATCTCTCTTTTTCTGTTTCTCCCTCTCTCTTTGTCACTCTACCTTTTAAATAAAAATAAATAAATTAACTAATTAAATAAAATAAATAGAAGCAGCTATATAGACACCAAGTAGAGCAGAAGAACCGCAAACTGAGCCCAGTCCCAATTGCTGAGTCATGGGAAAAAATAAACTGGTACTGTTAAACACAACTAAAGTTTGGGGAACTAAAGTTTTAACTCAACAATAGGTAATTAAAATACTCCCAAACAGAGCCCCAACATGAGAATGGAAGGCTTGTCTTTCTCTTGAGCAGGCTCTTCCTGACTTCTCGGCTCAGCTCTGCCACTCCCTTTTCCGTCAGCGGCTGGCAGCAACTCTAGAAGCACCTGCCCAACCAGTTCTCTGTGTTTCCAGGTGTAGTTAATTAATTAATTAGCCACTTTGAGCCCCAGACAAGGGGTGCCATTGATCTTCAGGCTCCTCCTTTGGTGAGGATTCTTTGGAGCTGGAAAGGAGTGGGCAAGGACTGGGGCAAACCCAGGATGCCCCAGGATGGCTGGGGCAATTCCAGACATCAAGCCCCACCTCCTGCTGTCAGGTAGTAGAGATGCTCCGATGACACAGTTGCTATGACAGCAGCACTACTTATCCAGAAAATGTGCAGGGCAATTTTTTCACAGTGCTTATGCTCCAAGGAGCAGAAAGCATCAACATTGCAAAGTGTGGGTGAGACCTTGGCGAGCAGAAAGAACCGATACTTCCATCTCAGATTTCTCCCCCATGAAAGTGGCAGCTCTTTGAGGGCAGAAAACAAACTTAGTCATCTTGGGTGAAGAGTATGGAGGAAGCTAACAATTTTGCCAGCTGATTCTGTCAATATTAATGGACACAGTGAGCTCTCTTGGGGCAGGACTTTTGGGAACAGAATCACTTGAAGGGCATATGTAAATCCAGCAGGCATCCACTGCCCTGCAGGCAAAGGGAACAGCCACTGAGTGGCCCCTGAAAAGCCCCACCTCATACCTCTGGGCCTGCAGAGCTGGCAAGAAGTAGGCAAATTCGCACAAGAACCAAGGAACCTCTTGGAAGGAGAAAGACCTATTCCAATGTCTTCTCTTTTGAAGACCACCATTTCTTGCATCTCTCAGATGTATCTGAACGGTCTCTAATAAATTAATGGTCAAAAAAAAAAAAAAGGCAGAAAAGGACACCCAGACCCTACAGAAGTCAACATGAAGGGAGAGGGATTTTGGACAAATGACCCTCAGCAGGTCCCGGAGAGAGAGGAGTCCTCCAGGGAGACACCCAACGTGGGGGAAACCTCACAAGAAACAAGAAATGCAATCCTCAGGCTGGAAGAACAGAGCACAGCAGTTACAGGAAATCACGTATTGTCTGTGGGTAAGGTCACCTTCAAAAAACTATTCAGTTATTCAGTTCCATAAACATTTGTTAAGCCTTGGTAGTCACAGCAGGAAAGGGAAATCGGAGAATCTCAAAAAAGACCAGACCAATAAACGATTATGATAGCATGTGACAAGGGCAGAAACAGAAGTATAGCCAGAGCCCAGAGACTGCTTTGGCGACAAAGGGAGGGACCGTCTCTGGGGATGTTCAGGAAAGCTCTCAGGAGATGACCCACAAGATGGGCTTGGGTCGTAGAAGTTCACCAGCCAGAGCAGAGAGTTGGGGCTCACGTTTTGTGGTCAGCAGCCCAGGGTTTGTGAGTGGCTCTACTTTGCTTAAAGACAGAGCCAAGGGCCTCACTAGGCTAATCCTCCGCCTGCAGCGCCAGCACCCCAGGTTCTAGTCCTGGTCGGGGCACCGGATTCTGTCCTGGTTGCCCCTCTTCCAGTCCAGCTCTCTGCTGTGGCCCGGGAGGGCAGTGGAGGATGGCCCAAGTGTTTGGGCCCTGCATCCCATGGGGGACCAGGAGGAAGCACCTGGCTCCTGGCTTCGAGTTGCGCAGCACCGGCCGTAGTGGCCATTGGGGGGTGAACCAATGAAAAAGGAAGACCTTTCTCTCTCTCTCTCTCTCTCTCTAACTCTGCCTGTCCAAAAAAAAAAAAAAAAAAAAAAGACAAAGCCAACTCACCCCATGCAATTCCCACCAGGCAGACATGTTGCCTGAATTGAGGGAAACTTAGTACCATCCACTGGAGTCCTGGCGGGAATCAACCTTGAAAGTTACCAGTGCTGGTGAAATCGACCATCACTCAAGGCAAACATGGTGTAGCAAGAGGGACGGAGCAAGGGAGTGCAAACAGCAAACAGCATAGCAGAGGCGCCCATGGACAACTCAGGAGGTGGCAGGGCTGGCTGTGGGCCCTGCACCTGCTGCAGAAGTTCCCATGCATTGTCTTCCCACGTGGGCACCCACCCCTCAGTGTGGCTCCCTCTGCCTGAGCCTTGAGGCAGGGGTGCCGATCTCTGAGATCCCATGTGTGGAAAAGGCCCCTGTAGGGAGCAGGTGCTCCTTCCTCAACACAACGACCAGACTGCACCTGCAGCACGTGGACCCACACAGGTTACAGATGGTGACTCCGTGTCCGGGGCTGAGCCCTTCTTCAGAACCCACCTCTTGGCTACGGAGGGCCCTGTCTGGTTACCCAGGGAAGGGGCTGCCCTGAGGTAGACATTACCCCCTTTGAAAAGCGCTGAGGTCGCTCCTGTCACTTTCAATTAACTTTAGCTAAGAGAGATTGGCAGAAACATGGATCTGGTGAACTGTATTTGACTGATACTCTGTCAGATAGTGCATGGGGCTGTGATCCACAACTTTTCCCATCTGCTGCTCCAGTCAGAGTCCCTGAATGCACAATGGAGTCATTACCATATTTCGTTCGGATTTCCCTCCATCAGACCAGAGCTTGTGAATGTGAAATGTGCCCACAGAAAAGGGAAGTTCTAGCGTGAAGGGTGCTGGGGTGAGGGCCGCCCTTAGTTCTTCCCCACGAGAGAGAGAGAGAGGGGGGCTGCCCCGGAAGGCGTCCCGGCCCCCGGCCCCCAGCCCCGGGAAGGCGCGCATCCCGGAAACAAAGGAAGAAGGTGCAGAGAGGGACTGAGGAGCGGGATTAAGATCACACAAACCTGCAGCCTTTGGAAGCGGGCTTAATCCATGTTATAAAGAGTTGGGAGGGTTTTTCTCTCTGTGAATATAATACCTGGCACATCTGATCAGCTTTTTTCCCAGAACATTTCAAAGCTCTCTGCAAATACAGCAGAGTCTCCTTAGATTAGAGCCCGGCCTATTATTACGTGGCTTTGGAGACACCCCAGGTCATCAGGTCACCTGGGGCTCTCTGAAATAAGACAATCCCCTACAACAAAAAGCCTGGTGTGATGTGGTTTGTCTAACTAGTGGTTTTCAAACTCTCTGAGTCATGGGACCCTTCAAAAAAAAAAAAATCCTGAAGCTCAATTTCTAATATAGACCCATGCTGATGAAAGGAAAGATCAGAATGGGGGGGTAAGTGAAGACGGGTCCACCTGACACCCCCATCCACTGAGCCCCCAGACCACAATTTGAAGGCTACCCCCGGGGTCAGATGTGCCCCCCTCCCTCAACCAGAGGTGGATTTTCTGTGAAGTTAATGAACTTTAAGTTTCTGTAGTGTTCTTTATTCTCCCTTGGACCACTTCCAAGTCTTGCTGCCTAAATTTATTTCTACCATTTTGTGTTATTTTTATCATGAGAGACCCCCTAAATGATATACAGTTCATGCAGGACCAGCTACATAACATCTGTAGCCAAGTACAAAATTAAATCCTGGGGTCCTTCGTTCAAAAGCCACTAAGAATTCCAAGATGGCGGCAGCAAAGCATTAAAGCCAAACAGGGGGCCTGTCTCAGCACGAGGCCCTGGGAAACTGCACAGGCCTCACGCCTATGAGGCCAACCTTGGGGTCATGCCCTACAAACTCTGGATCTGCTCTTTCCCCTAACTTTCATAGAATTGCTGATAGATTCATGTAAACCTCAACCTCCCCAAGAACTATCTTCCATGTGAGTGAGTCAGACCCTTCCACCTGGCTACACTGTGAAAGGGAAGTGCCTGCCAGAGGCAGGGGCATGCCTCCTTTGCCCTCTGCCTTCCTTCAGAGAAGAGCTTTGCGATGAATGACTGCATTTGCAAACAGAAAGTGCAGCAGACAAAATGATCCGTCTGTGTATTCAGGAATTCAGACTGGAGCAGTGCCTGGGAGAAGGAGTGGCTCAAGCCTGAAAGCCCCGAGGATTTGACAAGACATCTAGATGCTCCTGGAAGGCCTGAGCCAATGCCCTTCTTTCTTAGGTCCCCTGTGATACTAAGCCATGGTGATTACTGAACATAGATCAATGGAGTAAATACAGCCTCCATTTCTACCAGAGTCATGGTTCTCCGGCCATGTCATTCTCACCAAAAATGACCCACCTTTGTCCGCTTCTTCCTCTGTCCAGAGAGATCTTCGTGGCCCTGTCCTATCTGCTCCCGCCTGCCTGTTGCTGTGGCCCTGCCTTACAGATGCAGTGGGCTGACTGGGGAGTGGGGTGCCACTTCTCGGGGAAATGAGTTACGGCTGGAAAACCAAGTAGTGAGTGTACCAGGCAGGGCCTGCGCAGGAGCCAGAAGCTCTCCAAGTGTTGGGACAGAGAGACTTGAATTCAACAATTCATTTTGCTGAGGAGCCAAACAAGGGACACTGAGTCGACCTAGAGATGAATGATGTTGGAAACCCCAGCACCCCAGACTGGAAGACGCAGAGTTCCCAGAGCGAGCTGGGCCGCTGGCAAAGCTGGAGCCACAGAGTCTGTGCAGAAGAACTGGAGCCATGGGGGAAACAAGAGGCCACCAGAGCCACTGTCCAAGGCAGAATGGGATGGAGAGACTCACTGGACCCCTTGCTTCCTGGCACCAAGCCCTCTCCCTCCAGTGCCACCCCCAGCCCAGCCCAGCGGGAAGCCCACCCAGGAAGGAGGCTGAGAGAGGCAGCCTCAGAGCAGGGCAGAGGCAGGGCCTGCCGCAGGAGCGCTGTGGAAGTGACACAGGGAGAGCGAGCCCGCTGAGCTTCATAACCTAGAGGGGCACTGTCGAGGAACATTCTTTACTTTCCACACTCGTTCCCACGATAATGGCCTTAGACATGGTGTTTCTCACGTTCAGTAAAAGGGTAGTGGAGCATCTCTCCGTCGGCTGTTGAATATCCCCCAGATTGATTTTCTTATGACTTAGGAGAAATGTTGTGTTTTCTGACTTGCAGATTCACTTCCTCTTAGGAGACAAGATGAAAATTATATAATCCATCAGTTTCACTTTCTGCCTTAGCTTCCAGGAAGCTCTAAGCTAAATTTTATGCTTTCCAAATACAGGGTATTCATTATTTGCTATCTCCTTCTACATTTCTTTTCTTTTTTTTAAGAGTTATTTATTTGAAAGTCAGAGTTACACAGAGAGAGAAGGAGAGGCAGAGAGAAAGAGAGAGAGAGGTCTTCCATCTGCTGGTTCACTCCCCAATTGGCCGAAATGGTTGGAGCTGCGCTGAGCTGAAGCCAGGAGCCAGGAGCCAGGAGCCAAAAACTTCTTCCGGGTCTCCCACACAGATGCAGGGGCCCAAGCACTTGTGCCATCTTCTACTGCTTTCCCAGGCCATAGCAGAGAGCCGGATCAGAAGTGGAGCAGCCAGGACTCGAACCGGCACCCACATGGAATGTCAGCACTGCAAGCGGCGGCCTTGCTCTCTACACCACAGCACTGGTCGCTCTACATTTCTTTAAATCCACAATTTCTAGCTTAACTTCTAATAGCCAACAACTCCAATACCTTGGAGTATACCTGGGTCGCTGCTTCATGTACGATGTCCCCGTGGCTCCCACATCTTTCATTCTGGCCCTGTGTTACTTGCTCCTGTGTGTTCCCCTTCCCCCACAGAACTTCCCAGTGATTTGTGATTTTCCCACGTTGAGAAAGCCACGGGCCCTTCCCACTTCTCCATGCCACTCTCTTGCTCTTAAATTGTCTCCGTATCTCTTTCACTTCCCCTTCCTCTACCCTCTTAGAGACGTCCTCTCCAGAGGGGCACGAACCCTTCCCAGGCAGTGCCAGCATCACGGGGCCCATTAAAGAGGAAGCCAGGGGCCTGGACAGAGAAGTAAGGCCTCCTGGAGGTGGAGGGCTGGTGTGTGGGCGTTAGTGACAGCGCTCATGGCTTGGGTCACTGGTCTGGCTTGAATGTGGCTGCGGCACTGCACATCTGTTGTACCTACCAGTAGACTGGGGCAGCATCCCTCCTCCTATTTTGGCAATAGCACCCCAATTTTTCTCTGGGAATGACCCCTCTCCCACTGCATTAAATCTGGAAAGCATTGCCTTTCCAAATGTGTGTCCTCCTTGTACAAGGTGTGATCAAGCGACCCAGGCCAACCCACGAAACTGTTTCTTCTAAGTGGTGAAGAGACAAGTCCAAGTTCATGCCTCCTGCTTAGAATTCCCAAATGAGCTTGTCTATGAGCTCCTACTACCTCCAAGCCCCAAAATAACCACACCCTGCTCTTGCAAGTTCTGCCTGCTCAGCTTCATCTTGGGTCTTTAGCAATGGGCTTCTGTTGCTTGCAACCATCAAACTCCGACACAGGGTCCAACAGTGGGCAGCTTATGCTAACCCTTAAGGCCCAGGTTCTGCATCTGTACCAGGGTACTTCATAAAGTTCATGGACAACATGCATTCTTTTTTAATACCGTTTTCCCACAGAGGTACCACACTTCACTCTGTGTCCTCCCACAGAGGACAGACTTCATGAGTTGAGAGGTAATGTGTTTGATTCATCACATGTGTCTCACAAGTGGCGCATCCTTTCTCCCTGTCTCTGCTGCACCAGGGGCCTGAAAAGTGATGCAGTGTGCCCGCATTCCACAAGTGGCTGGCAGCAGACACCAATGGTCAAGTCTCCTGGGACGCTCTGTTCGTCTTCTGGACCTCTGTGCTTTTCAGGGAATTCTCTGGCGTCTCACTGAAGGGTGAGTGGCAGGGTGTCACTTCCACAGGAGAGACGCAGAATAGCAAAGACACTTTCCCGAAGCTCATCACGAGAAATGACAGCAGCAGGTTTCTCCCTCTGTGGCCCTTTCCCTGGGCCCTGGGCTCCGACACAGCAGAGCGGCTCTGCTTGGTGGAGGCCTTGCCATAAAATGGCAAACAATTCTGATTTTAAAGGAGACGTAGAAGCAGACTTGGCCTTGACTTGTTTCCCCGTGGTGTTTCTGTTGTGGTGAGCACAGATTCTCCATGGAGGTTCAGCGAGCAGCCTCAGCCCCACGTCTACCTTCTCCACCTGATCAGCATGGAGCCGGAGCTGGGTGTGGCTGAGCATGCCCGCTGCCTCCCTGCGTCCTTGTATTTCACTGGGCTAGCTTTCCAGGGAGCACTTTCCACTGAGAGAGTGGGAGCCAGGCAGTGATGTTCCCAAGCCTGTGGTGGGCTCCACGCGGGCACCTGCTGGCCATTCCAAAGGGCTAGCGGGCCACAAAGTCTTCTCACCACAGGAACTCCCAGCAGTATGGCTGCCGTTCATTATTTCCTGTTGAGTAGGAACTACGTTCATCCACCACATTTCACAAATGCAAAAGCAGGCTTAGAGCAATTAAGACACTTGATCGAGATCACACAGCTGTCATGGGATGGAGGCGAGGACCCACCCAGGCCTGCCTGACTTCAGAGCTTACACTCTGCACTACGTGTTAGAGGCACCTCTAGTGCTCCTAACGAGAAGCCACCACGACTCTCATTGACAGAGACGGCGGGCACTGGCCCCCCGGCAATCATGGCGAGTCATAGAACTGATTTCCCGTGCTGCCTCTCGGCAACTCAGGGCCTTTGGAGAGTCCCAGTTCTTTTCCCAAGCTCAACTCCTTCCTCTGTAGGGTGGAGGACACTGTGCTTACTCTGCCCCAGGGGAAGGAGATGGTCTCCCTTGTCCTGCATGGAAGCCTCTCACGGGACACTACCAGCTCAGAGAAGGCAAGGGTATGGAGAGGGAAGACCCCAGCACAATGGGAGAGCAGTTGGGAAGCCGTGAAAGGAGACTCACTGGCTGTGGCAGAGAAAGGCTCCAGGATCCAGGGCTCCCCTCCCACCTCCTGCTGCTTAAAGCTGGCCTGCCCCAGCTGTGAAACCCGCAGGCCAGCTCCCTCGGGCTTCCTGGAGGTGGTGGTGCAGAGCCAGGAAGGGACAGCAACCACAGGATTCTGTGAGTTCCCAGGGAGGCTCCCTGCTGCCGGCCTCCAAGGAGCTCTGCTAACTATGACCCAAGTCAGCCTGGACTTGAAGCTCGTCCTGCAGCCACTGGCAAGGAGTTGGAGAAGCCCGATGTGGGATGGGAAGCCCATGCCTACCACTCTTGTCACTCTCCGCAGGCCCAGTGACCACAACATCTCCTCTGCCCTTTTCTGGCAAGCTCAGTGGCTTCCCCTCACCCACCCAACCCACCTCCTCATTTCAGAACAAAGGAACCTGGCTCCTTCCCGCCAGTCCAGAGAGGGTTCCTAATTGGCTTTCCATTAAAGAGAAAATAGACTACTGTTTCCACCTCATTATTTATGAGCCTTTCTGGAAGTACATTTCCATGCACGCTGGGGTTACTCACGCCCATTTCGCTTGGCCATATTTTATGATCTGTTTTATTTATTCAGGGCCGCTATTGGGTACTCACATCTGAAACCAATTAAAAACCAAGAAATAGGAAAAGCCAAATAAACACCTGGAGATGCCCAAGCCCAGAGTCTTTCGGAAGCTTGTTACTGGCAGGATAGGCATGGCCATGCCAACAGTCCAGCCCACAGAAGCGGACATGGCCCTCCTAGAGACACCAAGGCCACACAAAATGGTGGCTCACAGGTTCAAAGACCTGTTGAGAGAGCGTGTCAGGGTGGCCTGCTTCTTTGGCTCATCCAAGGTGTCCCTGTGGAGGGCGAGGAATTTCTTTTTTTCTTTTTCTTTTTCTTTTTCTTTTTCTTTTTCTTTTTCTTTTTCTTTTTCTTTTTTTTTTTTAACAGGCAGATTTAGACAGTGAGAGAGAGAGAGACAGAGAGAAAGGTCTTCCTTCCATTGGTTCACCCCACAAAAGGCTGCTACGGCCGGCGCGCTGCACCCATCCGAAGCCAGGAACCAGGTACCTCCTGGTCTCCCATGCAGGTGCAGGGCCCAAACACCTGGGCCAACCTCCACTGCACTCCCGGGCCACAGCAGAGAGCTGGACTGGAAGAGGAGCAACCAAGACAGAATTCGGCGCCCCGACCGGGACTAGAACCAGGGGTGCTGGCGCCGCAGGCAGAGGATTAGCCAAGTAAGCCGCGGCGCTGGCCGAGTGAGGACATTTCCTGCCTGGCACACAGTAGGAGCTCCATTGCTCTTTGCTCAGCCTTGTTCTCCCAGCCACCATTCTTGCTGCGAGTGCCCAGTGTCACACCAGTTTGAAAGAATCCCGCGGAGAGCCATCTGGCTGCAGTTAGAAATGGATTTTCCTCCAGAAGCACTGCCACCAGCTCGCTCTGGAAGGAGTCTTCAGGAAACAGGGGCTTCCTCTGGATTTCAGAGAAATGGCTGCCAAGCTTAGCTTTCCCAGAGACAATGTCGCCCTACAGAGCCTAGCACTTAGCAAGGTGGGAACGGAAGGCTCAGGACGGAGAAGGCAGGGCCCTCCCTCTACCCCCCTCTTTGTTAGGGGAGTCAGAAACCACTCCATACATCCACTGCTCTAGGATTTCATTTGGAACCAGGTCCCCCCACCCCGCCCATTGTGCCACATTCTCCCTGACTCCCTGTCGTTGACCCCGCCTCCTTCTCCTCCAACTTCAGTGCCTGCAGGAACTGAACACTTCTCTCTGCTTGGTCTCTCACCTCCACCCTGGAGGTCAAGTCCTTGGTCTTTGTCCTGAAATCAATGCTCCTTGTCCCCTGAGGCTGAGCTGGCTGTGTGGACAGCATGGCAAGGACAGGAGCGTGGGGCCAGCACTACTTGTGCAGGCAGGCAGATGGGAGGTGTCAAACGCTGATGCACTGCAGAACTGTGTAGGAGGTCACGGACACCAACCCCATCAGTGGCTTCTCCCTCTAGCACACTTAGGATGTTGTTGGAAACAACAACATCCTTAGGGATAACCCTGCTTAGGGATTTAGTCCTTCCATCTATCCCCTCCCTCAGTAATATACATCAATACCTTGTGTTAATCAGGATTCTGCAGAGAAACAGAGCCTCTGTGTGTGTGTGCAGGAGAAACTGGCTCACGCGGTGGGGACAGAGACTGAGATACCCCATGTTCTGTTCTCTGCAAACTGGAGAACCAGGAAAGCTGGTGGTGCCACTCAGGCCCTGTCCAAAGCTCAAATCTGAAGGTCTGAGAAACAGAGGAGCTGACAGTGCAGGTCCTAGCCTCAGTTTGAAGGACCCACAACCAGGAACACCAGTGTTGAGGACAGGAGAAGACGGATGTCCTGGCTCAGGGACAGTCTGCCTTCCTCCACTTTCTTCTTCCCTTTGGAGACCCATGGATTGGATAATGGCTCCCCACGTTGGTGACTGTGGGCTTCTTAGTCTACTGACTCCAATGCTGGTCTTTCCCAGAAGGGCCCCTCACAGACACACCCAGAATCATGTTATTAACTAGGGGAGCATCTCTTGGCCCCAGCAAGTTGACACCTAACATTAATCACCATCTCCTCCTTCATCCATCATTTGTTTGTTCATAATTCAATGATGGGCTGAGTGCCTCTGTATGGCAGAGCCTGGCCACCCATCTGATGCAACATGAAATTCTCCTCCCTCCACTCACACTTCAATTTGTGTCTTCTTTGGGGACAGCACCTTTCAGAACATTTCAGAGGTTTATGCCTCACTTTGAGCATAAGGACGATGAAAGTCATCAACTCCTGACAGGAAGGGAACTAGGGCGTGGACGCAATTCTGCTTGGCCACAAACCACTGCTTCCAAGTTTGAGGACTGTCCTGCATTCCGGCAATCCTGACAACTTCCTGGAGCTACAAGTGATGGGCTTGCCGCTCCCCAGGCTGAGAAGCAGAGTGAACCAAGCGCCCTGTTCCTACTTTCTTCTGACAATGTGGGGATGCAGGGACAGTGGGGGTGGAGGAGGATCACCCCCATCAACCACAGGCTGGACCCCACCCAGAGAGAGGTCCCAAGTTTGACAAGACTGAGGGGGGCTCGGAGAAGCTGAATTACTCTGCGAGACCTGACTGGGTGTCTGGAGAAGGCATGGATACCTTCTCAGATTAATATTTCCAAATGAATAAAGCAACATAGGATGAAAAAGAAGCCAGTCAAATTAGAACACAATTATCAATAGAGTAATGTGGGTGCTAGTTTATAAGCACATTAAGTAACAAAGCAGGACATTGAAAGAATTAAGCAACTTTAACTTAGATCTATTTTTTTTAAATATTAAATTATTTGAAAGAAAGAGCAACACAGAGAGAGACAGAGAGAGACAGAGTCTTCCATCCACTGGGTCACTCCCCAGATACCCCCCAGTGACAGTGGCTGAGCTGGGCTGAATGCAAGAGCCTAGAGCTCCATCTAGGTCTCCTACGTAGGTGCAGGGACCCAAGTCAGCTGCTGCTTTCCCAGGTGCATTAGCAGGAAACTTAACAGAAAGTGGAGCAGCCAAGACTCAAACTAGCGCTTAAGTGGGATGCCCATGTTGCCAGTGGCAACTTAACCCACTATGCCACAATGCCAGCCCCCAGTCTCATATTCTAAAGATGTTTGCATAGGGAAGTTGATGCGTCTTGACTTGATTGTGGCCAACCATGCCATCCTTGTCTTGGAGAGAACAATATATGTCACAATGTACACTCCTGATTTTGTTTTTAGTTTTGATTGAAAGTCCTGATTCGCAAAGAAAAATTATTGCAAAAGTATTTTTAAAAGTTCACAGCTGTTTACAAGGAATACCTGAATCCTACAAGGTTTCTGGAATTAACCCCTCACCGTGGGAATTCATAACTTCAACACTGAGTGGCTGCTGAGCCCAGAATTGCCGTAGAATTGGCAAGCGAGGGCTCCTAAGCACCAGCAGACAGGAACACTGCAATCCAAAGGCAGCTGACCGACCAACCAGCATAGTATCAAAGCTGAGGCCGATGATACCGCACCACCGGCAGTCTGCAAGTAGCTGGATTTCCCATAGTGACAAAGTCCTGGCCACAACCCATACTTTTGTTTTTGTTTTTGTTTTTGTTTCCTTTTTTTGACAGGCAGAGTTAGACAGTGAGAGAGAGACAGAGAGAAAGGTCTTCCTTTTCCATTGGTTCACCCAAGTGGCCTCTGTGGCTGTCATGTTGCGCTGATCCAAAGCCAGGAGCCAGGTGCTTCCTCCTGGTCTCCCATGGGGTGCAGGGCCCAAGCACTTGGGCCATCCTCCACTGCACTCCTGGGCCACAGCAGAGAGATGGACTGGAAGAGGAGCAACTGAGAATGCGGTGCCCCAACCAGGAATAGAACCTGGGGTGCCGGCGCCGAAGGTGGAGGATTAGCCTAGTGAGTCACGGCGCCGGCCACAACTCATACTTCTATGGCACGTCTCCTACACTCGCCAAAAGGAAATACAAAAATGCAGCCTTCCACAAATAAATATGTAATGTGCTCCCCTCCATGTACACAGACTCCACAGAACACCGCGGAAGTCCATGGACACAGAGTGAGAGCCATTGCTCTATAAGGAACAGGTGAGGAGCTGAGATAACAGTCAGGAAGTCAGCCCAGAACTGGAAGAAAAAAAAAAAAAAAAAAAACCCAGGGACAATCTCAGCCTAGGGAACATGGGCTGCTCAGTGAAGAGAACATCCTCGCCCTGACATTTGACCTGCTGTGAGCCAGCCCTCTGCTCTATGCAAAGGCCCAGCCCCATCTCCTTTGCTCTCAAATGTGCCCAGAGTGGGCGGGGCTTGTATTAGAATCAAGGAAGGGGCTCAAGTCCATGTTGGAGTCAACCCAGGGGAGCTGTAAATCCATGGACAAGTGGAGTCACTTGAGCTAAAGCAGGAACCTGGGGCAGACAGGTAAGGCTCACTTGGAAACTGGCAGACCCTTAGGAAGGGAAGGTCTTGGAATGCAGGTGCAAAGTGATCTCAGGGACCCGGGGACCCCTGCCAACCTTGGCTGGTGTCTGGAAGGCTCTGATCTGCAGACCTGGCCTCTCACTGGGCTTTTCCACAGCTCCAGGCCTTCCATGAGGCCCCAGTATCCAGAAGAGAGGCGAGGCTGTGCTTGGTGTGGGGTGCACCCATCACCACACTGAGGGGCATCAGCCCTTTCCTGCGTGAGACCCTGGCTCCTAGGAGTCGCCAACCCGGGCAGCGGTTGCAGAAGGAGCCTGAATGAGCAGGCGACAACTGCTGTCCCCTGCCTTGTCCCTCCTCCCGCCAGCCTGCCGCCTCCCCAGGCTGTTCTGTCTGGTTCCCCCTCATCTCAAGCTCAATTCCTTTTTCCCCATTCTTCTGAACATTGAAGTCATGACCTTTCTGATGATGAGCCACCGGAGACAGAACTAAATGTGTTAGCTCGGAGTCCAAACAAGTAATTGCCGGCCAATTAAATTAATAATCCATATTGTTACAGTGTTTAACCACGGCTGTTTCCACGGCATTCTGTTTAAATCACAACCAAGGCCTGACCTATTAAAATGAATAACTGGAATTAAGAGAAGTTCCATTTAATAAACACAGAGAGAAATGCAGTACAATTGGACATAAAATATTTATTACCACTTGAAGTGCAGAGTTGTTTGGGACTTTAGGATGGGATTCATGAATGCATTTTAATTTCTGACTCACAAGGCGGGAGGTGGGAGGTGGTTCTGGGCCTGGGAGCCCTGTGGCCGATGCCTGGGAGGGTGTTTCTATGATCTTCTCACACTATGTTGGGGTTACTTGCCAATGTGCAACCTCCTCCAATCCACTGGCAGAGAAGGGAGATGGGTGTCTCATCACAGTCCTCTCCAAGACCTAGTACTTGCTCAGTAAATGCTTACTGGATGGATAGATGGATGGATGGATGGAGTAATGGCAGATAAAACATCCTAACACCTCAGAATCATGGGTACGGGACACATAAGATACTTAGGACTGGCCACTATTCAATAGGCTAATCCTCCACCTGCAGCGCCAGCACCCCGGATTCTAGTCCCGGTCGGGGTGCCAGATTCTGTCCCAGTTGCCCCTCTTCTAGGTCAGCTCTCTGCTGTGGCCCGGGAGTGCAGTGGAGGATGGCCCAAGTGCTTGGGCCCTGCACCCCATGGGAGACCAGGAGAAGCACCTGGCTCCTGGCTTCGGATCAGCACAGTGTGCCGGCCGCAGCACGCTGACCACGGCGGCCACTGGAGGGTGAACCAACGGCAAAGGAAGACCTTTCTCTCTGTCTCTCTCTCTCACTGTCCACTCTGCCTGTCAAAAAAAAAAAAAAAAAAAAGACACTTAGTGGAACGTCAACATCTTCCAAGTCTCCAATACATGATAGCTGTCATTATATCCAGGAAAGCAAAGTCTGGTTCATGTCCTAGAAAATCCATTCTCCCATTTGGCAGCACTGCAGCATTCCAGCCCTACCTCTGGAGGCTCCTCCCACTCTGACTGGCCTGGCTGTTCGTGTGTGCCCCAAAGCCTGTTTGCACGAGATGTCTTTGTTTTACTATTGATGGCTTTTCTGAGAGTGAACGATTCCTGTCCCTGCTTTCCCAAAGCTCAGCATCTCCTCCCCGTGTTGCTCCGACACAGCCCCTGAACCCTCGTCTGCTGGGTACACAAGGGCTCCCCGTTTTCCCAGACCACACCCGCTCTGTCATTTTGATAACAGGTTTAGAAGATGCGGTTGCTGTAATGATAGCCCTCAGCAAGGCGGGTGAGCGGGTGGCTACTGGGGTTCTAGGAACAAGAGCTCTGGGCCTTCACTCTAGCAGAGCTCCCAACGCAAAAAGGGTGGCTCAGCTCCTGCCAGAACTGGCTCTCCAGAGAGAGGGGAAGGCAGGCAGGCAAGCCGGGTGCTGCACGAGTGCATTTGACACCAGGAGAAGGGGGATGGGGACGGGGCAGGCATTGCCTGGGTGAGAATCAGTGGGTGTCTCCTGAAGTCACACAAATCACCCCCTCCCCAGTCCAGAGTTCCACGTGGTCATGAACGCAGGGCAGGCAAGGGCCGTCACTCTGCCCAGGGAGAATCCTGAAGCTGGAAACAGGAGAGGAATGTGCTGTGGACGGGACAGATCCCTGCACCAGGGTGGATGCTGGCGGCTTTGGCTTTCATTGAGGAAAAGGTGCATCTACCTGGCTGGCGGACTGAGGAATCCTGACAGCACCCCACCAAATCAGCGAGCCGAGAGTGGTCGCAAGTCGGAGGGGTGTCCTAACCAGCCTGCATGGCCTTGTGCGATGTCACAGAGGAGACTTGTCGGACCCAAAGAGAACTTAGAGAGATCGGGCTTTGAAAGGCTCTCTCTACATTGTCAGTGTCACTGTTACTTCTGTCTCTTTAATCCTTAAGGGTGCTCGCAGGATGATGAATGTATGACTGTAATGGAATCCTGGGTTACCCTGTGGGTTGGAGGAGGCTTACAAGAATTAAGAGGCACCTATTCCAGAGAGCACTAGCCTTCGTGGCGGAAACCTTTAGTTCAGAGTTAAATAAAAACTAAGGCAGGGGCAGGTGTTTAGCCTAGAAGTTAACCTGCTGGTCAAGACACCACACTCCATTTCAGAGAACCTGGATTCAGTACCCACTCCAGCTGCTGACTCCAGCTTCCTGCTGCTGCAGACCCTGGGGGCGGCAGTGAGGCTCAAGTAATAGGGTTCCTGCCACTGTGTGGAAGACCTGGCTTAAATTCCGGGCTTCCAGCTTCAGCCTTGGCCCAACCCTGGCTGTTGGAGGCATTTGGGAAATAAACCAATGGATAGAAGCTCACTCTCTCTGTCTCACAGATTAATGAATTATTTTTTTTAGAAAACAATTATTTTGGGGCCAGCACTGTGGCATAGTGAGTAAAGCCGCCACCTGCAGAGTGCAGTGCCCGCATTCCATATGGGCGCCAGTTCGAGTCCCAGCTGCTCCATTTCCCATCCAACTCTCTGCTATGGCCTGGGAATGCAGTAGAAGATGGCCCAAGTCCTTGGGCCCCCGCACCCACATGGGAGATACAAAAGGAGCTCCTGGCTCCTGGCTTCAGATTAGCCCAGCTCTGGCCATTGCGGCCATCTGGGGAGTGAACCAGTGGATGGAAGACCTCTCTCTCTCTCTCTCTCTGCCTCTCTGTAACTCTGCCTTTCAAATAAATAAATCTTTTAAAAAACAATTATTTTTAAAAATAATAAAAATTGCTTATAATACTAACAATAAGTTGCTTATTACAACAACAACAGCAACAAGAGTTGCTTCTGTATGTCCCATTCCTCTACTACTAGACTGAGTTCTGACAGGGTAAGACCAGGTCTTCGCGCTCTGGGCTAACATCTCTGCAGGTGCGCTCTCAGGTAATGGTCTCAGTCACTCCACAGCCTCTCCTGTCCCTCATTTCACTGATGAGGACACCAGCACATAATGAGAGTCTGCATTTGCCCAGCATCCCCTAGAGGATAAGAATTTTTAAAAAATATTTGTTTAGGGGCCAGCGCTGCGGTGCAGCGGGTTAAAGCCCTGGCCTGAAGTGTTGGCATCCCATATGGGCACTGGTTCGAGTCCCAGCTGCTCCTCTTCTGACCCAGCTCTCTGCTGTGGCCTGGGAAAGCAGTAGAAGATGGCCCAAGTCTTTGGGCCCCTGCACCCATATGGAAGACCCGGAGGAAGCTCCTGGCTCCTGGCTTTCGATCAGCACAGCTCCGGCCGTTGCGGCCATCTGGGTAGTGAACCAGCGGATGGAAGACTTCTCTCTCTTTCTGTCTCTACCTCTCTCTGTAACTCTGTCTTTAAAAAAATTTGTTTATTTATTTGAAAAGCAGAGTTACAGAGAGAGATAAAGAAACAGATCTTCCATCCACTGCTTCATTCCACAAATGGCTGCAATGACCAGAGCTGGGCCAGCACAGAGCCAGGAGCCAGGAGCTTCTTCTGGGTCTCCCATGTGGATGCAAGGGCCCAAGGCTTGTGCCATCTTCTACTGCTTTCCCAGGTGCATTAGCAGGGAGCTGGATGGGAAGTGGAGCAGCTGGTATGTGAACCGGCACCCATATGGGATGCCAGATGGGATCACAGAAAGCGGCTTAACCTGCTGTGCTACAGTGCCGTCCAGATGATAAGGAATTTGATAAGGAAGATCTGAAAGATCAACCCAAACAGGACTTACCCCAGCCACAAGTGACAGTCTGGGCAGCACAGCAGGGGTGACATTGAAGGGTGGGAGGTGGGGAGAGTCTTTCAGAGTAGGCGTGCCTCACCCTTCTGGGGTTTCCTCTTATCTGGAAGATGCACTGATTTGTTTCACACCTTCCCACAGCACTGCTGTTTTCCCCTGTGCTTGGCGCCCACTCATCCACTCCCTCAAACGTCTCACTGTAAGACCCAGGGCGGAAGGCAGAAGACACGGGTCTCAACCTGGCTCTGCCACCCACGGAGCACAGACGCAGGCAAGCCCCCGGCCCGACTCCCCCAAGTTCCCGAGGGATGGGAAGGGAGCATTCCTCTCCCTTCCCCCTCTACACTCCCTCAGCTTGGCCATCTGCTGATGAAATGCCCTTCGTTAACCAACAGGGGCCTCTCACTCCTTCCCCTCTGGGGGTGCAGAGCCCACTAGGGAAGGCAAATGAGAGTTTATCAGGGGCTGACCTGCAGGCTGTGCACCAGGAGGACGAAGGGGGCCGGTGAAGGCAGAGTCAGAAGGCCTGGGGTCCACAAACATTTGCTGAGACCTGTGTAAGGCTCTGGGGAGAAGAATCTACATAGGACCAGGGCTGCATCCTCAAGGCGTACACAGTGGAGAGAGCAATGCAGATACAGAGACCATGTCAGTGCACGCATTCACTGCATCGCCCTGGGGTCCGGGTGAAGGGCATGGTGGTCCTACTCAATCTAGACGCTCCCTGGAGGAGGCGAGCCTGACCTGGTCTCACTGAACGATGAGAAGATGAGCTGAAAAAATGTAAGCGAAGGAAGAGCGTGGGAAAAGACGGCTGGGTCGGATTCCTTGGCGGGATGACTCGGAGGTGACAACAAGGCAGAGTCTCATGCCGAGGAGTGGGAGGAAGTCAGACCTGCAGCTACCACCGAGTCCTCCCTTGTGGCTTCTACTAGACCCCAATCACTTCCTCCTGCCCCGCACCACTTCTCAAAGAACCTCCTACAAGACAACCCTGGAAGGGCAGCTACCCTGGAGAAGAAATCCCTAATACCACGTGACCCCACGCCACCCGCTACCATTTAACCCAGCTGAGCTCCTGAGAGTCTCTCCCAGGAATCAGAGGCGAAGTGCTCAGGGTGAACGCTTCATCCTTGGGGAGCTGAGCAGGCAGGGACCGAGGGTGCTCTTCCGCGGCACCCGTCGTGAAACCGTGGGCAATGCCAGGGAAGCAGCTGAGATGCACGAGATCACATGGCCCCAGAAGGAAGGGATCCAGTGCACAGCAGGTGGAAGAGAGAGGGTAGTTGTGGGGACCCATGGATAGGCCAGCCATGGGACCCCCCCATGCTGGGCTTGGCTTATAGCAGTAATGTGGATGTAGCAGCTGATTGAACTTTCCATCTAGCTGAGGATCGTGGAAAACAAGATGGCGCTGATGCCCTGCCTGCTGCGTGACTCCACAGCTGATCGTGATCAAGTGCCGGATTGGAGAGCTCTGTGCATGGACTGTGATTGATTGACTGTGATTGGTTGAATTCTGTATATAAGCAGACCGTGGGAGAAGAAGGGGGCACGCCAGCTTTCCCCCTTAAGGAACGTGCGTGCCATCTCCATCTCCTCCCCCTTCTCCCAGTTCCCCCACTCTCTTTCCCACTCCTTCTAAGTAAAAGTCTTTTGAAGACCGATTAACTGCGAGCAGCGTCGTTCCTTCTGCGGGCGAAGAAGGAGCCGACAGGTAGTGGTATTGGTTATTGAATCAGGAGACCATTTCTTGCCTTGAAATGACCCGTACCTTATAGTAAATCCTTCCGGACTTAGGCCACCTCATAGTCTCTGAGGACACAGTTGAGAGCGGAGGCACCCTCGGAGGTGGATGGGTAAGGTATCCATGTGCTCAGCCTGCCTCAGGTTGGCCCTGACCAAGGTGGTACAGGGCCTTTGTCAGACTCGATAAGAAAAAGATCCTAGAGGCAGTGCCTATAATGACCTCTGTCTGTCATTACAGAAAGACCTCGTGTCTGTAAGATCTCTTCCTAGGTTCTACTTTCACAGCAGCTTAAACCTGTAGCTGCATGATAAATTGGGCAGTTAAGATCGATTGGGGGGCCAGCACTGTGGCACAGTAGGTTAATCCTCCCACTTCAGCACCCACATCCCATATGGGTACCGGTTCAAGTCTTGGCTGCTCCACTTCCAATCTAGCTCTCTGCCTGGGAAAGCAGTGGAAGATGGCCCAAGTCCTTGGGTCCCTGCACCAGTGTGGGAGACCCAGAAGAAGCTCCTGGTCCTGTCTTTAGATCAGTACAGCTCTGGCCATTGCAGCCAATTGGGGAGTGAACCAGTGGATGGAAGACTTTCTCTCTCTCTCTCTCTCTCTGCCTCTCTTCTCTCTGTATAACTCTTTCCAATAAATAATAAATAAATCTTTTTTTAAAAAGATCAATTAGGGTTTGTTCATTCACTGTGTGGTATTTTCTGGAAGATTTCTACACTGATACTTCTAATTTCAATATATGGTTTTATTTAACTGCTTCCATGGGGATTGTTTACAGAATACCCACATTTCAAATTAGCCCTAGAAATAAAAAAGCAAAACCATGAATGAATTGTAACTGTTACTGATGCAATAAATGGGATGTTGATTTGCCAATAGCACTAAATAAAGCTAGTCACTGAGAGCAAGCTGTCAAGCCACGTATGTTACAAATGCACACAACTGCCCACCAAACACTGATGTGCATTCCATGCCTTTGACCTGGCATCTGTCTCTATCCAAAGATTGCTGGTCTTAGTGAGAAATGGTCTTGAGACTCCATAATCTCAGTCTCTTTAGACTGGGCTAATCACAGATTCCAGACGTCTAAGTGGAAAGTGCTGAAAAATAGTGTTCGAAAGGAAGCTGCATCGTGAGTGTACACCGAACAGCGGAGTCTAAGTTTAAACTCCTGGGTTTTCAGTCAACATTTTAAAAAATTTATTTTAATTATTTATTTGAGTGGTAGAGTTACAGAGAGAGGGAGAGAAAGAGAAAGGTCTTCCATCCGCTGGTTCACTCCCCAGATGGCCGCAACAGCTGGAGCTGTGCCAATCTGAAGCTAGGAGGCCAAGTGCTTATGCCATCTTCCAATTTTTTCCCAGCCCATAGCAGAGAGCTGGATCGGAAGAGGAGCAGTCAGGACTAGAACCGGTGCCCATATGGGATGCTGGTGCCGAAGGCAGAGGATTGACCTACTGCGCCACAGCGTCAGGCTCATCATTTAATGCATGTCTTTTATGGTGGAAATCAGCATGATTACTTATTTGATATGTTGGAAATATCTTCAAAATAGCAACCTCAATATCAATATGAGTGCTTAGACCATTAAAGGCACAAAATGGGAAGGGAACATTTGTCACATCAGAAAGTAGACAGGCCATTCCCAAGCCTTCTGTAATTACAGCAAAGAAACATGGGACCGACTCAAAGTGGCTGCCACTGGCCAAAGGTAGGGAAATTGGAGCATAAAAGTAATAGCTGTGTTGAATCAAAGCAAGTCATCTATGTTCCAATTCCTAAGGGCATAATATTTTTTTCCAAAAAAAAACTCTCATCGGTAATTTTTGGAGCTAGGGAACGAATTCATCTTCTGAAAACTGGCAAATGAAGAAAGAAGCAAATATTCATCTGCCTGTCTAGCATGGACTGAATTTCAGAATAAGCAGAGAGCTGATGTTTCACACATAGAAGAGAATAGCCGATTTAGAACACTGCCTTTTACAACCCCTCATGAAACAAGGGATCCGGGAAACATCGTCAGTGGAGCCACTGACTAAACTCACTCAGTGGGAAACCAATGAGGAATTCTCAGTGGATGCATCACGTTGACCATATCGAAGTCCACTGATCACTCTTTTTTTTTTCCACCCATTTTTATTGGAAAGGCAGAGAGACGCACTGGAAGAGATGAGAGAGAGAAAGAGAGAGATCCTCCATCATCTGATTCATTCCCCAAATTCCCACCACAGCCAGGGCTGGACCAAGGCCAAAGGCAGGATCCCAGAACTCAATCTGTGTCTCACATGTGGACAGCAGAGGCCCAAGCACTTGAGCCACCACCTGCTGATTCCTCCCATGGTGTGCAGTAGCAGGAAGCCAGATCAGCATCCGAGTAGCCAGGACTGAAACCAGGCACTGCCATAGGGAATGCACACATCTCAAGCAGTGTCTTAATGCCTGAGCCACGTGCTCACCTCCATGGATCAGTCTTATAACAAACCATGTGCAAAATACACAGGACAAAATATGAGTTTTTAAAGATTTATTTATTTGAAAGTCAGAGTTACACATACACACAGAGAGCGAGAGAGAAAGAGAGAGAGAGAGAGAAAGGTCTTCCACCTGCTGGATCACTCCCCAGCTAGTCGTAATGTCCAGAGCTCTGCCAATCTGAAGCCAGGAGCAAGAAGCTTCTTCCAGATCTCCCACGCAGGTGCAGGGGTCCAAGGACTTGGGCCATCCTCTACCGCCTTCCCAGGCCATAGCAGAGAGCTGGATCTTGGACACAGAGCAGCTGAGACTTGAACCGGCGCCCATATGGGATGCCAGCACCTTAGGCAGCGGCTTCACCCACTATGCCACAGTACCAGTCCCCAGTATGAGTGCTTCTTGCCCAAAAAAACCAAACCTGAATCTGGCCTAGCTGCTAGCACTAATTACCAATGAACAGAAAGTGCAGGGGCCAGAGGAACATGGTAAACAGCACCCAGGAGGTACACTCAGAAAACTCAGACTGTGGGAGCCTCTACAGGATGATGACCCAGCTTGTTCAACAAACGAATACAGGTGAGAAAAAGAACAGGGAGGAGGGATGTCTCCAGGGTCAGCATTCATTTTAAAAGAGACTTAAGACCAGAAACAAAAAACCGCTATCTGGCCGGTGCCGCAGCTCACTAGGCTAATCCTCTGCCTGCGGCACCGGCACCCAGGGTTCTAGTCCCGGTCAAGGTGCCGGTTCTGTCTCGGTTGCCCCTCTTCCAGGCCAGCTCTCTGCTGTGGCCAGGGAGTGCAGTGGAGGATGGCCCGAATGCTTGGGCCCTGCACCCCATGGGAGACCAGGAGAAGCACCTGGCTCCTGGCTTCCAATCAGCACAGCTCCGGCCCTCACCACCATCTGGGGAGTGAACCAGCGGATGGAAGACCTCTCGCTCTGTCTCTCCCTCTCACTGTCTAACTCTGCCTGTCAAAAACAAAAAACTGCTATCTCTCTGCCCCTCAGATAAATAAAGAAATAACTTTTTAAAGAAAACAAAAACTCCACTGCACTGTACATTGTAAGTATATACCACTTTTATTGGACAAGCACACCTTTAAAAAAGCTGGGGGCTGGAGAGGCCCATGTTTTGGCCCAGTGGTAAAGCCACTGCCTGTAACCCTGCCGTCCCACACTGAAGCAGTGGTTTGAGGCCCAGCAGCTCCACTTCGGATCCAGCTCCCTGTTAATGTTCCTGGGAAGGCAGCGGAAGATGGCTCAAGAATTTGGATCCCTGCCACCCACAAGGGAGACCTGGGTGGAATTCCTGGCTCCTGGCTTCAATCTGCCCCAGAACTCACTGGTGCAGACAGATGGGGAATAAACCAGCAGATGAAAGATCTCTCTCTCTCCTTCTCTGTGTTACTCTGCCTTTCAAATAAATAAATCTTTAAAAAAAATCTGATGGTGGTAGACAAAAAAAATTAAACTAAATAAATAAATAAAATGGCTTTGGCCTAATGAAGTAACAGGCGATCTGGAATTTATTCCAAAGTCATTTTGGGCTGAGCCATGGATGAAAGAAGTTAAGCTACACATTGACAGCCCTTGAAAGTGAATAGCTGGGTACACAGAGGCTCATTTTACACTGTTCTCTAGGTGTGGGCGGGAACTTTTCATACTAAAATATCTTTCTTAAAAATTTTAATGTATACCAGCATAATTGACTCTTTGGATTTGATTATTGCTTATAGTCCTTGTCTATATCCTGTTGAACAGTGTTCTTTCTACATTGTACTTGTTAAACACTTAATTTAGTGGAGTATTAAGCCTTTGACTATGAAGGAAATGAAGAATGTTATCATAAAAATTAAAAAAGAAAGGAAAGGGGGAGGGAGGGAGGGAGAAAAGGAGGGAAGGACAGGGAAGGGAAATATTAGATTCTTAGAGTTGTATCTACAAACTACATTAAATCTGTTCTCTGTTAATTAAAAGGTAAATTAAAATTAATTTTTAAAAGTCTTCCTTTTTTAAAAAAATAAGTAATCTTTGCTAAAAACAAATGACAGCTTGTTGTCCTTGATCCTTGCCTTGCCCACAGCAGAGGGTCAGCACGTTCAGAGACATTAGTACTGTCCAGTGATTTCCTTTATTTATATTTGAGGAGCAGAGACAGAAGAAAGAGAGGGAGAGAGTGCTTATCTAAATGCCCACCCCAGCCAGGGCTGGGCAAGGGTGGAAACTAAGAGCTGAGCATTCAACCCCAGTCTCCCACGTGGTGGCGAGGACTCAATTGCTTGACCCATCATGGCTGCCTCCAGGGTGTGCAGTCACAGGAAGCTGGATTCAGGAGTTACAGCCAAGTTTCAGATCTAGGAACTCCAATATGGAATGTGGGCATCTTAGCCTGCGTCCCGACCACTAGCTAACCCTTCACCCTGTCTGGTTTTTTGGTTGCTAAAATGGCCCATCTCCTTTAGTGGTTAGGAAGATGTTGGGTTTGAACTGGTCCTCTCCTAAGGGCTCTCTCTCCGACCCAAGACAGCTGTGGTCATTCATTTGGGATTCTTCAAAGAGCCACTCCCCATAATCCATAGTGTGTGAAGATGTTTAGACAAAAGACGACCATCACTCAAGATCACCCTACCCACCGCGAGTGGCCATTCTCCGACCCGTCCATAGCCTGGCTGTTGGAGCTGGAACTTACACTATTGGCTCCCTGGGGACTGGGACTACACCTACTGGCCTCCTGGGTCTCCAGCTTGGCAGACAGCAAATCATAGGACTGAGAGCATCCATAGGCATGGGAGTCAGTTCCACATCTTCCTACTCTGTGTGTTCTGTTTCTCTGGAGGACTCTGACAACACAAGAGCTATCTGGAGCCCAGGGCACAGATTTGAGCCAAGAGATCCAGCAGAGAAAATTGGCTCATACAAGGAACAAACACAGCTTTCCTTCTCAGCCCCCCCCACCCCATAATCTGATCTTGGGTTATCTTACATGCGATAGCAAAGCCTTTGTTCCCTCCCCCATGGTCCATCTCTTTCTCAGAGGAAGGAAGTATGAGGGGGTAGTGAATTTGGCAAAAGGAGGACACCCTTTTCATTGAGCTTGATACTTTCTCACCCAAGCACATTGGCCATAAAAGCGCCTGGGATGCAGAAATCACTATGAATATTCATGAAGTCACATTATGAATAATACTTCTTTAAAAATGAATAGTCTTCTGGCTATTTACCCTGGGAATCAAATTTTTCTCTCATGCATTGGATCACTTAGGGATTGATTGTCAATGGCAACCTTCAGTAAACTTCAGCCCATAGGCCAACAGTGATCCACCGCAATCCAAGAATGGTGGCATTTTAAAGTTTGTTTTCATTTATTTTAAAGTTTCTTTTTTTTTTTTTTTGACAGGCAGAGTTAGAGAACAGAGAGAAAGGTCTTCCTTTCACTGGTTCACCCCCCAAATGGCAGCTACGGCTGGTGTGCTGCGTCCAGGGCGCTACGCTGATCCAAAGGCAGGAGCCAGGTGCCTCCTCCTGGTCTCCCATGCAGGTGCAGGGCCCAAGCACTTGGGCCATCCTCCACTGCCTTCCTGGGCCACAGCAGAGAGCTGCACTGGAAGAGGAGCAACCAAGACAGAATCTGGCGCCCCAACCGGGACTAGAACCCAGGGTGCCAGCACCGAAGGCAGAGGATTAGCCAAGTGAGCCGTGGCGCCGGCCTAAAGTTTCATTTATTTTAAAGCCAGAGTGACAGAGAGGGACAAAGAGAGGAAGAGAGAGATCTTCCGTTTGGTGATTCACTTTCCAAATGTCTACAACAGCCAGGATTGGGCCAAAGCCAGGAAGCAGGAACTCCACCCAGGTCTCCCAGGTGGTAGCAGGAACCCAAGTACTTGAATCATCACCTGCTGCCTCTCGGGCACATTTTCGGAAACCGGATTCCAAGTGGAGATGGCATTCGATCCAGGCACGCTAACACGGGATGCGGGCATCCCGAGTGGTGGCTTAACCTGCTGCATCACAAGTACCTCCCAAGAATAATCTTGACATTTTTTTAATTGTTGGGAAAATCAAATGAAGAAAAATATTTTGTGACATGTAAAATGGTATGAAATTCAAATTTCAGCATCCATAAGACAATTTTATTGGTTTATGGGAACACAGCCACATGTATTTGTTCACATATTGTCAGTGGCTGCCCTCATGCTACAGTGACAGAGTTCAGTGGTTGTGATAGAGACCATGTGACCCAGGCATCCAAAAATATCCGGTACCTAGCTCTTTACAGAAAAGCCTGCTGACCGCTTAATCCACTTAAGATTCTCCTAATGTGATTCCGTCTTGTCTAATAGAGCTGAACTGCAGTACCATCCCCTGCCAATAGGTGAAGCCATCTCCCACATATCAGCCCCAAATCACCGAGATGGGTGGCTTTGGGTTTCAGACAACACATCTGTCCATTTAACAAAAGTGTGATGAACACCAACTCTGTGCCACACAGTTGTAAATTCTGAATTTGGAGCCAGTGTTGTGGCACAGTGGGTTGAGCTGTTGCCTACAATGCCGGCATCCCCTACGGGTGCTAGTTCGAGACTAGACTGCTCCACTTCCCATCTAGCTCCTTGCTCATGCACCCGGGAAAGCAGTGGGAAATGGCCCAAGTGTTTGGGCCCCTGCACCCCAGTGGAAAACCTGGGTGAAGCTCCTGATTTCTGGATTTGGCCTGGCCCAGCCTGCACGATCCAGGCCATTTGGGAAGTGAATCAGTGGATGGAAAATATCTCTCTGTCTCTCCCTCTCTCTAACTCTGCCTTTCAAATAAATAAATAAATATTTTTAAAAATAAATAAACAAAAGCTTTTTTAAAAAATATAGATTCATAGAATCATCGAAACAAACACTACCTCCACTTTCTTGGAGGCACAAGAACAACAACATGGAGTGCGCTCAGTTGCTCAGCAAAGGAAGAGATACAGACAGTCTGGGAGAGGAGAGGAGAGGAAGCGATTCTAAATCAGGTAAGGGGCGATTCCAATGACAAGGGAGCCGCTGAGCACAGGAGGTGCGAGAGCAAGTCCTAAGCATGCCCACCAGAACTTTCCTAGCACAAGGAATGGCGCATGGGGTACAAATGGACCGTGCCCATGGCATTCAAGCAGTATTGAGGGCAATGAGTGGTTGGAATGGTGGTAGCGGAGGTGAGGGTAGAGAGCAAGTCACACGGGGTCTGCAGACCATACTGACGACTCAATGACTCAGCCTTTATCCTAAGAGAGGTGAGAAGTCCATGGAGGATTGGGGCAGGTAACAACAGCACCTGATTTCCAGGTCCTTTCTCAACATCTGTCCGAAGAGTTCTGTAGCTACTTTACGTGTACTTTGATTCCTTAAGCTGAAAGAGTTGTATTTTGTGAGGATGAGCATAAAAAGTTGAGTAACAGGAACAGAAAAACATGTCAAGGGGCTGGTGCTGTGGCATAGCGGGTAGGGCCACCGCCTGCAGTGTCAGCATCCCATATGGGCGCCAGTTCGAGTCCCCACAGCTCCACTTCCAATCCAGCTCTCTGCTATGGCCTAGGAAAGCAGTGGAAGATGGCCCAAGTCCCATCCATGTGGGAGACCCAGAAGAATCTCCTGGCTCCTGACTTGGGATCATTTGAGCTCTAGCCATTGTGACCATTTGGGGAGTGAACAAGCAGGTGGAAGACCTCTGTCTCTCACTCACTCTCTCTCTCTCTCTCTCTCTCCCCCTCTCTGTAACTCTGCTTTTCAAATAAATAAATCTTTCAAAAAAAAAGGTCAAGGTCACGTATTTGGCCCAATGGTTAAGACACCTGCATCCCACACCCGCGTGCCCGGGTTTGATATCTGGCTCTCCTGACTCCGGCTTCCTGCTGGACCATGGAGGGCAGCAGTGATGGGCAAGAGTGGAGTCCCCATCACTCCTGTGAGAGACCTGGATTGAGTTCTCAGCTCCCAGCTCCCAGCCTGGCCCAGTCTTGGCCATTGTGTGTATTTGGGGAATGTACCAGTAGATGGGAGCCCTATCAGTCTCTCAAATAAACAAGTAAATAAATAGCTTTTTAAGAACAGAATGTCACTGAGTGTTTCAGCTTTCCATTGCTGCATAAGGAAATAACCCAAAACTTAAGAGACGATTTCTTCTTTCTCGTGGTTCTGCGGGCTTGGTAGGATCAGCTGGACCATTCTCTGCTTCTTTTGTGATTGTTGTTTCCATCGGCTGAGTTCCAAAGGCCGCCGAGCCGCTGGAGGGTGTGAGGCTCCACTCGCTGCTCCTCTGAGCAGCCTCTCTCCCCGGCTCTCTCGGGCCTCCTCATGACATGGTGGTCTCGGGTGCCAGGTGCCAGGACTCCCTCTGCGGATGCTGGCTTGTGGAGGGAAAGCAGAGGCAGAGTTACAGAGAGGCAGAGAGAGGGAGAGAGAGAGAGAAAGTTTTTCCATCCTCTGGTTCACTCCCCAAATGACCACAATGGTGGGAGCTGTGCCCATCTGAAGCCAGGAGAGTCCTCTAGGTCTCCCACATGGGTGCAGGGCCCAAGCACTTGGCCCATCCTCCACTGCTTTCCCAGGCCACAGCAGAGAGCTGGATCAGAAGTGGAGCAGCCGGGACTCGAACCAGTGGCCCATATGAGATGCCAGCACTGCAGGCAGCAGCTTCACCCACTATGCTGCGGCGCCGGCCCCTCAACCTGATACTAACCTTAGTGAAAGGGTATTTGCGAGGTTTTTCCACTGTGCGGTGACTATCTTTTCCTTTCTGTTCTCTATTGTTAGAAGCAAGTCACTGAGGCCAGCTCACGCTCACAGGGCTGGGAACTGAACTTCTAAAGGGAGGGACTCCGAGGCTTTTAAGCAGACACAGAACACCAGGCAGGGCTGCCCGGAGCAGGGAGGGCCCAGGCCTGCCCGCTGACTTGCTGGCGACCTTGGATGAGTCACTCAGCCTATCTCAGAGCCGGCATTTCCCTCCCTCCTAGGAACCGCACAACGGCATCCCTGCCCCTCCGAGGGATTTGGCTGGCATCGCTCTGAGCTGAGTACAGGTTGGGTGGGAGACCCGGGGTGCTTGCCGATGACAGCGGAGGTCCCGTCCCTGGGCTGAAGGCAGCTCTCAGTCCTGTCACCCATCGGGGTCACAACAGGAGTGCCCCCTAGATGTGATGCGGTTCCACCGCTTTGACCAAGCGGTCTCACCTTATATACACGCTAACAGGGGCTTCGTGTAGAAGGAGATACCACGGGGAAATGTTTTTGTAAAGTGAAGCAGTATTTTGCAAAGTGGATAATTCCCCTGAATTAGCCTTTTTGTCTAAAGTCAGCTTTTTGCTTGTTGGATTTACTGAAACCAAAGGGCTCTAGGAATCTCTTCCGAGGTACACAGTGTGTTGGTACAGACGCCTCTGAACAGACCGTCTTCTATGTCAATGGCGAGGACTACGTTGCAATTGTCAGATCCAGTTTTTACGTCACGGCCTTGGAGCTGACGTTTCACCAGTGGAGGCTCCTGGCCAACCAGCAGCTCTGACGCTTGACACCAGCAAGACCTAAACCCCAAGAGGCGTGTGTGTGGTGACTGGAGCAAAGACAAAGCTGGGGAACGCATCTGGAAGGAGATGTCTCCCTCCACTTCTTGGGAAATGGCAACCATGCTATGGGCTGCCAGGCCTAGGGCACAGGCTTATGTCCTGCACAACTCAAGGATGTCGTTCCAGGGACTCTGCTGGGGGACACTGCTCCCTAGAGCTCAGCCCCGGGCAGCCATGTCTGCTACCCGGTAGAGACCTTGGCGGGCATCACCCAATCTCTCACCCGGGGTCCAGCCCCTTGACCAGCATAGAGCAGGCCTGATGTAAGGCAGGCACGCCATGGGCCGCAGGTACTCAGGAAGATCCTCTGGCCAGATGAAGACCATCACCCACACGTCCCACCTGCGGCCGTGACTGGGCCACAGTGCGGGTGTACGAGATGCATAGTACACTCTCCAGAGACTCCCATTACCTGGGTTGTTGGTAAGAGAAGCATGGTCAAGGATTTGCTTGTCAAACATAACAAGTTAGGATAGATAGGACTTTTTTTTTTACTCATTTAACATTTCTTTTTTTATTTTTATTTTTATTTTTTGACAGGCAGAGTGGACAGTGAGAGAGAGAGACAGAGACAAAGGTCTTCCTTTACAGTTGATTCACCCTCCAATGGCCGCCACGGCTGGCGCACCGCACTGATCTGAAGGCAGGAGCCAGGTGCTTCTCCTGGTCTCCCATGGGGTGCAGGGCCCAAGCACTTGGGCCATCCTCCACTGCACTCCCGGGCCACAGCAGAGAGCTGGCCTGGAAGAGGGACAACCGGGACAGAACCTGGTGCCCCAACTGGGACTAGAACCTGGGGTGCCGGCGCCTCAGGTGGAGGATTAGCCTATTGAGCCGTGGCGCCGGCCCATTTCTTTATTTTTTTTTTTTTCAGCAAACAGCGTCAAAAATGAAAGTGGTCCAGAGGATCTGTCACCCTCACAAAGGCTCAGGCCAAGAAATTGCCCTCACTGTTCTTGTCTTCTCACTGTGCATTTCTCTCTCTGCCCCCATGTCTCTCCAGCCTCTGCCTCCACCACGCCCCTACCTGGAAGTTTCTCTCTTTCTTCTCTGATTATCCCAACTCCGTGTGTTTCTTCAAGACTCAGCTCAGTCATGTGGTCTTTTTATTTTTATTTATTTACTTTCATTTGAATTAAAACATACACACACACACACACACACAGAGAGAGAGAGAGAGAGAGAGAGAGAGAGAGGCAGACATCCTCCATCCACTGGTTCACTCCCCAAAAAGCCTCTAATTGCCAGAGCTGGGCCAGGCTGAAGCCATGAGCCAACGTCCATTCTGGGTCTCCCACAAGCCTCCCGATCATTGGGAGGTGCTTTCTATAACTGCTTGGCCCCAGAATGCCACCCACATCTCCTGCTCCAGAGCCACTCTTGAAAGAGGAGGACTGCCCCTGTCTGTGACATGCGTCTGTCACCCCCTTCCTTGTAAGTGGAAGGAAATGATGGGCATACATTATCAGGTATAGGATATGATTTCTCCTTTAGGAACCCGCTGCTCTCTTATAGGCTCTCCCCGGCCACCAGCACCCTAGTTCAGAAGTGCACACGTGACCCCCAGCAATCAATGCCTTCTGTTCCCTTAGTCAGATGTTTGATTCCGGACCTGTCAGGACCACCATATGGAAATAATCCACCCAGAACTGGAGCCACATCAGAGGAAAGGGAACAGTGACTGAGACAGAGCAGAAACACAAATGACAGCAATGTTCAAGCCCCTGCCTTTTGCTGTAACTGAAGATAGCATTATCCTTTGGAATTTTCTGGAATCTAAACCTAGGAAATCCTCTTTGACTTTGGCCAGTTCGATTTCTGCCACTGTAATCCTTGTTGTTTGCAGACAGGAATGATGCCTTATTTACCTTGACATTCCTGTCGCAGCAAGCACATGCTTTGCCTATATATAGCAAGTGCTTCATAAACAGTTATTGCTGGTATAGGGACAGATATGCTAAACCAGCCAGCTCAAAGGAGGAAGTTAAAAAAATTGTAGACACAGAGCGTGAGAGTGAGAGAGCTCCTATCGGCTGGTTCACTCCCTGAATGCTCATAAGAACCAGGGAGGAGCCAGGCCACAGCCAGGAGCTGGAGACACAATCCAGATCTCCCATGCAGAGGACAGGGACCCCAGTACCTGAGCCATCACCTGCTGCTTCCCAAGGTGCGCCAACAAATGTGTTAACCACTAAGCCAAATGCCCACCAGCAAGGAGATCTGTATCTATGACAAGCAAACCACTCTGTGTGGCTTTTCTCCTCTTACCTGGTGATACAGGCCAGGGAGACCGCCTACAGTCCTGGGTGCTTGCTTCTCCTTAGCTCCCTCCTTTTCTCTTCTCTGCGGGGTGGCTTCCTGGTTACAACCACGGCTCTAAGTTCAGGCTACCTGGCTTCAAATCCACAGTTGCTGCTCCTAATCTCTGTGTCCTTAGACAAGATCTTTATTCTTTCCAATCCTCAATATACTCAACGTACCAGGGGAAAATGATGGTATCTCTCCCTTGGATTGCTAGGAAGAGGAGCTAAGCTATGCCCTACAGGTAGAAAAGGCCGACTTCATGGTGGGATCATCCTTAAAATGCCAGCCTCTCCACCTTCCTGAACCTTAGCCTTTTCCCGTGGATCCCAAGAGGACTTTGGGATCAGCCATGCTGTGAGAAAACACGTGGAACAAGGTGAGTGTGACAGACAGCTGGCCAGCAGAAAAGGAGGTGACTTTTCAGCTAACAGACGAGAAGAGCTCAGGTTCCAACCACTGAAGCCCACCTTTCCAGAAGTAGCCACCTCCTCTCTCTACATTACAATTCGTCATGGATACAGCAATGACACAAAGAACACGAATTCTGGAGCGAGACTGATGCTCAAATTCCAGCTCTGGTCCATCTTCACACTTGGGCTTCTTGGGCCTCCGTTTCCTCATCTGTAAAATGGGGATTTTTATTACCAACTTCAGTAAGACAATCACTGAGACTAGTAGGTACTCAGGTCAACCTTCAACACAGACGTGTGGAGCCGAGCGTATGTTACAGACCTGCTGACACACGACAGGGTGAATGATACATTCCTGCCCTCTACCCTCATGGACCTTAGACTAATGAGGAAGAGAGTTATCAGTCAACAAATTCTAATAAAACACGGTGAGTAATTTGATAGGGGAAGAACCAGGAACTCAGGAACTTATAGTGGGAGGTTTGATGCACATTAAGCATTTAGGAGATGAGTAGAAGAGAAGTTGAAGGACGGGTAAGAGCAGAGAATGAAACAGAAAAACAGGAGAGCCGTAGGGGGTGGGACATCATGACCATCTCTCCAAAGTCCGTTCTTTCCCTGAGCCTTAGAGTTGAGCTGGAATCCTTCGCATCCCCAGCTCCAGGGGTCATTTCAGCCCCTTGTCATAGCAATTGATTGCTGTGCTTCAGACTTGAGCCAAGCAGCACAAGGCCTTTCCCTGGCCACAGCAACTGGTTTAGGGTGGTCCAATTAGAGCAGACAGGACCCTTTCTCCTCCCGGAAATGACACGATGAGCTTTATTTGAGAGCAGCAGCCATCTTGGCACCATCCAGGAAACTGCGCTTAGGGCAAAGCCAACACTCACAGAGAGTGGAGCCAAGAGAGTTGCAGAGCCGACGCCCTGATCTACCTACTCCCAAAGCTTATGCAGCACTCGCCTCTTCAGTGACGCATTGGGCTGTTTAAGCCAGCTTGAGCCAAGCTTTTTGTTATTTTCAGAGGAACTACCCCTTACATTTATTTATTTATCTCTGTTTATTTGAAAGTGGCACAGAGAGAAAAACAGACAGACAGAGATCCCCATCTGTTCACTCTCCAAATGCCCACAACAGCATGGGCAGGGCCAGGCTGAAGTCAGCAGCCAGAAATTCGATTCGGGTCTCCCACGTGAGTCACAGGGGCCCAGGTACTGATCATCATCCGCTGCCTCCCAAGGGGTGCATTAGCAAGGATGCTGGATCAGACGCAGAGGCAGGGCTTGATCCCAGATCCCAGGCTCTCTGGAGTAGGATGTACGGAGCCCAAGCAGTGACATAACTCCACTGAGCTACAGCCCTGACCACCAAAGGAGTTGCTCTAATACCCAAGGGAAGAACAGTTTGAGAAGTAAGGAGCAAACAACAGTGCCCGATGATACCCAGTTGTCAAGTCAGACAAGGACCCAACATCATGTCCATTGCATTAAGCACCCTGGAAGCTGTATGGGATCCAGGCAAGATCATTTTAGCTTCCGGTGGACATCGCGTAGGCAGAAGACCCTCTGAAGCCATGAGTCCTTGGTTGTTCTTTTTTTTTTTCAAGGTTTATTTATTTATTTGAAAGTCTCCCACATGGGTGCAGAGGTCCAAGGACCTGGACCATCCTCACCTGCTTTCCCAGGCGCATTAGCAGGGAGCTGGAACAGAAGTGAAGCAGCGCCCATATGGGAGGCCGGCATTGCAGGTGACAGCTTTACCTGCTATGCACAGCACAGGCTTCTAATCAATGTATTTTTTTTTTTTTAAAGTAAATTGGACTGTCTGGGTACCAGGTGCTGAATGAAGTCGATATATGGAAGGAGGAGGCATCCTTACTGACACTCAATGCTTCATGAGAATGGAGGCCCAAATGGCTTATTCTGGGATGTTGTCTGAAGATTGAAGGCACTAAGTCCAGATCCCCAGGCTGCTGCAGGGCATGCCGGTGTCACTGCAGTGTGTGGATGGGAATAGGTCTCTGTGCACTGCCTCCCAGGACCCACTCCATTCTCCCTCCGGCTGGGAGAGGCATTTCAAGTTTGGAGAAATAGGTCCCCCCCTCTCCACTCTGTAAGGTTAGGGCAAGCTGAATTCATCTACAGCTCCAGGGATTTAGGCTTGCGTAACTTAACCTGTCCCCAGCCATGATGACGGTTGCAGGGAAGGGCAGACAACAAACAGAGCCAGAGACTTGATTGCTTGCTCCTGGGACCTTCTGGGAGCTAGAAACTCATCTTCTCCATGTAAGTTTTTTGTTTGCTTGCTTTTAATTATGTATTGGTCTATTTGAAAGGGAAAATGATAGAGAGGGGGGAAGAGAGAGACCTTCCATCCACTGGTTCACTCTCTAGGTGGTCACAACAGCCAGGCCTGGTCCAGTTGGAAGCTCAGAGACCAAAGCCCCAATTGCATCTCCCACATGGCAGGCAGGGGCCCAAGCAAGGCCTCTGCTGGTGTCCCAGACACATAGGCACATCCACAGGGAGCTGGATTAGAAGCGGAGTAGCAAGGACTCTGGCCGGTGCTTTGCAGGCAGCCACTCAGCTCACTGAACCACAAGGCCAGCCCCTTCCTCGCACGTTTATGGAAGGGGTGCTCCCCCCACCATCCCGCCGCTGTGATGGAGGGAGAGGGTAGGAGGAAGGGAACCTGCAGACATCTGGCGAGCTTCTGATGGAGGCTAAACCAGAGAACTGAGCTGAGAAAAGAAACGTGATCTGAACTGTGTCCCCAACTCCATCAGAATCAAGTTTATCTCCCTATCTGTTACAACAGCCCTTGCGTTGACATTTTTTATTAAAACAGATTGGGTAAAGGTTTTTTTTTTTTAATCATTTGCAAATGAAAGAAACATAAATATTAAAACTGGATGAACTAAAAGTTGGATTTAGTTTCAAAAGCCAAGGATATTTTATGCGACACACAAATGTCATTAATAAACACTCCCAGTGCCTCTTCTACACACTCCCAGGCCACGGAGCCACTGATCCCTGCTCCACCAGGCCTGGCCACCGGGAGGTCCTCAGTGTGTCCTTCTGCTTCCTCCCTCCCACCTCTCTCTCTCTGCCCGCTCCTCAGCCAGGTGAGAGACCCCCAGGGAGGGGGCCTGGCCCCAGCCCCTCGCTTTAATGCTTGCTATTTATATGCGAAATTGCCTGCGTTTTCCTAGTTAGTGGCAGATCCACCGTTTGATGTTAATGAGTTTGTGAACCCAACAAAAACATAAAAGACAAGACTCCTCCAAAGAGGGAAGATAGAAAATCAAGTGCCATCCACAATGGGACGGGCTTGAAATCCGCCTTGAATCTCCCCAGCCCCTTTTTCTGTCTTCCCCACGGGACCCCCTTTCATCCAATTGAAGGAATCAAGATAAAATGCCATCCTGGTGAACATCTTGGAAAACCGAACCAAACTGATTTGTCTGGACAAAGAAGATGAGGGCTTCAGCTGATCAAAGTAGCGGAGCTCCCCCTCCCACCCCACCCGGCCCATTAGGCCTCCAGTGGACAAGACACAAATTTCTCACCCATCAGTGATGAGCCCATATTCATTTTCAAATAGCCCCTTGCATCCCAGTGCAAATCTTAGCTGGCTTCTAATAACCCACTTTAGGACATGGATGTTCTGATCTGATGTTATTAAATGGAAAGTGGCCGCTTTCTAATCTGGAGAGAGGCAGGGGCATTTGTAACAGCAAGAATCAAAGGCCTGGTCTCTTTCTGTTCCTAATTATCAATAGTGTTTTATAATCTTATTAATATTGATACACAGTATACTGAAGATCTGTTAAGGCGTAATGTATGTGGAAGATAATTAACCAGATCCGAGTCAGATCAATCGCCTATTTGACAGCCAACGGTGTGTGGCTTATAAATTATACATATTCTAGGTATTGCTCAAAATGTTTAAAGTTTCAGTCCAGTCCTTCGGATCTGGCGCTGAGGGAAGGCCTGAACCTGAAAGTACCGTCCCCAGCCTGTGGGAGCCTCCTCTGCACGTGGAGGACTCTGACTTAAAAATCAAAGAGGTCCATTAACCGCCCGGATCGCCACGGAGCATAGAAACACATCTCCTCCTTGTAGCGTGCACACAAACAAAAGGTGAAATCTTGGAAGAAAGGGATGATTAATCCAATGAAGCTAATTTGCTTTTTGATTTCTGAGACGGGAGCAGCTGCAAGTTTCGAATAGCAGAGCTGGTGTCTCCTGATAGTTGGCTGCCGTGAATACAGTTAATAATCTCAAGTAACATGTGTGTTCAGGTGGATTCCAAGAGCTTAAACTGTACTCTTGGTCAATACAGTGTGAGTGTGTGTGTGTGTGTGTATGTGTATGCGTGTGCGTGTGCATGTGTGTGTGAGTGTGCTGCACCCGTGCACAGGTATTGTGAAGGCAGTAAACGTGATTTGTTTTTCTTTGACAACAGCCTTTTAGGGAACACATGGTTACCACTCTGCAATAATACCACTGGGTTCAAGCAGCTCAGCTGGGGCTGGGCCAACCCTCGAGGCAGGTACATGGTCCAAAATGGCCAGTAAGAGCCCTGTGGATTCATAGCCACATCCATCAGATTCCAAGTTGAGGATTTATGCTTTCATTACCATCACTAGGAGGATGGATTTCAGAGCCATGTCATTTGTTCATTTACTATGTATTGCATGCCTACTACGGGCCAGGAACTGGGGCCAGCAATAGGGTGATGTCAGAAAGGCGCCTGAGACCTGCAGAGTGTATCACTTAGGAGTGAGAAGGGATCTGTTCATGGAGAGTGCGAGACAGAGAAGAGAGGACAGGGGAGAGAGAGAGAGATTTTATTTCGTTATGGAACTTGACTCAAGAAGTCCCCCGATTTGCTGTCTGTGAGCTGGACCTCCGGAAGCACAGCTGGTGGGGCCACTGACCCTGCGCGCAAATGCCTGAGGTTGGGGACCACTGTGTAAGTCCCAGCCTGAGTCCAAAGGCAGGAGGACCAGGATCGCTGACGTCCAAGGGCAAGAGGGACACAGGCAGCTGTGTCCCGGCTCAGAGAAGCACTGGGTTCTTCCTGGCCGGTTTGTTCTCCTTGGGCCTCGTGGGGATTGGGCAATGCCCTCCACACTGGCTGGCAGGTGCTCATCCTACACTCCTTTGTCCTTGAAAGTGAGTGCTTCCTTAAATTAGCCCACGCCCTAATAGAGTAGTGAGCAAAACCAAGCGGACTCTGGCCTCGGAGAGCTTACAGCCCAGGTTAGCAGAGAGCAAGCCTAGGCGATTCCAGTTACTGTTGCAAATCACCCCCAGCTCAGTACTGTAACACCACAAGCACTCGATTGTGCCCAGAGAGCCTGTGGTCAAGAATTCCGCCAAGGGGGCAGGCGCTGAAGTTCAGCAGTGGATCCCTGCATTTCACCTCCCAGTGTTCCAGTCCCAGCTCCGCTTCCAGGTCAGCTTCCTGCTCAAGCGTCCCTTGGGAGCCCGGTGGGTTCCTATCATCCACGTGGGAGACTGAGCTGGTGCTATGGGCTCCTGGCCTCCACCTGGCCCAGCCCTTGACTGTTGCAGGCACTTGGGGAATGAACAGGAAGTGGAAGCTTTCTCTCTGTGTGTCTTTCTTTCTCTCTGTTGCTCTGCCTTTCAAATAAACAAAAATGAATAAAACTGTTTAAAAAGGAGTCAGACAAGCACAGAGGGGATCTCTCCTGCAACAGTGTCTGGGACCCCATGGAGCACGTGCAGTTTAGGGGTGAGCAGGGTGGGACACCCTTCGTAACATGTGGGGGATTCCTGGAGCTGGGGCTGTCAGAGGGAAATCCTGTCGGTGGCCTCCATGGCTGCGTTCCACAGCCCACGGCCCAAAAGGGAGGCTCCAGACAGTGGGGGGGGGGGGGTGCCAAGGCTTAATTTCTGCCCAGTCCTCGGGGTCAGAGCAGTCACCAGTCTGCCCAGGAGGAGAGGAATAAACGATTCCTCCCATAGAGGAAAGAAGCCTGGTTCTATGAAAATATGGAACAGGATTCTATGAGGGAACTGGATCGCTCGGTCAGCCCCAATGTGCCTCGCTGATTCACTGATGCGTTCACCCGTTCAGCCAACATGGGTGGAGCACCTAGAAGGCACCGGGCTCTCTGCTGAGGAGCTAGAGTAACAGACACACACAGGGAGAGGCATTGCACCTGGCAAGGGCCCACAGTGTGCCCTTGCTTGTGTGGCTGCCTATGTGGCTGTAAAGGTAGCACCGACGCGTTAACAGAACTGGCTCCAATGTGTGTGTAAAATCGTGTTCTGAGCACCTTGCCTGTGCTTGCCCGGGGAGAGAGCAGAGGGTGGCCCCAAAGCCCCTGGAAAACGCTGGCTTGCTGCTGTTATCAGCACCCCCATCACTGCTGTCAGGACCACCCAGCAATCAGAGTTACCTGGACATGGAGAGTGCGAGAGAGAGAAGAGAGGACAGGGGAGAGAGAGAGAGATTTTATTTTGTTATGGAACTTGGCTCAAGAAGTCCCCCGATTTGCTGTCTGTGAGCTGGACCTCCGGAAGCACAGCTGGTGGGGCCACTGACCCTGCGCGCAAATGCCTGAGGCTGGGGACCACTGTGTAAGTCCCAGCCTGAGTCCAAAGGCAGGAGGACCAGGACCGCTGACGTCCAAGGGCTCAGAGAAGCACTGGGTTCTTCCTGGCTGGTTTGTTCTCCTTGGGCCTCGTGGGGATTGGGCGATGCCCTCCACACTGGTGAGGCCGATTTTTGCTGCTCAAGTCCACCCATTCAAATGCTATTCTCTCCTGGAAACACCCTCCCAGCCACACCCAGATATAATGTTTTACCAGCTACTTGGGCATCCCTTAGCCCAGTCATGTTGACAAATGAAACTCACCACCACATAAAGGGATTATGGGCTCCAAAGTTCATTGCCACTCGCGTGATGCTCGTCTCCCACTCCCACTCCCATTCAACCGATGAGGAAACCGAGCTCAGAGAGGTTCGGCCAAGGGCATTGCCCAAATCAGACAGTCTGGCCTCCAGACTCTGTCCAGGCCTCTTCTTGGAAGGTTTTTACAACTCCAGAAAGTTTTAAATCCTTTACTTCTCCCTGCCAGCCTCCCACCCTTATTTCCCTTCAGCTTCAGCAGCCTAGACATAAACGGAGAACATTATTGCACACATTGTAGACAGGTGTCAAACCAGCACATCGTACCCCATAAATGCTTATAACTATTGTGCGTCAGTAGTATTTTCCCCTTCAGTGGACAGGATTGCAAGGGGAACTCCTGGAATGTGGCGTATGCCCTTTTCTTGATAGAACCTGCCTACAATGTGCATCCTCTTTGTAAAAACATACAATGTGTTGAGGCCGGTGCTGTGGCCTAATAGGTTTGCACCTTCTGCATTGCTAGCATCTCATATGGACCTTGGTTCAAGTCCCAGCTGTTCCACTTCCAACCAGCTCCCTGCTGATGGCTTGGGAAAGCAGTAGAAGATGACTCAAGTGCTTGGGCCCCTGCACCCACACGGGAGACCGGGAAGAAGCACTTGGCTCCTGGCTTCGGATCGGCGCAGCTCCGGCTTTTGCAGCCATTTAGGGAGTGACCCAGCGGCCTCTCTCTCTCTGTAGCTATGCCTCTCAAATAAGTAAATAAATAAATGGACAACATGTGTAGACCTTCATACACCAGTGTCTGCTATTATAACTCCAACTATGTGTATTTAAGACATTTTACACAACAAAATAAGTAACAGCATTATCGGAGTCTCAACCACAGAATAAAATATCTATGATTACACATTGATTAGTAAATAAATAACTTTGTTAATGAACAAATTATTATGTGTCAATTAACATTTCTTTTAATTAAAAAAAAAGATGACGGAGCACCCACGTGTCAGGTATCGTGCAAAGCCGCTCGCCTGCAACCATGTCCCGCAGTTCATGGAAGCCTCTCAACTCTGTACCCGAGCGAGGGGGAGCTGCTTTCATGCCTGCCTTAAGCTGGGGCTCCGGGAGGCGGAGGGACTCTTGCAGCCACACCGCATATCTGCAGGCTCCGGACAAGGAACCCGAGCCCACGAGTCAGACTTGATGCCAACTTGAACACCACTGCTCTGGCAGTGGCCATGGCTGCCCCTCCTCCGCGGCGGGCTCCTGGGGTAGAGCCTTTGGTCCCCAAAGCGCTGGCCCAGGGTGGGCGCTCAGTGACGCAGACCTGGGGGGTCAGCCGTGTCCATGACCCCTGTGACTACCAGGGTGGGGACATTTCAATCAGTTATGCAGGGGCCTGGGCAGAGCTCCTGCCCCTGGAGCAGAAAGTGCAGGACTGGGCCTGCACTCACTAGGTGTGGCCCCACCAGGACAGCCAGCAGCTGGATTTCTGCTCCCAGAGCCTTGTCCCCAGCAGCTGGCCGTGGCAATGCCCTCACTCAAGGTCTCATTAGTGCCCACAGCTGAGAGGGACACGGAAGTCATTAGCACCTCACGCTTTGGCCAGGGGGTGTGGCCAAAAGGGAATTTCACAACCACCGGGGTTGGGGCTGGGGAGCCAACTTGGAGCCCAACTTAATGTTTAACCTCGCTGACAATGGAGTGCCGGCTTCTCCACCCTCGTGGCAGGCAGCTCCTGGGATGAAAGAGCTGATCCGCGCCACGGCTCACAGATGGCCTGGGTGGGAGGAAAGGGACAGCCGCGCTGTCCGTCAGGTGCCAGGCAGCTGGGCCCGGCCAAGAGGAAGAAACTTTCCCGGGGAAAGCTCTCGGAGCCCGCTGTCCTCCGCCTCCCGGCACCTCACCCTTCCCTTGTCCAGCAGGACACCTGCGAGCACAGTGAGGGGAGAAAACGAAGGGGCCATAATTCCAGGAGGGGGAGGGGAGGGGAGGGGGAGATAGCGAGGGAGAAAGAGGGAAAAAGGAGAGAGAGGGAGAGAGGGGGGAAGAGAGTGGGGTAGAGAGTGGAGGGAGCAAGAGCGCAAGACAGACCCATTTCTGGTAAATAATTAACAACACAAAATGCTGCCCTAAAAAAAAAATGCCCAGCAGAACGTTCAACTTCTCGAATTTGGAAAGTCAGAAGTGTAACTGGGCACCAGGAAGCGGATGCCAAGACCAGCTTCCAGCCGAGTCCCGCTGGCCAGGCTTGCGCTGTCACCTCGGCTCTGGCCGTCTCCTTCTTGGGAAGACGTGGTGGTGTCTGGTGACAGTGGTTGATGGCCCCTTGCTTTCCTGTGGAGTTCCAGGCCAGGAGGCGGGACCCTGAGGTCTGTAACCCCAGCTGTTGTGGACCTCTCTGTAGGGGCAGAGTCCCTGAGTGCGTTCTCAGTCTGTTGCAAGTCAAGACATGGGAAGCACCAGGTTTGGAGTCAGATTTGGGTTTTCCATCCTGGCTTGGTCACACATTTGCTGTGTAACCCATACAAGAGACTAAACTCTGAGCCAGTTTACCCAGCTGCTGCACAGTCCACAGAGCTGTTTTGCAGAGTGGTCCCTTGGATTAGACACAATATGTCAAGGATCGGGTAACTATAGCCACAGGCCACATTTAGCAGGCACGTCTTTCTTCTTAACTTTCTTAATTTGACAGGCAGAGACAGACAAACAGAGAGATCTATCTGTGGATAGATCAGACAAACATGGAGAGATATCCACAATGGCTAGGGCTGGGGCAAGCTGAAGTCAAGATCCAGGAACTAAACCCAGATCTCCTACATGGGTAGCAGGGACCCAAGGACTTGAGCCACCTAACACCTCCCAGGGTGCCCATCAGCAGGAAGCTGGAATCAGAAGTGGAACCAGGACTTGAACCCGGGTACTCCAGTACAGGATGTGGGTACCCCAAGCAGTGTCTAAACTGCTGTGCCAAATGCCGGTGCCTACTGAGTTTTAAATCAAATGTCATTGGAAGACAGCCACCATCATGAATGACTCATTGCTGTGGCTGCTGTGCTGCTGTCGAGCTGCATAGTGGAGATCTCGCAGCCTGCAAACCCTAAAACACTCACTTGCTAGCCCTTGGCAGACATTTCCAACGATGGTTTTCCCACTCCCTGGATATGCTAGACACAGCCTGGTGAGGTGACCCTGAAGACTGTCACTGGCATCCCGAGGACTCCGGTCTCTTCCTCTGAGTTTGGAAGTGTGGCTCTCGCTTTTCTTGCTTATTTGACTATTCCTACCTCCTGCCCCTGGCTCACAGTCTGTGTGCTGCTAGTCACACTGGGAGCAGGGCCCAGGATCCAGCAGGTGCTAACGCCAGCACCTGTCACCCTTGTTAAGACTAGGCAGCCCTCTGCCTTTAGTAGTCACCAACTATTTTTTTCTTTAAAATTTATTTATTTATTATTTGAAAGGCAGAGTTACAGAGAGGCAGAAAGAGAGAGAGAGAGATCTTCCATCTGCTGGTTCACTCCCTAAATGGCTGCAACAGCTGGAGCTGCGCCAATCCAAAGGCAGGAGCCAGGAGCTTCTTCCAGGTCTCCCACCTGGGTGCAGGGGCCCAAGGATTTGGGTCATCTTCTACTGCATTCCCAGGCCATAGCAGAGAGCTGGATTGGAAGTGGAGCAGCTGGGACTCAAACTGTCGCCCATATGGGACGTTAGCACTGCTGGGGGCAGCTTTACTCGCTACGCACAGCGCCGGCCCCTGTCACCAACTCTTTTGACAGATGGCAGCCTAGGGCCCGACAGGAAGGCACCACGGGAGCAGGGCAGAGAGGGCTGTGACCCCTGATCACCATGGCTGAACTCTCCTTGGGAGCCAGTGTTTGCCTTAGGACGAGGACAGTGCGGAGAGATGGAGGCGAGCCCTGCTCTCCTGGACCAGTCCCTGGAATGCACTAGGCTGAGCTGCCTGAGCACCCGGGCCATGAGAAGACAGCGCAGGACCCTCCCCACCAAGAGGGAGACAAGTTCAGGGCCAGAGCCAGACACTCCCCTCCTGCCTGCTTGGACGCACCATCAAATCCCCAAATTCAGTATCTGCTGATGAAGAGAGAGACCCTCTCGGCCGAGGTTTCCTTTCCTTAGCACAGTCTGGCCTTCGCCCCCCGAGTGCTTCTCCATAGCCTCTCAGGAGAGAAGCACTGTCCACTGTTTTTCTCACAAACCCTCTGCTCTCTAGGACAGGGCAACAGGATCCAACGAGAAGCCCTCAGAGCCTGGTCACCGGCCTTTCTTCCGTTCACCTTGCTTAGCATGACTCATGGGCACTGGTCTAAACGGCATGAGTCATCCTTACACAGGAACTTCAAAAGCAGCCTCACAGCCCTGCCCACAACCACCTGCTCCCTCCTGGCCCCTTTGGCCTCCTCCTGGTCTTCTCCTGCAGCCACAGTCTGGAAGAATTGCAGGGGACTGCCGAGAGCCCACGGAGAGAGATCCCGGTCACAGATGTTCCAGGTGGCTTCTACCCTTCAGGGGTACAAGGCTCACACTGTGTCCAGTGGCACCCCCCCCCCCAGAAAGACCATGCCCCTGGGCAGCCTGCCCATGCCACTGGCCCTGGGCACCCGGAGTGGAGCACCACCGTGTGCCAGGTGTTATGTTCAGGGCGGTCTAGGCACTGCAACAGTGATTCTCAGTCTCAAAGTCTCCTATTTCATCATATTGCTGTAACAGTACTGAAGCATGACTGCCCCCCCACTTCTCTGTTAATTGTGCGATAGAATTTCCCTAAGGATACATGAGGCTTGATGATATCATGACTCTGATGGCCGATGGAATGTGTTTTCTAGGAATTTCTAAGGTGAGGTCTCTTGGGAGCTCAATCGTCTTTTACAAACGTAAATGGGCCCTGAGAGGCCCTGGGCTTGTGGCTCAGTGGGCTAAGGGGCTGCTGGGACACTTGCATCCCTCGCTGGAGTACCGGTTCAAGTCCTGGCTCTTCCACTTCTGATCCAGCTTCCTGCCAATGCACCTGGGAAGCAGTGGATGACAGCTCAAGTACTTGGAGTCCCGACCACCCATGTGGGAGACCCAGATTGAACTCTTGGCTCCTGGCTTCAGTCTGCCCAAGCCCTGGCTGTTAAGGCCATTTGGGGAGTGAATCAGTGGAGGGAAGATCTCTGCCCCGGCCCCTTTCAGGTAAATAAATAAGTAAATCTTTTTTTAAAAGAAAGAGGTATCCTGAGAACAAGATGCATAAGAACTGCCCCACCGTCATAGCAATCCCTAGGAAGTAGACGCTGTCATTCCCAGTTTACAGATGGAGGAACTGAGGCCCCATGAAGTAAAGTGACTAGCCTTGGCCACACAGCCTGGAAGCAGCTGGGCTGGAATTGGAGGCTGATTTCTGCCCAGGGCCGAGGACCAGCTCTTGGCATCCATGTAGAACGATCTCTCTCCAGCTCTCATGTGAAGATGCCTCTTGAGGTAGGGATCGTGTCTTGGCTGCCCAAGTAGGCTCTTGGGTCAGTTTTCTGCTCTTTCCAATGAGACAAGGGGAGTGGTCCTGGGGAACCCCTGAGGTTTCTTCCAGCTAGGGTTTCCCAGCGCCAGAGCTCGAAGTGCTAACCTGTGATGACACAGTTGAAGACAATGAGAGTGGTCAGGCACAACGGACCCAGGAGGTCAAGACCTGCCACGTATGTTCTTTGTTGTCCCTCCAATTTCAATTTGCTTTTCTTTTTAATTTGAATACACAGTCTAGTCAGATTTTAATCCAGTAGCTTTGCCAAGAAGAAATTACTTTAAAAGAGAGAGAGAGAGGGAGAGAGAGAGAGAGAGAACAAAACCTTTTCAACACTGAGAGGTTGGCCCAGCCTTCTCTTCCCTCGGTTCTCTCTCTGCTAATGGCTGTCCCCAATGGCCTAGGCCAGGATTCCGCTTTGTTTGTGGCGTGAATGAGAGAGAAGAGCACCTGCTCATCTCTTAAACAAACAGTGCCATTTAAAATGAGTACCAGAGGCAGCTCTGACTAAGGAGCCCCGAGAAACTGAATGACTGACTTTTGTTGTGTGTGTGTGTGTGTGTGTGTGTGTGTGTTCTATATTGTTTCATTTTGGATATTTTGTTATTTTGCACACTTCAAAAGAGGCTTGGGTGGCCCTGGGAAGCCCTGCGTGCCAGTTCCTCTCCCTCCCATGGAGGCTTTTGTGAACTCGCTCCTTATGTTGGTCCTATTGTTCTTGCTCATGGATTTGGGCTGTAACATAAAGAGATTGGATGTTTAAAAGGAAGTAAATGTGGCTGGAATGGAGGGACCCTGAGCAGCAAAACTACCTGCGACATAGGGTTGCTGGAATCCTTGGGTTTGTGCTCTTTTTTCTCAGACAGTGGCTGAATCCCATCCACCAAATCAGTCTGAAATTTGGGACTCATCTCTGATCCCAGCCCACTCATTCCGCCGCCAACATCTGTGGATGTTCCCCTCTTCATCGGCCTTCAGTGCTTGCTGTTACAGAAAGAAAATAGGTTTGTGTGTAGAACACATGTGCATTTGAACCAGTTCGGTTCCTTCGATGCTCAGTATGACCTAGAACAGGCATGCCCCGTGTTGCCCTGGCTCACCTTCAAGTTCGCCTGCAGGTCGGTCCTTGTGCCTGCTGGCAGTCTCCACCCACAAGTGTCCAGGATCTCTCTCTGCTTTGTGATCCAAGGGTGCTCCCTGTTACCAAGGGAGCTTGCTCAGCCCTTGAGCAGGGCCATAAGAGTGCTCTAGGTCTGACCCCTCCAGAGAAGGCAGCCCCAAGAAAGGGACAATGACTGGTGGGTAAACCTCTCCGTTCCCTTGTCCCTTGAGGGGGATGAGCCTATGCGGGGCACAGGATCCCCCACAGAGGTCCCATCGGGATGAGGCCCCAGCTCTGTGCAGCACGCCTGCCATATCCCTCACTTGTGCTTCCTGGGGTCACCTTCCGAGTCAATGACCTGGTCCCAAGTCCTTGTCTTGGGATCAGCCAAGAACACCTCTAATCCAAAAATCTGAAACCCAAATGCTCCACAATTCTAAACGTGTTTAGTACCAAGATGATGGCACAAGTGGAAACTCTACACCTAACCTTGCATGAAGGGTTGCAGCCAAAATTCAGGCACACCAGGGCTGGCATCGAGGCACAGTTAGGTAAGCCACCGCTGGAATCCCATTTCAAAGTCCCCATTCAAATCCCAGCTGCTCTACATCTGCTCTAACTCCTTGCTAAAGTACCTGGGAAAGAAGCAGAAAATGGTCCAAGTCCCTTGGGCCCGTGCTCCTGAGCGGGAGACCTGGATGGAGCTCCTGGCTCCTGGCTTTGACCTGGCCCAGTCCAAGCTATTGCAGGTCTTTGGGGAGTGAACTAGCAATGGAAGAACTCTCTCTCTCTCTCTCTCTCTTTCTCTCTCTTTGTGTGTGTATCTGTCCATCTATCTCTGTTGCTCTTTCAAACAAATAAATGTCTTAAATAAAAACTTCAGGCACACCAAAAATATTGCATACGTATATTGTATAGATATATTATGGAACACATTCATTTCTTGTTTCAATGCGGGTCCCATCCCCAAGATATCTCATTATGTATATGCAAATGTTCCATAATCTGAAAAACACATGAAACCCTCCTGGTTCCAAGCATTTCAGATAAGGAATACACAACCTGTATAGCAGATGCCCTAACCTCTGTGAGCCTCAGCTTTCTCAGTAGAAAAAAGGGGCTGGCAACTTGCCACTCGTAGTGTTATTACTAACCATCCTCACCATCACAAAAGTGGAACACACGTCTGCTGCGTCTCTGAGCCCACGTCCACAGGATGCTGAGAAGCTGAGGGGCTGTCAAGTCTCACTGCGTCATGATCACTGCAGGCTAATGTGAAGGGCACACAGCCTGGGGCTGAGCAAATGCGTGTCACATGCTTGGGCCAGTGCATGTATCCTCACGTTTGGGCCCCTGTGATGGATAAACAATGGCTACCCTAGAGAAGAAGGGAAGTGGAGGTCTTTACTGTTCATCTATCAGGAAGGTTGCTGAAGGGCTGGCGCTGTGGCACAGTGGGTAAAGCCACCACCTGCAGTGCCAGCATCCCACATGGGTGGCAGTTCCAGTCCCAGCTGCTCTACTTCCGATCCAACTCTCTACCATGGCCTGGGAAAGCAGTAGAAGATGGCCCAAGACTTTGGGCCCCTGCACCCATGTGGAAGACCTAGAGGATGCTCCTAGCTTCGGCTTCAGATCAGCACAGCTGATCTGGCCATTGCGACCAATTGGGGAGTGAACCAGCAGATGGAAGATCTCTCTCCCCCTCCCCCCCCCTCCCCTCCTCCTCCCCCTCTCATGTGTAACTGACTTTCAAATAAATAAAATCTTTTTTTTTTTAAAGAATGGTTTCTGAAGCTTTCAGAAGGGGAGCAGGAGAGCAGAGAGGGTTTGGATCCTGGCCCCATAGCTTGGCAGCTGGGTGAGTTTGAATAAGTTACTGCCTTGGCTGAGTCTCGGTGTCCCGCCTTGTGGAATTATGGTATGGATTGTAAATAATATTGGCGAACCTGATCAGAGAGGCAATTCCATGTGGGCACAGAAATAAATGGTAGAGTCTCTGCCTTCAAAGATCTCAGAACCTTGGGGCCAGTGGAGAGGACTCAGGATGTCAAGATCAGACACAGGGATAGCAGACCCAGGGCATGATGGGAACCTTGGCGCTAGGTTGTACTGAGCACCTATGCACCAAGCACCAGCAAAGCCTGCAAGGGGTGTCCCCAGGAGAGTCTCCCCTCCCCCAGAACCTATCTTCGGAGCCTACATTTCATCCTTCTTCTCTTGTCCTCATCTTCTGTCTTCCTCCTCTTCTCTTCTCACCCATATTCTTCCATTCCTTTCTCTAAATCTGTTATTCTCTCCCTGTCTACCAGCACCATGGGCCTCCAGCTGGTGACATCATTTGACTGCCAGGGAGCTACAGGTGCAGAAGATCCCACCCACCCTTCAGTGTGAAATGGGGGCTGGCCTCTTCCACCGGGAGAGGAACTGAATTTGGATTGATGGAGGAGGAGCATTTTTAACAATGGACTTCATCAAATATCACCAAGTTCCATTACAGGTGGGGTATTCTACCTACAGCCACACTCCAGAGCCAGCCCCTACTGGCTTATAAGAGCCAATTGTCTTCAGGGATTTCCCAAGTGTCTGCTGTCACCTGGTAGCTTCCAATCTGCCAAGGTGGGAGTATTTACACTACAGCAATTGGCAAACACTACCAATCCTGGATTTATTTCCTCAGGGAGCTGATTGTTAAACATTTACCAACACAGCACTGCATAAAACAGAATTGTACAGAAATGGGCCTGCCTTCCAGGAGTTACGCAGCCGCCTCGGTGATGATTATGTAGAGAGCGGCACTGATTTACTGTCAGGAAATGAAAGTTCAAGGTGCAGCTGAGCGATCCAGGAGTTTCTCCTCTGGAACTAGGTTTCCTGCCTGCTAAGTGAGAGTTGCAGGAATACCTCCCTGCACTTCCCCTGGGGAGCTAGGGGACCAGAAATCATAGGCCTGGAGAAGCCCCATGGTGATCTCTGATGGCCTCTCCCAGTCCTCACAGAATCCTCAAGACTGTCCTCAAGAAGGATTTCCCCAAGACCTGCCTGCGAAGCAATTAGCAGCCAAGACAAGCAACAATGGAGTTTTATCTCCCTGATTAGACAAGAAGCAACTCGTCAGGACAGCTGGTCAGGCCTATGTCTTTGTGCCCTTTGCAGAGCACAACATGGGCCTGGGAGTTTATGGAATAAAAGATGATTAAGGGAGAAGGCTGGGGGGACTGTGTGAGTACTCCCCCCCCCCAACACTGTATTTTTGGGTAGGGCAGGGAAAGCTGTGTCTCCTTTAACCATTGTTAGAAGGCCGGTGGAGTTTGGCAGCTCTGTGAATGATTAAATGGAATGCTGTTGGTGAATGAGGATTACTTGGGTTGGGATCTTTTCTTTAAATGCTGATGTTGGGGGCAGGTGTTTGGAGAATGTTCTCAGCTTCAGATCCAGCTTAGAGCTAAGGTTCACCCTGGGAGGCAGCAGGTGATGGCTCAAGTACTTCCCACACATGTGGAAGACTCAGATTAAGCACCAGGCTTCTGGTGGCCTGCCCGGCCCTGGCTGTTGCAGGCATTTGGGGAGCGAACCAGGGGATGAAAGATCTCTGTCTGTCTCTCTGCCTTTCAAATAAAAATGAAAATAAATAATTAAAATTGTAAATGCTGAACTGAAGAACGAGGCAAGGGTGATTTGCTTTAGAGACAGGATTTCTCCAGGGACCGCTGATCCGGCATCATCTTCCAGAGCTCCCCGTGCACTGATCGCCCCGTGCATCTCCCCCAGCGCCCAGCACCACCCCCTGCACCCTCTCCTTTGCCCCGACTCTCTCCGTGAAAGCCTACGGCCACGACATTTGTATTTGCAACCACACACTTTGCAATTTAATTATAGGAAAGTATGTGTGTCTTTTTCTCTAATGATTTAATAATCTCTCTTCCCAACCAAATTGTAAACCCCTAGAGGGCATGGAATACGGTCAACCCGAGCTGTTTCTCGGAGTTTCTAGGGGTCCTGGCCATGCCTAGGGTGCCTAAGACCTCCCTTTAAGCCCTGCCAGGGCTGAGTCCACACTTGGCCCTTGGAAACAGCATCTCCAGAGCACTCAGGGAGCAGCCGGGCTGAGAGCGCGGAGCGTTCCTCGCAACACTCCTTTGAGCTAGGAGATGTAAGCAGGTCCACTTTTGTTTTGTTTTTTAAGATTTCTTTACCTATTTTGAAAGTCACAATTACAGGGAGAGACAGAGATCTTTCAGCTGCTGGTTCACTCCCCGGGTTTTGCAACAGCCAAGTCTGGGCAAGGCTAAAACCAGGAGCCAGGAGCTTCTTCTGAGTCTCTCACATGGGTGCAGGGGCCCAAGCCCTTGGGCCATCCTCCACTGCTTTCACAGGCCATCATCAGGGAGCAGGATGGGAAGAAGAGCAGACGGGACTCAAACCAGCACCCACATGGGATGACAGCATCATAGGCAGCAGCCTAACCCCCATGCAAGGCTGTTGGCCCCAGCTGGTCCGTTTTGCAGCTAAGAAAACTGAGACAGAGATGTTAACTCACTGGCCCCAAAGTGCAAAGTCAGCAATAAAGCCAGAGCTCAGACATCATTCTATTGAAAACACCCATGTTCTTAACTACCATGTTATTCAGCCACACAGAGGAGAAGCTGTGCTTAATGACCAAGGGGTTCTGGTGTTGTCTCCACTGAGCAAACTGAGAAACTGAGCCCTGGCGGGGGGCCGGGGGGAGTGAGAATGACCTGTACAGGCAACCTGTACTGGGGAGTCTCTGATCAGAGTGCTACCTGCTTGGCTACACTGTTAGGGGCGGGGCGGGGCGGGGCGGGGCGGGGCTGCTTCATCCTCTTTGTAAGCTCTGTCTTCCACCTGGGGTGACCTGGAGCCTACAAGTAGGATCTGTTTTCCTCCCTCCCTCCCTCCCTTCCTCCCTTCCTGTTCCTCTTCATGGTTTCTTGTTTTTTCCTTTTCTTTCCTGCACTGCATGACTAGTGCGAAACATCCAAAAACAAGCAATATGGTGGTAGCAGACTCCCAGGAATCAAGAGCAGCAGGTTGGGGCACAGGGTGGGCCTAGCCCAGTGCTTTGGTCCAGACCTGGAAGGCTAGGGACAGACAGGACACCACTGGGCGTTATAAACCCAGAGCAGGGATCAGAAAAAGCTCAGCCTCCGGGTCTCAGGAGCCCCAGAGCGCAAGTCTCTCCCGGCTTCCTCTCGACCTTGAGAAACGGCTGTGGAGCTCCCGGCCCAAGGCTGGCGATGTGGGGTCTCAGTGGGAGGCTCCTGGTGTCCCCGGCTCCTCAGACTCACCGAGCCTTTAGCCAGAGCTTCATGCCCTGCAGAACCGCCTCCCATTTCATATCCCTCACACACTGGGCGCTTCCCCTGCAGGCTGCCCATTAAATCCAAATTTCAGATAAACAATGAATGGGGTTTTTGTTTGTGTATAAGTATTTGTATCTTGTATGTACCAAATACTGGATGGGACATACATACGCTTTTTTTAAAAAAATATTCATTGTGTGTCTGAAACTCAAATTTAACTCTGTCTGCTGAGAAGAGCCACACAGAGGGGTCCACAGTGCTCTGGGGCAGGGATTGTGATGGGCAGGTGTGGCAGTTTCCTGAGATCCAGGGCTCAGCCCCCTGGAGAGCCACAAGCCAAGGTCCTTTTCGGAGCTGATGAGAAGGTGAGCACCATAATAAGAGTCCTATGCCTCTCGGTGAAACCTGTGGCATCTCACATCCTGCCCTTGGGGGTGGGCTGTCTACGGGACTAACATCTAAAACATTCAGCCATTGGGCACACAGGTGTGACCAGCAGGTACGGACCCCGGCCACAGGGCTGGAGCTGTCACAATTCAAACAGGCTTCACCCAAAATCTGGATTCATGGGGGAGGAGGGCCGCACCCAGGTGGCCATCTGAGCCCCCTTTGGTCACCCGCAGGGCAATGTGTTGCTCTTCTCCCTTCCCACAAGCTATTACCCCGAAGAAGCCCCTGAACCTTAAAGCAAGCTCCCAGCTGACTGCTGCACGTCCACAGCGAGCCACGCGCGCTGGCTATCACCAAACGCCAACACCCAGTGATGGACTTGTTTGAGAAAGTGCAGCTTTGTGAGCAACAGTAGTCGGAAAATGTTAACAAAGGGCAGTTTGCTGAACGGAGGTTAAATACTTTCATACTTCTCAGCTAATCCAGAAAGTTCCCTGGATTCTCATTAAGAAAAAAAAAGTTCCCTATAATCTGATGGTTTACCCCATTAAGTGCTACTATTTGAGAACAAAAAGGAAAAAATAGGACTGAGCTGACTGTGTTGGTTGATTGAAAGCTGGCGTGCTCACTCTGCAGGTGCCTAAGCAGTTCCTCTCTGTGTCTCACCTGGCTTCCCTGTAGGGGAGGGCTCAGCAGCCCGGGCAGGTCTGAGATTTCCTCTGGCCTCCCAGAAGCCTTTCCCTCTCTCAGCCTCAATCCACAAGGCCTATTCTGGTCCCTTCGTTTCTAATTGGCCACTGCTAAACTGTGCTATCACATTCAGCCACAGCCTTTGGCCCATAGGCCGCCATGGTGAATTTTGAATCCCAGCTCAAAGATTAAAAAGTCTGGATGTTGTGGGCGGTTCTTCTGAGGCTATCAGCTTCCTTTCTTTCTGTCCCTGCCATCTTTCCCCTTTCCCTGCTGTATTTCTATCATTTTCTTCTATATTTCCATCTTCATCCCTCCTGAAGTATCTAATAAGAAAATATAGAAAAGATTTTTAAAAGCTAACAATATAATATGACAAAAACCCTTGAACCATATACTGTTTTTAAAAGATTTATTTATTTATTTGAAAGTCAGAGTTACACAGAGAAAGAAGGAGAGGCAAAGAGAGAGAGAAAGAGAGGTCTCCCATCCGCTGGTTCACTCCAAAGCCAGGAGCTAGGAGCTTCTTCCAGTTCTTCCAGGCAGGTGCAGGGGCCTAAAGACTTGGCCAATCTTCTACTGCTTTCTCAGGCCACAGCAGAGAGCTGGATCAGAAGTGGAGCAGCCGGGACTTGAACCGGCACCCATATGGGATGCCAGCACTGCAGGCGGCCCCACCGTATACTTTAAATGGTTGAATTGTAGGGTGTATAACTTCCCTCAATAAGCATGCTTTAAGAAAAGAAGAAAATGTAGGTGCTGCCATCTGATTGGATGTGAAACTGATACACAGAGATTTACTGTGTTCATGGATAAGGAACCTCTGATCACCTGCATCCCTAATAGGCTGAGTCGATGGCGACTGAGCAACATAGTCCTTCAGTTCCAGTCATAATCACTCCTTTTCTTCCCCCACTAAAGACCAGATGACTTTAAGTTCCTGCCACAATTGGACTGGGGGTGGGGGCGGTAAGCTCTACTGCATAGGGAGGACATTTATGTGGGTGAGCATCTTCCCACTGATGCCTGAAGTCTCACCTCCTAAGTACCCCAGTGTTGGCATCTCAGAGTTAACTCCAGTGCTGGTATCTTCCTTTGCTCAGAACTAGCTGCTGACAAGATCTAGGACTCATTTTATTAGGAACAATTTGCTTTCATCTGATTTTTTCTTCCTCACTGAGGTTATTTCTCCTTTCCATTCCTTGGAGATGGCTTTGGGATTTGACAATACAAGCCCAGCAATTTACAGGGAAGCTATGCGTAGTTTCTTGTTCGGCTCTGGGGGCCACACTCAGAGCTCCCCTAGGCTCCCCTTGGCCTCCACACACCACCTGCCCCAGCTCACACGCTCTCAGCCCTGGGTAGGAAATTCACCGCTTTATGGCCTCGCATAAAAGTGCCATTCTGAATAAACACAAAAGCCATCAACTGCTCTTGAGTTGTTGGTCTTAAATATCAGTCATGCTTCATGGCAGGCGTAAGGGACCTGTTCCTTGAATGATATTGTCATATAAAGAATAAGGACCTCAGGGGCATCTTAATGAGGTGATAATGAGGAAAGAATGTTCTGGTGTGGGAGGGGGGAGCTGGTCTTCATTCTAATGTTCGAAGTGGGTTTAATCTTACAATGGACTTTTTGCTATGCAATATTAAGAAGAGGGAGGGGCAGCATTCTGAATTTTCCTAATCTTTTTTTAAAAAATTTATTTTTTATTTGTTTGAAAGACAAGGTTACAGACAGAGATAGAGTCACACAGAGATAGGTCTTCCATCCACTGGTTCATTCCTCAAATGACCTCAACAGCCAGAGCTGAGCTGCTCTGAAGGCAAGAACCAGGAGCTTCTTCCAGGACTCCCATGCAGGTGCACGGGCCCAAGGACTTAGGCCATCCTCTACTGTTTTCCCAGGCCACGGCAGAGACCTGGATTGGAAGTAGAGCAATTGAGATTCGAACCTACGCCTATATGGGATCCCAGCATTGCAGGTGGCAGCTTTAACCCGCTGCGCCACAGCACCAACCCTCCTAATCTGCCTTTTATTGCTCTTGAGTACCTGCCCATAATATCATGAGGCTCTTCTTTTTACACAGGTTACCCGAGTCCTAGGGCAATAACTTCATGGAACTTCCTTCTGTAATATCTACACCTCTCTCTATTCCTCTCCTCTCTATTTATTCTGCCTTCCTTGCTGTATTATGTTGGCATTGGTTTTGTTCTGCTTTCTAAGATGCCCTTTGTTACTCTTGAAGACCTGTCATTATTTCAAAATCCTTTCTCTTTATGTGAGCCACGGTGGAGCAATGGAATGAGGGAGCTTCCAACTTTGCCATACAGATGATCTTTCTTCTCCTTCCCTCCTCCTTTCTTTTCAGACATGTGGAACAACCGGGTGGTTGAGAAAGTTCTTTGAAATGGAAGTGACAAACTCTGTCCTATGCTGAGTGATTTAACCTCTTAGGAGGAAAAAGATTGTATAAAACCAAGTTGGTTTTGTTATTACCATTGAATAAGAATAATATGTGGTTAAATCATTCATTCATTCATTCATTCATAACCCAAATGTTCCCCTGGAGGCATGAGAGGTCTCGTATCTATTTATGCTCAAAGCTATCTTTGCCTGGACTCTTCACCCAGTTTGCCAATGGGATTCCACAATTCCAAGAATTTCATATTTTTCTTAGTCATTTTCTCATTGCTGCCATTGCCAGTTAATTTAGTTCACAGTCAATCATCCATCCATTCATCCATCTGTCCATCCACTCATTCAACAGATATTTATTGAGTGTTTATGTGAGCCAAGTACTCAACTAGATGATGAGCTGGGGATCCTGTGGTGAGTCTACACTCTGGGAGGGTGTAGTCCTGTGAAGAATGTAGACAAAGAAGGAGGCTAAAAGTCACAGCACTAGACTGGGAGAAGCTGGCCAGACTCCTGGGCTTAAGGAACAGCCCCTAAGGAAACCCTGAGACCCAAAGATTAGGAAAAAGGAGGAGAGAAGAAGGAAGGGAATGGGCATTTTTTTTTTCTCCAAAAGCTAAACATCCACAGGTGTCTCTGCTACTCTACTAAGCCAACTAATCCATCTTGCCAAATGCTCAGCCTCTGGAGTCGGTGGGTTTCCATGTAGAAAAAGCACGGAGGTAGATGTGGTGACTTAGGACAATTTGCTTGAATTTTTCTGAGCCTCAATCGTCTCACTTGTGATGGATGCAAGGTAATAATTGTTACACTGCAAAATTGTTGCAAGGACTGGGTATGTCATAGGCAAAACCCCTAGCACTGGGGAGGCCTCTGCAAATGGCCCATCTCAGTACTATGAAAAGCGCAAAAGCAGGTGAGTTGTTCTTAGAAGCATGGGTGGGGACTTTAAAAAAAAAGGACAAATAAACAGACACACCCAGGCTCCATCCCAGGAGATTCTGAGTCACTGTGCCTGGGGTGGGTCTCTAGCTTTCGGATTTTTCTGAAAGCTCCAGAGGTGATTCTGATGTTAGCCGTGGTTGTTAACTGCTACTGTGCCCAGCGGAAACAGGGGTCTGTGGCATGCACCTAGCTGCCACAGTACACACATAAAAACCACACTGAGAGCGCAGTGACCACGATTTTAGGTAACTGCCGAAGGCGGTGAACAGCCAGGCGTGTATCAGTAACATGCCGCCCCGGTGACTGCGAAGGGACTTAGATGAATCGGTGACCGTGGACCTGCAGAATCTCTCAGGCTCTTCCAAACGATGCCTGTAAAAATGTCTGGCGTGAGTCAGTGGAATTTAGCTGTCATTTTTCTCTCGACTGACCACCATAACCCTTCAGTAACTGATCTAGTAAATTAGTAACTCCCATCATACAGCAGCTTAAACTTTCTGGAGTTCAGGATCACTGGCTGAAAATAGACTCTGGCTGTAGAATGTCCGGCAAGACGAGGACAGAAGAGTTCAGACAACACTTGCTCGTGAAAAGTTTCAATATTTCAATCCACAGTCTGACGTTTAAGTTCAGAACAGAAGTCTTAAGATTTTGTTTGTTCTGTGGATGGAGAGTGTCTGGGTGATGGTTTCCCTTCACCCCCTGCCTCGCTGCAAGACAACACAACACAACAGGGCTGAAGTCTGCTGAGAGCTTGGGAACAGTTGCTTTCTCCAGATTGCTGGGAAAAAAATTTCAGGAAGAAGCAAGAGTTCTCTTCAGAGATGGTGCTGTTGCTCTGGAGAGAAAGGGAGACAAAATGTTCCTGATTTGGCCTGAATCGTTCCAGAAAAGGAAAGTCCTAGTCCACAATGTTTGCCAGATGTGGTCCCAGGATACCACCCGAGAACCCCTGAAGGAAGCACATTAAACGTACAGATTCCTACCCAGGAATGTGAATCTGAATTTCTGAAGGCAAAGACCTAATCCCTCTAGCTGATTTTCAGAGTCACACCATTTTTTTAAAGATTTATTTATTCATTTAAAAGTCAGAGTTACAGAGAGGCAGAGGCAGAGAGAGAGAGAGAGAGAGAGAGAGAGAGAGAGAGGTCTTCCATCCACTGGTTCCATCCCCACTTGGCTGCAACAGCCAGAGCTGTGCCAATATGGAGCCAGGAGCTTCTTCCGGGTCTCCCACACAGGTGCAAGGCCCCAAGGACTTGGGCCACCTTCTACTGCTTTCCCAGGCCATAGCACGGAGCTGGATTGGAAGTGGAGGAGCTAGAACTTGAACTGGTGCCCAAATAGGATGCCCTCACTGCAGGCAGTGGCTTTACCCACTACACCACAGTGCTGGCCCCAGTCACACCATCTTATGAGAAGATACAAATGTCTTCGTAGTACACTCATATTTTGCAACAGTGGAATTCTATTTCTTGGTTTAGGTGAAAAAGAATAAGAATACAAGGAGGAGGAGGAGGAGGAGGAAGAAAAGCATAAGACCCAGAGCCTCTCACTTCTGTCTCTGTTCCTTAATTAGTTGTCACACAGAAGTGCCTTATAGTTTTTGGATTTCAGTTTCCTTTTCTATAAATCATTTAAAGAAGCGTTATAATTCCTGTCCACCTTACCTTAAAGATGAAATGAGAAAATCAAAAGAAAAATACTTTTTTTTTCCCTAAGTTTATTTATTTGTGAGATGACAGGGAGAGAAGGAGAGCGCCAACCTTGAGTTCACTCTTCAAATGCCCACAGTGGCTGGACTGGGCTGGGCCAAAGCTAGGAACTAGGAACTCAATCCATGTCTTCCACATGGGTGTAGAAGGAACTCCCTCACTTGAGTCATTATGGCTGCCCTCCCAGAGTCTACATTGGCAGGAAATGGGACTTAGAAGCCAGAGCCAGATATCAACCCTAATTCTTTATTTTTTTAAAAGATTATTTTATTTGAAAAGAAGAGTGAGAGAGAGAGAGAGAGAGGTCTTCCATCCGCTGGCTCATTTCTCAGATGGCTGCAACAGCCAGAGATAGGCCTATGTGGAGCAAGGAGCCAGGAGCTTCTTCCCGGTCTCCCACTCGGGTGCAGGGGCCTAAGGACTTGGGCCATCTTCTGCTGCTTTCCCAGGCCATACAGAGAGCTGGATTGGAAGAGGAGCAGCCAGATTTCAAACCGGCGGCCACATGGGATGCCGGTGCTTCAAGCCAGGGCGTTAATCTGCTGTGCCACAGTGCTGGCCCCCCCCAAAAAAGAAATACTTTGAGAACTAAAAATATATAGTTCTGTCATAACAGTTCTTTTTGTCTACAAAGGTTCTATAGTTCAAGAGTCTCAACCAATGTTATTTCTAGCTAAATGATAACCAGTCTTCTTAACCTGGCTGTTTTTATGCAAATGGAGAAGGATTTTCCATATGCAATGAGCCATCTAGCCCTGAGCATCAATAAGATGGTTCAGATGTTGCAAAGAACCAGACAGGGGTCATTGAAGCCCTTAACACATCACTCTAGAATTGCAAAATTCCTATCTCAAGCAAGCACGGAGAAGCAGGGGGAGCAGCTTAACACACTTCCCAAAGCGTACTATGTTACTCCACACTCAGGAAGCTGCTTAAGTCAGAAGTTTCTGGAGCCAAAGCAGTGCCCCACTATCTTTTGACTGCTTGCCTGTGGAAATATTTTTTCCTGTTTCAGGCAATACATATATATATATATATATCATATAAATAAAATGAAATATTAAGTGTGTGTGTGTGTGTGTGTGTGTGTGTGTGTAACAAGCCAACATGATGCATTTTTGGACAGATCTTTCCTAGGATTCTAGTCTCCTGAGCCCCAGACATGAATCCTCAATAGTGAGGCAAAGACTTTGTCCTACATTTAATTGATATGTAAGAACTCTCTACTACCTACTTACATTGCCTACCTGAGTCTTTAGTCTGAGAAAGGTTGTCTCTGTCACGTGACACATTCTTAGACATGTTCAACTGGACTAAGTCGAGCACTTAACAGTCCTATACACAGCTGTTCATCTTTATTTATATATAGATGTATGTATTTATTTCTTCGAAAGGTGGAAGAACACCTTCCATACCCTGATTCATTCCCCCAAATGCCCACACCATCCAAGGCTGGACCAGGTCAAAGTCAGGAGCTGAGGACTCCATCTGGGCCTCCCATATGGGGAGCAGGGACTCAAGTACTTGGTCCATCATCCGCTGTTTTCCTGAGAGCTTTAGTGGATTGGAAGCAGACTAGCTGGGACTTGAACCAGCACTCTGATAGGGGATGCCAGGGTCACAAGTGGCGGCTTAACCCACTGCACCACATCAGCCCCGCAGCAGGTGATGTTTTGTCCCGACAGCTCTTCCATACTTCACTCCGGCATAATCCTACAGGTGCTTTGAATATGTGTGTTTTCCAGGAAACCGCCATTGAAGACAGAATTCTGAAAAGCCTCTATCTAGCCCAGGAGAAAGCGAGGCAAGGCTGGTGGAGGAGTGAGAAGACAGGGAGTGGGAAGGAGGGCCCCTGGCTTAGCTTCTCTGAGGGAGACAGCCCTCTCATTCCCAAGTGCAGGATGCAAGAGCATCAAGACACTAAGGCACAGAATATGAACTTGAAAAAATGACAATGATGACGATGATGGTGGTGAGTGGCTGTCATGTTTTAACCCTTTACTATGTGGTAGACACTGTGCTATGTGCTCTCCATGTGTTATTTCATTGCATTCTTACAAAGTATGGGGTAAGATAGATGGTTATAGCCATTTCACAGGTAAGAAAACTGAGGGTTAGAAAAGTTGACATTTTGTTCAGTCACACAACTAGTAGGTGGCAGATCTGGACCAGGGTCTGTCTTCTTTTTCTGTTCCTCCTGTCCTGTTTCAGATTATAAAATAATTCTGGCTCGTTTCTGCCTACACAGACGCTTGCAGCTCACACCCTGTGTTCTTCTGTGTCTGTTTATCTGGAAGTTGTTTGTGTGGTACTGACGGTCCCTCGGGTCTGATTAGGCTTTCGTGGTCCTAGAATCCTGTTTTCAGTTACTGCTGACTATAGGGGGAGAGTTACAAAGGAAATGTGAGCCCGAGGATTCTTTTGACCAGAGTTTTGAGGTCTCCTGACAATCAGCTACCTGATTGTCACGGACTAAGCACAGGGAGTAAGTGATGTGCACAAAAGTACAAAGGCCGCCGGCACCGCGAGTTATCCTAGGATATCCTCTGCCTTGCGGCGCCGGCACCCCGGGTTCTAGTCTCGGTCGGGGCACCGGATTCTGTCCCGGTTGCTCCTCTTCCGGTCCAGCTCTCTGCTGTGGCCCAGGAGTGCAGTGGAGGATGGCCCAAGTGCTTGGGCCCTGCACCTGCATGGGAGACCAGGAGAAGCACCTGGCTCCTGCCATCAGAACAGCGCAGTGTGCTGGCCACAGCGCGCCGGCCACGGTGCCCATTGGAGGATGAACCAACGGCAAAGGAAGACCTTTGTCTCTGTCTCTCTCTCTCACTGTCCACCCTGCCTGTCAAAACAAAAAAAAAAAAAGAAAGAAAGAAAGAAAGAAAGAAAGAAAGAAAGAAAGAAAGAAAGAAAGAAAAAAAAAGTACAAAGGCCAAGACGAAGCACATAGGAAAGGAAGCCACGGCGGGCACAGCCGAGAGGGTCCCGAGTGCAGCCCTACTCCCCCCACCCTGCGCTGGTGACCAAGTTTTGCTCTCCTGAAGAGGAAGGGCTGGCTTCATGGGGGGACTTTAGAGCGATGCCTGGTAAGCCAGGCTGGGCCAGAGGTGAATAACAGCTTCATATGCTAAAATAAAACAAAACAAAAATGCTGACGGGAGTCATGGGGCATGGAGCAATTCTGGAATGAGTGTCTTCCTTCCTCTGCAGGACAGTGTCCACCAGGAAGTCTGTACAGGAACGTCTCTGCTGATGAAGCTCACGCAACACTTCCGTGCTCCATCCTGTGAGAAGTGGAAGGTCCTGCTTGCATCCGCCGCACCTGTTCAACTACCTGGACCTGAGCAGTCACTCGGTAACTGTGCATGGTTTAAGTGAAGAGCAGGGACTTCCATATGGAAGGGGTTGAGCCTAGGAGATAACAGGACATCCAGAGGCTCACAGGAGTGAGCACGTGGCAATGGCCAGGCCACGAATGAGACGGAGAGAGAAGAAGGACTAAGTGAGAGGTCTCAGCTGGATTGTCCAATTGTGGTCAATAGAAGAGTTGTGTAGGGACCATAAGTCTAGAGAATGATGCCAGATTGGGAACCTGGGGTCAAAACAGAGAACAGGCCTGGGATGTGCTTGTGTGTCAAGAAAGGGCCCAGGAGCGGAGGACAGAATCTAGGCCTCGGCAAACCACACTCTGGGTTGATCCTGCCCCACTCCCCAAGTGGCTGCAATGGTAGGAGCTGGACCCATTCTTTTGGGTCTCCATGTGGGTTCGGGGCCCAAGCATTTGGGCCATCTTGCACTGCTTTCCCAGGGCATTAGTGAGGAGCTAGATCTGAAGAGGAGTAGCCAGGAAATGGACTTATGTCCATGTGGGATACTGGTGCTGCAGGCGGGGGTTTACCCTACAATGCCACAGTATCGACACCTCTCCCTCTGTCTTTGTCACTCTGCCTTTCAAATAAATAAAATGAATTTTTAAATCTTTATATATAGATTCTTGAATCTTGAGATGAGGTTGAATCTTCAGATGAGGAACCTGCAAATACTGAGCACCATCTGCATACCTAAGACTACCTAGTTACAAGAGGAAGGGAGACAGACCCCAAGTCTTTACAGGAGAAGCAATAAAGAATTTGTAGCCATGTTGAAAACTGCAGCCCTTCCTCACGTGAAGATTCAATGGAAAGCATTTAGCACAGTTTCTGGTGTGCAGTAGGCACTTAGAATGTTGGTGACTTTTCTCCATCGTCTACTCTCGGGTAGAAGAATAAACCAAGTTTATGACCAGGGATTTCACAACAAGAGGGCTTGTATCAGTTAGGAAGCTTTAGTCACAAGTAACAGCAAACTAACATAAAGTGCCTTAAACAATGAACTCATTTATTACCTTACACAACAAGGAGACTGGGGTTGGAATGACTCCAGAGTGGAGCATTTAGTTGCCCAATTGTATCGTCAAGGACTCAGGTTATCCTCTCTCTCCATTTTTTCACCCTCAGCCTATTAACTGACCCTCATAAGGAAGACTCCCTCATAGTCCCAGGCTGGCTGCTGCAGCTCTGAGAATCACATGAAACCAAGAACATTCATTGACCATTCCATGGGAAAGCACACTGTAGGCTCCCATGTTCCTGTTCACAAGCAGTGCAAAGTCTGGGAGGCCCCCAGAAGACCTCCCCTTGCTACACATTGGTCCATGGCCAAACCACTCACTGGGCAAGAATGAGACCACTATGACTGACTTAGAGCAAAGTTTTAGCTCCTCCAGGCTTCCCAAAAAGCTCTGATCACTTGGACCAGGTTAATGCAATCCAGATCCCAGTAATGAGGAAGAAGGGAGAGAATGGCCACTGAGGAGACAGGCGACAGCGACTTCCACAGTCCACACTGTGGTTTAGGCATCACATCCGTCCTCCTGCACATGGTCTGCCCAGGTGGCAGGCACTGGTCAGGGTCCAGAGCCTGGGGATTTTCCTGGTGAGCGTTGGAGGTCATCCCCTCGGAGGTCAGGTGAGAGAGAGAGCAGAGAATGAGGGGAAGAAGATGAAAATACATGAGCAGACATCTGAACCTGCGGCATCTGGGCCATTGGTTGGATGAGGACCTGGAAAGGCAAAGCGACAGCCATTGTGGCAAAGAGCGTGGCAGTTTCCAAAACCAGAGCTGCACCCACCCTGTGATCCAGCGATCCCACCTTGGCATATGCTCAGAGGAACGGAAATCAGTGTGCACTGAAGTCACATGTGCTTGCCTCCTTTTTGCAGCACTGTTCACAACAGGCAAGGACAGAGTCTCAACCCAAGTGTTCATCAACCGATGAATGGGTTAAAACAATCTCGAACATCCACAAAGGAGCATTTTTTAAAAACCCAGGCATTTCCATCATTTGCGACAGCATGGATGAACTTAGAGGACATTGTGTTATGTGAAATAAGCCAGACATAAAAGGACAACTCTGTATGATCTCACTTAAATGTGCAATTTTAAAAAAGTCAAACTCATAGATGTAGAAAATAGAATAATGGTTACCAGGGCTGGAGCTGGGGGGCAGGTGTAGGGTGGGGAGATGAGGGAGAGGTGGATGGGGATAGGGGAGACATTGATCAATGGGTACAGAGTTCCAGTTAGACAGGAAGAGAAAGTTCCGGTGTCCTGTTGCACAGCATGGTGACTTCAAATAGCTAATGAGATTATAAATATTTTCACCACAAAGAAATAATAAATATTTGAGGTGCTAGATATGCTAATTAGACTAAACTGATCATTCTACCATGCAAACATATATCAAAGCATCACATTGTGTCACACACACACACACACATACACACATACACAAGTACTACTTGTCAATCACAAACAAAATACAACTTGAGAAGAAAGAAAAGGCAAAGGGATCAGGTGCTGGCCAACCTTTCTTTCTTTCTTTTTTAAGATTTTTATTTATTTATTTATTTGACAGGTAGAGTTACAGACAGTGAGAGAGAGAGAGAGACAGAGAGAAAGGGCTCCCTTCCATTGGTTCACTCCCCAAGTGGCCGCCACAGCCGGAGCTACGCCGATCCAAAGCTAGGAGCCAGGTGCTTCTTCCTGGTCTCCCATGCTGGTGCAGGGCCCAAGCACTTGGACCATCCTCCACTGCACTCCCAGGCCACAGCAGAGAGCTGGACTGGAAGAGGAGCTGCTGGGACTAGAACCCGGCGCCCATATGGGATGCCAGCGCCGCAGGTGGAGGATTAACCTAGTGTGCCACCACACCGGCCTCCAATCTTTACTTTCAGCCATGATTTAAGTCTCCTGGGCCAGGCCAGAACTGGGGTTGGTAAGGAGGTCGAGTTGAATGTGTAAGTAGGAGATACTATCTTTACTTTGATCAGAAAGAGAGGGAAAAGACAGAAGTTTGACTTTTCTGGCTCCATGCTTTACTGAAATCCAGGGACAGCAGCTTTTGGAGTCTTTCTGGAGTCCCAGAGCTGAAGTGGTAAGAGTCACCCCTCTAGTCCCTGACCTGATTTCCCTTTGCTCCTAGAAAGACTCAACCCCGTAGCCAAGGCCTTGAGTATGATTGTGCAGGTGCTCCCTGGACAAGGCCACTTGGCTCAGGCCACGCGCTATGGTCTCTGTCCAGAGGGTGCCTCTTCTGGTGCCAACGAGCTTGCAGCCAGGTGTGGATCCAGCCCTTGCTCTGTGTCCGTTTTCAGTTTGCAGCCTAGTCCTGCAAGGGCTCTGTGCTCTCTCCCACTGGCTCACTCCTGCTTCCCCCTACACACTGTTGTCTGCAGCTCCGGAACAAGCCACGCCAATATTCAGTGGCTTAGAATGATGATGACAATATTTGTTTTGCTCACAAGTCTGCAATTTGGGCAGCACTTGGCCCACTTGGCGTCTGCTGTGGTGGCTTCAAGGCTGGGGCTGGAATCCTCCGAGGACTCTGCCCTCCCTTGCCTGCTGTGCCATCCAGGAGGCTCTCCAGGAGGCTGAGGCTGCTCACGGCACAATGGCTGCATCCCAGGATCGGATGGAAGAGTTTGCAGACTGAGCCTGTACACACAGGCCCAGCTAGATGTAAGGGAAGGCGTCATAGATCCTCCTCTCCCCAGCAATGAGGACAGCACAATGGGGTATCTCACAGTGATGCAGTCAGCACTGGAAAATACAATCTGCCACACACACCTGCTTCCTCAGGCCACAGGGCCTTTGTACATTCTGTTTCTTCTACCAGGAACACTCCTCTCCCCCTAATAAAAACCTCCTCACCCCTCACATGTTAGCTGAGTCATCATTTCTTCCTTTCTGACCAGTTTTCTCTCCCTGACAAGTTAATGCTTTCTGATTCTTCATTAAAGCTTATCATTGTTATAGTTTATATATCTGTGTGCGTGCATACACACACACACACACACACACACATTTCTTGAGGGTGCTTCAAGAAATGCATGTAAAAATTGAATTACAGGGACCAGTGCTATGGCATAGCGAGTAAAACTATTGCCTGCAGTACCGGCATCCCATATGAGCACCAGTTCAAGTCCTGGCTGCTCCACTTCTGATCCGGCTCCCAGCTAATGCACCTGGGAAAGCAGTGGAAGATGGTCCAAGTCCTTGGGTCTCTGCATCCACATGGAAGACCAGGAAGAAGCTCCTGGCTTCAGATTGGCCCAGGAATGGCCGCTGCGGTCATTTGGGTTATGAACCAGCTGATGAAAGACTTCTCTCTCTGCCTCTGCTTCTCTGTAACTCTACCTTTCAAATAGATAAATAAGTAATTAAAAAAAATTGAATCACACTTTCTGTCTCTCTCACTGTCCACTCTGCCTGTCAAAAAAATTGAATTACACTTTAATGCAAATTGTCCATGAACTTTTTGGAGCCCCCTCCTATATATATTGAATTTTGAACTCTTTACACACACACACACACGTGCACACACACACACACACACACCTTGTCGGTCTCCATTAGATGCCTCCTGAAGAGAGGAGCTGTGGAGTTTGGTTTCTTTTGCTCATCACTTGAACTCAGCGCCTTATTCAGGACCAGGGTGCAGTAGGTATCACATACACATAGAGATGGGCTTGTGCCACAGGTTAAGCTGCTGCTTGGGATGCCTGCAGCCCACACTGGAGTTCCGGTTCGAGTCCCTGTTACTCTGCTTCTGACCCAGCTTCCTGCTAAGGTGTGTGGGAGCAGCTCATAATGGCTTACGTGCTTGGGCCCCCGCCACTCACTTGGGTGATCAGGATAGAATTCTGGGCTCCTGGCTTTGGCCTGGTTCAGCCCTGGGTATTGGGGCATTTGGAGAGTGAACCAGCCAATGAAAGATCTCTCTTCCTGTCTCTCCCTCCGTTACTGCACCTTTCAAGTAGATGAAAATAAATAAGATTTTTCTAACAACACGTGCATGCTCGAGGCTGGATTTTAGAGGTTCCCATGCTGGTGGCCTTGTTACTCCTGGGACAGGAAGTGGAAACCCAGGTGAGAGGGGAGATTCAGAGGAAGGTGCTTCTGAGCGTGATGCTGGGTGAGAGCTGACTTTCCTTTTGGAGCTGCAGGGCTGTCCCTGCTGCCTCGCTACACCAGACTTACTGACAAGAGCAGAGTTCCTTGCGTTCATCGCCACTGGGCAGACCTGGTAGCTCTAGTTTCCCAAAGGGAATTAGGGACCCAGAATACTAGGACAAGTCTAGGAGCACTGAAGAGCTTCCGTGGGGAGCCAGCAGCCCTCCAGCTCCAGCCTGTTCTGACTTTCACCAGGGTTCTGTGAGAGAGGCGTGCGTAGGTGCCCGCACCAGGCAAAGGCCTTGAGATTCAGGAAGCCTAGACCCTAATTCCAGAAGAAGGGGAAACGGGGCAAAGTCTGTGCGGGGATGGGAAGAGTTTCCAGGGAGGGGAAGATAACTGGCCAGCTCTGTTGTGAGAGTCACATTCCGGGGTATATTTTTCTAACCGCCTGCAGCAGATTCGCCATCCTCTCCGTGAGAAGCAACAGAGATGCAACCCACAGGGAGAAAACAGCGTAGGGAGGAAACTAGGCGCCTCCTACAGCTATTCTAGGGGGACACCCAGGGGTCCAGGCTTCCCAAAGGTCACACTCAGATTCTCATCCATGCTCACACCTGGCTTCCAAGGGCCCCGAAGTGAGCCCAGAGCTCGCCCCATCTGCCCAAAGAAAAGCTGTGCACCCTGTAAAGGAGAAGGCCAAAAATTAGGAACTAAACTTGAGGTCCGGAGCAGGAGTTCTTAGTTTGTGTGTGTGTCATGTTATCCTCTGGCCGCCTGGTGAAGGGTATGAACACCTTCTCCAGGCCCATATTTTGCTTCAAATGCATTAAATAAAAAATTTAGGATTAATTCCAAGATTCTACCATTGACCAACATGGAGAAATAGAAATCGGATGTGCTTTCCTCCCCAAAACAAGTAAAATGCTGCACAACGTATATGAAACCATGGTTTTCTAAACATTGACCATTGAGCAATAAAGAGTAATGACTCTTGAGAGATGAGAAACAAACTAAGAGAGACTATGATATTGCCAAGTTTGCTGCCTGGAGAGTTTTTAAACTGTGGGAGCTGATGGATTTGCTGAATTGAAAAGAAACATGGAGGTGGGGGACTAACATTGTGGCATAGTGGGTTAAAGCCCCAGCCTGCAGCACCAGCATCCCACATGGGCTCCGGTTTGAGTCCTGGCTGCTCCACTTTTGATCCAGCTCTGTGCTATGGCCTGGGATAGCAGTAGAAGATGGCTTAAGTGCTTGGGCCCCTGCACCCATGTGGGAGACCCAGAAGAAGCTCCTGTCTCCTGGCTTCAAATCGACTCAGCTCTGGCCATAATGGCCAATTGGAGAGTGAACCAGCAGATGGAAGATCTCTCTCTGTCTCTGCCTCTCTCTGTAACTCTGCCTTTCAAATAAATAAAATAAATCTTACAAAAAAAGAAAGAAAGAAAGAAAGAAACATGGGAAAAGGTCAATGCAGCTGGAATTTGCAAAGCAGAAAAACCCAAGAGGAGAGAATTGCATAAAGAGAACTCCAGAGATCTAGAGAGATGGGCTCCTTTGTTTCAGATGAGCACAGATGAGCTCATGCATGTAAAGATACTACACAAGGCCAGGAAAGGAACAGAAGGAGCAAGTCTTGAGCCTCGCATCACATCAGAAATAGTTTCTGTTCTCATCAACCACAGAGTACCAGATAGAGTAACTCAAAATGATTTTGTCTTTATAGCTGGGAAAATTTAGATCTAAACTAAACATTGCTGTGATCTCACTCAACAAGATTTACAAGCAAGACTAAAAAATCAATTTCAAGTAACTTGATCATGTTCCAGGACAAAGCCCAAGAACATTTAGGATACTTGTAAGAATACAAAAATATCCAGCACCCAAAAGGTAAAATAATGTCTGGCATGTGAAGAAAGTTACCAGACATCCGAAGAGTTAGAATAGAACCCATAATAATATGAACATCATTCAATCAAAACTGATTCTGAAATGATACAGATGAATGAGTAGATTGGGCCATTGAAGCACTCATATTCTAGAAGCTGGATGAAAGAATGAAAATAATAAGTAGAGATATCAAAGTATTTTTAAAAATTTTAGAGATAAAAACTATAATGCCTAAGGTGAAAATACACTAGATAGGATTAATAGCAGATAACATGCTGCAAAAGTTGTTAGTGAATTTATAAACAGCAACATCTAAAATTAAACCCAAAGAGACAGCACTTGAAAAATGAACAGAGACCTACTGAGCTATGGAACAGCTTCAAGTAGTCCAATATATATGTAACTGGAGTCCTCAAATGATAAAATCCTTGAAGAAATAATGGTCAAAAACTCAAATTTGGTGAAACCCGAGGTTTCAAGAAGCTCAACAAACCCCAAGCACGAGAAACATGGAATAAAAGTACACTAAAGCGTATCTTTATAAAGCCTCCCTTGATTAAAATGCTTAAGACCAACACTAAAGAAAAATACTTTAAAAGCACCCAGAGTTAAAAGACACACTCATACACACAACATACAAAAAATGACAGCAAAATTCTTCCCAGAAACATACAAGGCAGAAGATGGCTAAGCAAAATCCTTAAGATACTGACAGAAGCAAAACAACAAAAATCAGCAACCCAGAATTCTGTGATCAACAAAAATATAGCTCAAGAAGTGAACACCTCCCCAAAGAAGGGGGCAGATAAGCATGTGAAGAGATGCTTCAGATCCTGTCAGCAGGGAATTACAGCTCAGAAATGACCCTGGGATCCCACTGCTACCTAGCAGACTGGCTGATATCCAAAACACTGGCTACCAAAGGCTAGGGACATAAGCATATGAAAAGATGTTCAACATCGTATGTCCTCAGGGAAGTTCAGATTGAGCCATCAAATCCTGACAAGGATGTGGAGCAACAGGAATGCTCATTCATTGCTGGTGCTGAATGAAAGTATTTTGGAAGACAGGTTTTTTTTTGTTGGTTTTGTTTTTAAAGATTTATTTACTTGAGAGGCAGAATTACAGAGAGAGGGAAAGACAGACAGAAAGGTCTTCTATCCACTGGTTCACACCCCAAATGACCAAAATGGCCAGAGCTAAGAAGCCAGGAGCCAGGAACTTCTTCTGGGTCTCCCACGTGGGTGCAGGGGCCCAAGGACTTGGGCTGTCTTGTACCACTTTGCCAGACCATACCAGAGAGCTGGATTGGAAGAGGAGCAGCTGGGACACAAACCAGCGCCCCTGTGGGTTGCCAGCATCACAGGTGGAGGCTTAGCTTACTATGCCATAGGGCCAGCCCCAAAAGTAAGTTTTAAAAGGTCTAACTTTCTACTCCTTAGGTCTGAGTTGCACATAGTAACTTCTTTACAAAGTGAACAGTATAGAAAGGTGGAAAAAGGAGTCTAACTTGACAGTGGAGAAACAGCCAGAAAATCTAGGTTAATATCAAGTCACAAATTACAATGATGTATGTTTGATACGATGGTCTTCCTCCAAATAACCCATAGCTCAGGTCTAATGAGAAGAACAGGGGACAAATTCCAATAGTGTTGCATACTGCCTGACTACTAATTTCTTAAAGCTGTCAAGGTCACTTTACAGGGTACCTTAGGGAAAGTGTTACCATTAAGAGAAGGCTGAAGAGGAATAAATGTGAGGTGGTGTCCTGGATGTGACCCTGGAATGATAAAAGAACATTAGGGGGCCAGCGCTGTGGCATAGCAAGTAAAGCTGCCGGCTGCAGTCCCGGCATCCCGTATGGCCGCCAGTTCAAGCCCCGGCTGCTCCACTTCTGATCCAGCTCTCTGCTATGGCCTGGGAAAGCAGTAGAAAAAGGCTCAAGTCCTTGGGGCCCTGCACCCATGTGGGAGACCCAGAAGAAGCTGCTGGCTCCTGGCTTCGGATTGGCGCACCTCTGGTCGTTGCAGCCCTCTGGGGAACAAACTAGCGCATGAAGACCTTTCTCTGTCTCTCTCTGCCACTGCCTCTCTGTAACTCAGCCTTTCAAATAAACAAATAAATATTTTTTTTTTGACAGGCAGAGTTAGACAGTGAGAGAGAGAGAGAGAAGGAGAGAGAAAGAGAACGGTCTTCCTTCCATTGGTTCACCCCCCAAATGGCTGCTCTGCAGCGCGCTGGCCCGAAGCCAGGAGCCAGGTGCTTCTCCTGGTCTCCCATACGGGTGCAGGGCCCAAGCACCTTGGCCATCCTCCACTGCCTTCCCGGGCCACAGCAGACAGCTGGCCTGGAAGAGGAGCAACTGGGACAGAATCCGGCGCCCTGACCGGGACTAGAACCTGGGGTGCCAGCGCTGCAGGCGGAGGATTAGCCTAGTGAGCCGCGGCGCAGGCCACAAATAAACAAATAAATCTTAAAAAAAAAAAAAAAAAAAAGAGGGGCCGGCGCCGTGCCTTACTTGGTTAATCCTCGGCCTGCGGCACCAGCATCCCATATGAGCACTCAGTTCTTGTCCCAGTTGCTCCTCTTCCAGTCCAGCTCTCTGCTGTGGCCCGGGAGGGCAGTGGAGGATGGCCCAAGTGCTTGGGCCCTGCACCCGCGTGGGAGACCAGGAAGAGGCATCTGGCTCCTGGCTTCAGATTGGCGCAGTGCCGGCTGCAGTGGCCATTTGGGGAGTGAACCAGCGGAGAGAAGAAGTCTATAACTCTGTCAAATAAATAAAAAATAATAATAAATAAAAAAAGAAGAACAACATTAGGTAAAAACTAAGGAAGTTGGAGTAAAGTATGGACCTCAGTTAATAGGTTTCAATACTGCTTTGTTAGTTGTTACAAATGTGACATACTAATGTAAGGTGTTAATAGGAAAACAGCACAGGGTATATAGGAACACTCTGTACTCTCTTTTCCATCTTTCTGTACATCTAAGACTATTCTAAAAATCAAAATCTACGTAAAAGCACTGGGGTGGACTTCCAGCCCAGCAGGTGAGATTCTGCTTGGGACACCTGCATCCTGTATCAAGGTGCCTGATTTGAGTCCTTGCTCTTCCACTTTAGATTCCGCTTCCTGCTAATGTGCACCCTGGGAGGCAGCAGGTGATGGCGCACTCTGCCACCCACATGGGAGACCCAGATGGAGTTCCAGGCTCCTGGCTTTGACCTGTCCCAGCCCTGGCTGTTGCAAGCATTTGGGAAATGAACCAGAGGATGAATGAAAGATCTTCATTCATATGCTCTCTCTCTCTCCCTCTCTCCCTCTCTCATGCATATACACACAAAATGGAAAAAAGAAAATTGAAGAAGGCCTAAACAACATATTTATCATGTTAATGGTGAAAAAACTAAATTTTGTTAAAATGTCAGTTGCCCCCACACTGATCTGTATCAAGGATGCCCTACAGAGCAAATTCCACTTGCAACCTGTTTTTGTAAACTGCTCTCTGTTAGGACACAGTCACACACACGTGCTTCTGTGTTGCCTATGGTTGCTCTCATGCTATGATGCCAGAGTGGAATAGCTGAAACAGAAACTAAAACATTTACTTTCTGGCTTCTTATAGAAAAAATTTCTGACCCCTGATCCCAAGTAATCCTGAACTGAAAAATCCTAAGAGGCTGTGTTTTAGAAATTGACAAGTTGATTCTAAAATTCCTTTGAAAATGGATAAAAGCAAAAAAAAACTTCTAAAAAGAATAAAGCTAGAGGATTTATACTCCCTCCCTTCAAGATTTGCTATAAAACCACAGCAATTAAGACAATATGATATCATATCTGTGTAAAGATATATAACTGGGTCAATGGATGAGTTCAGAAACAGACTCACATATGTATGATCATCTAATTTTCCACAAAAACACGCAGGCCAATCGCAGTCTTTTCAGTAAATGATGCTAGCACAACTGGATGTCTCTAAGAGAAAACAAAAAAGAGCTTAGGTCCATGACTTGCTTGCAATCTATGCAAAAAGTAATTCAGTAATTTAGTCACAGACCTACATGCTAGGTGATCACGCAAGAGAAATGAAGGCACATGTGCACACAAGACTTATATATCAACATTCTATGAAACTTGATTTATAATAGCCAGGAACCATAAATAACCACCAACAGGTGACAAGCAAACTGATATTTCTCTATGCTCTATAACACTACTCAGAAAAACAAAGGAAAAAACTATTAATATGTAGAGTATTATGAATGAATAGAAAATAATCATGAAGTCAGATTTTTTTTAAACAAAAGAGTACATATGGTATTTTTTATAAAAAGTTCTAGAGAATTTGTAGGGTGACAGAAATAACTGGGGGTTGGGATTCGAGGAGGAAGGGAAGGGAAATTACAAAGGTTCAAGGTGGAGCCTTTTCGGGGTGATTGCAATAATGATTTCATAAGCATAGATATTTATGTTAAAACTTAACAAATGGTGCATCTCTCTATCAGTCAGTTTGGGTTGCCTTAACGAAAGACCACAAGCTCAGCGGCTTAAATGTCAGAAATGTATTTCCACACAGTTGCAGAGGCTAGAATCTAAGTTCAGGGTGCCTGCAGGGGTGCTTGGCAGCGAGGGCTCTCGTGGTGGTTCGTACACAGCTGCCTCCTCTGTGCGCACCCTGCTGGGGTCTCCTCCTCTGCACGGGCATTCTTTGGTCCCATGGATTAGGACCTACCCTGATGACGTTAGTTAACCTCGATCACCTCCTCACAGGCCCTGTTTCCCAATATTGTCATATTGGAGGGTCAGGCTTCAATCTACAAATTTTGATGGGACATAATTTGGTCCATATAATTTGAAATACCTGGTAGTTTATCACATATAAATTATATATCAGCAAAGGTGCTAAAAGTAAATTTCAAAAACACACAGGCTTACAAAAGAGCCGAATTCTACTGAAATGCAGCAGTCAAACTATTATAAGCCAAATTTGCACTGTCATTTTCTACCTGTTTTCTAATTAAGGCACATACAGTAACTATTGTTATTTAGAATTAATGAGGAACGTAAATCCATAACCATTATGATGTGACTTCTGGTAGTGTCTACAACACCCTTACTGCTGACGAACACTGCTGTGATTCATGCCACGTTCAGAATAGAAGGAAACGACCCATTTCGATTATTGCTTTATTGTTCATGTAAGACTCCTGGGTCATATGCAGGCTAAGGAGTTCTGGAGAGCCTTCAGGATCAATCCGTAGTATAAAGCTCACTCAGCTCAGGGAGCAAAGCTGGGTCTCTCTCTCTCTCTCTTTTAAATCATTTATTTATTTATTTGAAAGTCAGAGTTACCCAGAGAGAGAAGAGTGGCAGAAAGAGAGAGAGAGAGAGAGAGAGTCTTCCATCCGCAAGTTCACTCTCTATTGGCTGCAATGGCCGGAGCTGTGTCTCGATCCGTGAGCCTGGAGCCAGGAGCTTCCTCCAGGTCTCTCAAGCAGGTGCAGGGGCCCAAAGACATGGGCCATCTTCCACTGATTTCCCAGGCTGTAGCAGAGAGCTGGATCAGAAGTGGAGCAGCTGGTACTCATATGGGAACCGGCACCCAAATGGGATGCTAGCGCCACACGTGGTGGCTTTACCAGCTAATCCACAGCATCAGCCCCACAAAGTTGGGTCTCAAAAGTGGTGCTGGCCTGTTTCCTTGTTATCTCTTAGGCGGAGTGGACTGCTCTAGGGTTATTTTATTTTATTTTATTTTATTTTTTGACAGGCAGAATGGATAGTGAGAGAGAGAGACAGACAGAAAGGTCTTCCTTTTCCGTTGGTTCACCCCCCAATGGCTGCTGCGGCCGGCACACAACGCTGAACTGAAGTCAGGAGCCAGGTGCTTCTCCTGGTCTCCCATGCGGGTGACAGGCAGAGTTAGACAGTGAGAGGGAGAGACAGAGAGAAAGGTCTTCCATCCACTGGTTCACTCCCCAGATGACATTGAGGGCTGGAGCTGTGCCGATCCGAAGCCAGGAGCCAGGTGCTTCTCCTGGTCTCCCATGCGGGTGCAGGACCCAAGGACTTGGGCCATCCTCCACTGCACTCCTGGGCCACAGCAGAGAGCTGGACAGGAAGAGGAGTGACTGGGACAGAATCTGGCACCCTGACCGGGACTAGAATCCGGGGTGCTGGCGCCGCAGGCAGAGGATTAGCCTATTGAGCGGTGGTGCCAGCCTGCTCTAGGATTTTTTAAAAAACATAGTTTTTGCATTGTGTGAGGTCCAAGGAAGAGTGTTAGGATTACCCAGCAGAACCAATGGGCTATGCACACTCTGCCTGCCTGGCCTACTCTCCAGAGCAGATCTTAAGCCTCTGGTTCTCTCCTGACTGTACAGTCAAGTGGAGCCTGGAGTCTCCTGCAATATCTGGAACTCATCTTTTGGGGAAGTTGCCATGGACCTGGCTGGGACAACTGTCACTAATATTGGAGGTCAATGCTGAAGCTGAGGCTCCCTGGGGCGGGTGAGGTGCTCTGCACCGAGGACCCCCAGCACAGGAAGAATCATAAGGAGCCCTAATCCCCAAAGAGGGTCTTGCACCAGTGGAAAATCAAGGCTACTTTTTCCATCCCAAGAAAAAGAGCCTGCTTGAGCCCACAGAAAGGGCCAGGAATCAGGGAAGGAGCTGTGGGCATAGGAACAGGGTGGAAGAAGCTTCAAGAGCCCAGGTATAAGGGTAATGGGTTGGGCCGCTCTAAAGGTCCCAATTCTGCACTAACACTACAAGTCTCCAAAGGACAGAAACTGGGAGTTGAAGTTGAAGCTGAGATTCCTTTACTAATCCACACCGCCTTCCAGGCCTAAGGAAAGGGAAGCTGAGTGCTACTCATGTGGCTGATGATTGATAAAAGAGCTAGGAAGGCAGCAGAGCAGAACGGTGTCTCCCATATGGGATGCAGGCGTCCCAGTGCTGTCTTATCTGCTGTGCCAAGTGCCCACCACAAACAGAATTTAAAATGACCTGTTATGGGGGTGGACATTGTGGCGCAGCCGATCAAACTGGATGGGAGTGCTGGTTCGAACCCCGGTTCCCCGGCTCCCTGCTAATGCATCCTGGGAGGCAATGGTTCAAGTATTTGGTGCCCTGGCACCCATGTAGGACACCTGGGTGGAATTCTGGGCTCCTGGCTTTTGCTGTTGCAGACATTTGGGGAGTGAACCAGGACATAGAAGATCTCTCTCAGTGTTGCTTTGCCTTTCAACTAGATTTAAAAAAAAAAGCAAGGAGGGGCCAATGACATGGTGTAGCAGGTGAAGCTGCTGCCCGCAGTGCCAGCATCCCATATGGGCACTGGTTCGAGTCCCGGCTGCTCCACTTCCAATCCAGCTCTCTTCTATGGCCTGGGAAAGCAGTAGAAGATGGCCCAAGTGCTTGGGTTTCTACACCCATGTGGGAGACCTAAAAGAAGCTCCTGGCTTCAGATCGGTGCAGCTCCAGCTGTTGCCACCATCTGGGGAGTGAACCAGTGGATGGAAGACCTCTCTCTCTCTCTCTCTCTGCCTCTCTATAGCTCTGCCTTTCAAATAAATAAATAAATCTTTTTTTGAAAGCAAGGAAAACTATGCCATGTTCAATAAATAAATACAATTGTTTATTACATATAATGTTAGCAGTGGCATTACTTCCACTCTAATTATACAAATGTACACAGTTGTAAGACAAAAAATATAGAGAAATAGGTAAAAATTATCCCAAATTCTATCATGTAGGAAAAAAATGCTATTGATATTTTGGAACACATCTTTCCAATTATTATTATTATATTATTTTGAGAGAGACAAGCGCAGGAGAGTTCCCGTCCATAGCTTCATTTCCTAAATGCCTGCAAAGCCCAAATTGGGCCTGGCTGAAGCAGGAGCCAGGAACTCCATCCAGGTCTCCCAGGCGGGTGGCAGAAATCCAGTTCTTGAGCTATCATCAGTGCCTCCCAGGGTCTGTATCAGCAGGAAGCTGGAGTCAGGAGCTGGAGCTGGGCGTGGACTCCAGGCACTGTTACAGCACGTGGGCATCTTGACCTGTGTTTCAACCACCAGGCTAAACGCCTGTCCCCCAAATACTCTTAGTGAACAATGTACTTTTTGCTAGATATTTCTACAGTACGTTCTGTTTTGTAACCAGCAATGGTATAATACACATAGCCAGAAGATCACATTAGAAAGATGGTTCTTCAGTACAGGGGTGTGTGAGGTTCCTTCAAAGAAGAAAACGCTGAAAGACACAAGTATCAGATCCTTCCCTAAAAAACGCCCCATCTGGCTTCCAGATAGCATCATCAGCGCTTGCCACTGGGGGAGGGGGTGGGTTTAGGAGCATCTCCCAGGCACAGAGACCCCATCAACTTCAAACCTTCACTCCCCAGTGAACCCCGCCTGGATGGAAGGCGGAGTGGTGGGGCTTGGGGGGCATTTCTGAGAGTTCCTGCACCCAGAGTCTGGGCTTCTTTAGGCGCAGGGCCCTTTGCAGGTTGGGAGCAAGGAACCCCCAGGAAGCCATCATGCAAAAGTGTGGGAGGATTGGTGTCTGGGGACCCAGGTGCAGAGGGGGGCCAGGTGACAGCAGGAACGGCTGCTGGGATGGGCACCTGTGTTTCTTCAGGGGTCTGGGGGTCATTATAGCCTCTTGTTCTCAGCATCCTGGAGCCTTTAAGAAATAACGATTAATGCTTTCTCTCCTGCTCCAGGTATTTACAGTGCGCCCTCAGGCTACCAAGAAGCAGAGTTTGCTCAGGATGACAGGCAGCCGGAAGCCTCTCTCACTGTTGCAGAACCCTGTGCTTCAGGCAGTCTACACTGAGATCCAAACTGATGCTGGACCCTGGGACTCAGAGTCAACTCACCTGCTCCCCATTTCCTGCCCAGAGAGGATTTCTTTCCTTTAATATTATATATTCATGCCTACTTTGAGCTTTTTTTTTTTTTTATTTGAATGGCAGAGTTACAGAGAGGCAGAGGCAGAGAAAAGTCTTCCATCTGCTGGTTCACTCCCCAGATGACCGTAACAGCTGGAGCTGCACCAATCCGAAGCCAGGAGCTAGGGGCTTCTTCCAGGTCTCCCACGTGGATGCAAGGGCCCAAGGACTTGGGCCATCTTATACTTTCCCAGGCCATAGCAAGGAGCTGGATCAGAAGTGGAGCAGCTAGGACTTGAACCCGCACCCATATGGGCTGCTGGCACTGCAGGTGGCAGCTTTACCTGCTAAGCCACAGCGCTGGCCCCCAGAGGGGGTTTCATTAGGAAATGTAATCCATATACACTAGTGGAATTTACAGACACAGTCGGGATTTTGGAAGAAGGAGAGTTGAGGAAGGCTGATTCTGATCCAGTCTCTAGTGATTTGATTCACGTACAATTAGTCCTTCCAGGTGGGTGGGGGGTGGGTTGGGGGATGTTAAATGGGCTGTGGACTCTTAGTCTGCCAAATCTGAAATCTTCACACTCTGGGGCCTGGGAATCTCCTTGATCCTTCACCTTCTCTATCCCATGATGCTTTGGGCCAGAAGCAGGTGTGTCAGCCCACACCTAGATAAATTACAAGAGGAACAATGGCATTGTCCTCTCCTGAAATTACACCTGGTCTGTCCCTTGAACACATGTAAACCATCTTGTGAGATTGCCCAATGCTGGTTGACATCGTCTCTGCCTCAGCTTAAAGTGCCTGTGTTTTTATGGGAGGTGCTTTGGTTTCCATGCCAGTTTTGAACACAGCAATGGGTTTGAGCCGACAAAGATGCTATGTAATAAAAAATGGGGTCATCGAAGCTATGATTTTTTTTAAAAGCAATGAAGAGAAAACCTCAGGCATTTTAATATGTTAAATGCACACCCAATTATTAATTCTAAAGACTTCTACAAATCAACCCAGACGAAACCTTTTTCACCTTTTTCTTGTCTTTTCCCCCCTTCTCAGAAACCGCTGAGACCTACCCTATGGCAATGACTATCGGGAAGTCTCTGCCCTGTATTTCAGGGTAGCACAAATAATTCAGCAAAAAGCAGCTTGCTTTCTGTAGCCTGGCATTAGGATAAGTATATCTTAAGAAAGTTTTTATGCAGACTTGGCTTCAGGCAATAAAACGTCATAGATGTATAACTGTAGCAAGCGAAATTTCTAGGGAGCAAATTAGGCAGAAAACATCTTCTAGAGACAGCTAGAAAGGAATCGTACACCACCCCAAAATAAGGCAAGTTATGCAGTAAATGTTTCATTTATTGGCCTTCCTCCATTATTGTTAGGGTTAAAAGACATCTTGTCAATAAGAAAAGTGTATTTATGGAGGACTGTGTCTTTGCGAAAACTGCTCCTGTCACAGAATCCTATAGCAGCCGCGATCACAAACCTTGTACACACACACATCTCCCCGTTAACCCTTGCATCAGCGGGCATTATTGTCACTTCATTACCTGGATCTGTTATTAGCTGAAGCAAGGTGATCAAGCCAGGCACTCCAGAAAAATGTTAGAACACACGAGTGATCCTCAGGGGTGCAGAAGGAGGGTGTCTCTCCCTTGACAGAATCATTCAAGGGGAAAAAAAGGATGCCTGGGAAGTGGGCCCATTTGCCCACCCTTCTTCCCGCTAAAAGCGACAACTCTGGGATGCCCAATTTTTAATGTTCCTATGTTGGCTTGGGGAGTAGCTTTTCTCAAAGTCCAAATAAGGAACCATCACCCACGCAGAACAAAAAAGCAAACAGAGAATCTCACAGTGGAATCAGGACTTTGGCTTCTAAACATTTCCCCATTTTATAGCTTCCTTGTGTTTTCAGATTCTTTTTTTGGCTTCCCTCAGTCAGCACACTCCCTGCATAGATAAGTCCGACCCAGTGGGTAACAGATCATCCATCTTGGAGGCCAGATCTTTAAAGAAAAATCACACAGGGACACACACACACACACACACACATGCACACGCGTACATATCACTGTCAAGGGTAATTTAGTAGAAGCTTGCCGAGTGATTGAGGGAGCTGAATGTGGTTGTCAACATGTATTCCCTACTTCTGGGAAACCCAAGCAGATTCTCTTTGCCTTTCCCACATTCCAAAGGCAGGTTTTCAGATGGTCTGTCTGCTTCGCTAATGTGTCATGAAGCTCTCAGTACAGGTAGGGTATGTATATGTATATATGTATGTGTATGTATATGTATATGTATATGTATATGTATATGTATATGTGTATGTGTATGTATATGTGTATGTGAATGTGTAGGTATGTTAAAAACCAGCTAAGGGCTGGCTGGCGCCATGGCTCAACAGGCTAATCCTCCACCTGCGGTGCTGGCACACCGGGTTCTAGTCCTGGTTGGGGCACAGGATTCTGTCCCGGTCACTCCTCTTCCAGGCCAGCTCTCTGCTGTGGCCCGGGAGTGCAGTGGAGGATGGCCCAGGTGCTTGGGCCCTGCACCTGTATGGCAGACCAGGAGAAGCACCTGGTTCCTGGTTTTGGATCAGCGTGGTGCGCCGGCCGCAGTGTGCTGGCCGTAGCGGCCATTAGCGGGTGAACCAATGGCAAAGGAAGACCTTTCTGCTCTCTCTCTCTCTCTCACTGTCCACTCTGCCTGTCAAAAACAAAAACAAAAACAAAAACAAAAACAAAAAACAGCTAAGGGGGTAGGTGGTGTGGCACAGCAGGTTAATCTGCCATTTGAGATGCCCACCTTCCCTCCTGGTGTGCTGGCTCCAATCCTGGACTCCTCAGTCCTGGCTACTCTGCTTCCCATGCCGCTTCCTGCAGCCGCACACCCTACACACTCTATGAGGCTCAAGTACTTGGGTGCCTGCCACCCACATTGAGAGAGACGGAGTTCCTGGTGCCCGGCTTTGGTCTGGCCCAGCCCTGGCTGTTTTAAGCATGTGGGGAATGAACCAACTGATGAAAAGATCTCTCTTCTTTGTCTCTCCCTCTCTGTCACTCCGCCTTTCAAATAAATAAGTAAACAAATAAATAAGCCTTAACAATAAATTGAAAGCAGCTAACAAACATGCAGTCCGACCACTTTACCTGCCCACAGGTAGCGCAGGCTGCCGCCAGCCTATTTCTGCAGTCCCCTCAAGCACATTCCCACGTGTCAGAGGGGCACCTCTCTCCCACCATACCTCCCCCATGTGAAGCAATATCCGTAAGGTGATCTATTTGCGTACGCCCGGCAGAGGTACCCACTGCCCTTACAGTTGAAGGTAAAATGTAGATGACTAATTCCACATGCCCACTGAGGAAGACTCATTGGAGGGAAGGGTGGAAGGAAGTGGAAAACAGAGGAAGCCACAGAAAGGCACGAGATGAGCAGAAAGTACCGGTCATCACAGAAGGAGGCACCTTTCTCTGAAGGGAGGAGAGAACTTCCACTTTGATTATGGCCTTGTCTAACTAAGGTCAGAGTTTGTGAACTCAAGAGGCTTCCATAGCCTTGGAGGCTCATGACAAGAGCCTTGGGTGATCGCTGACATCATAAATAAGAATGTCAGTTGTTAAATCAACAACGGGAGTCACTGTGCACTTGCTCCCCATGTAGGACCTCTGTCCTTAGTGTGTTGTACTATGAGAATTAACAGTAAAACTAGTCTTCAAACAGTACTTTATACTTGTTTGTGTGGGTGCAAATTGTTGAAATCTTTACTTAGTATATAACAAGTTGATCTTCTGTATATAAAGATAATTGAAAATTAATCTTGATGAAGAATGGGATGGGAGAGGGAGTGGAGAAGGGGTGATTGCGGGTGAAAGGGAGGAAAAGCCGCTATAATACAAAAGTTGTACTTTAAAAATTTATATTTATTAAATAAAAGTTTAAAAAAAAGAGAAAGGCATGGGGTGACAAGGAGGCAGTGAGGGTCGGGGGCCTGAGGACCGACTGCGTACAGTAGTGGGGACCTGGGCTGGCACTGGGCAGGGGCTCGGAGGGAGAAGGGCACTGCTGCTCATCCATGCTGCCCACCCCAGCCCCAATACGCAGAGGCCACAGTGGCAAAATCCCTTGACTTACGATAACGTTAGAACTGTTCTGGTTTCCTCCCCATGTTTTTAGATTCTCTGCTAGTTGGACAGACTTTTTTTCTTTTTTTTTTTTTTTTAAGATTTATTTATTTTATTAGAGAGAGAGAGAGAGAGAGATCTTCCATCTGCTGGTTCACTCCTACAAACGAGGCATCATCAAGAGTGAGGGACAGAAGTTGCCTGGACACAAGCCAACGGTTGTTTAAAATTTCAGACCAAATCTGTAAATTACAGGAGCACATTGTAGGCCTACCTGAGTTTGTTTTCGGAACATTGTATTGCTTTGCCTCTAGCCGACTGCAGTTCCAGCATCCTCTCCTCCTCCATCCCCACCCCAGGGCCTAAGACCTTCCAGAGGTTCAAGGGTTATGGACCCTCTGCGATCTCCTGGCCTACTCAGGCCTTTTTATGGCACTCAGCAATGAAATTTAAATGGGGCACATGCACTATCATGGAAGAACTTTTAATTGCTTAATTAAAACAGAGATTTAAGGAAGAAGAGATACAAGAGTTCCCTTTGAACGAGAAAATGAAGAATATGCCAGACTGGATGAGGTTGCTAATCACAGGAAGAAAACCCTTAGTATTTACATCTGTTACATTAAAAACAATAAGGATACCCTTTAAAGTTTCAATTCAGTTTATCTAGGAGTTTTTCTTTTTTTTATTATTATTATACAAGTAGTTCTATAATGGACATAGAAGACCTCATTATCCAACCGGATTCAGATCAGGGTTAGAGTAAAATAAAAACCCGCCACACAGGACAAAGAAATTGCCGTAAAATTGAGTTACTATAAATGTGATCCAGTTTAAGCAAATACGCCCCTGACACAGGCCTCAGGAAAGTCTGCGCTGAATATAGCTGGACTTAGGCAGTCCAAGTATACAGGTGACAATTAGCAAGTGTGTAAACCCATGGTCATTTCGCTAAATGTGTAAGTCTAAAGGCAACCAAGTGAAAAGCCCTAAAAAGGGGAACTGTTAAATCCATTTGTACATGGATTTAACAGTGAAGCATTTCATTCTTCGTGTTTTTACTTGGTGTCTTGCAATAATCCCCTTTCTGTCTCCACTCTCCCTCTTAGACACTGCGCCGGCCTTATTTATTTATGAAGTCTGAAGGTTGCTCCTACCTGCTGAGACTAATTGCCCTGTGCCTCCTATCCTATGCAATCCTGTCTGATTAAATGTACACATTTGTTCTACTTCCTTTTCAGGCTCCTTCTCACTCTACTTCTGATTCTCTGATTAATATTAAAGTTGGGAGTTGAGATTCTCCTCTGCCTCATGCCCCCCCCCCACCCATTTTTATTTTGCCTGCGTTGTACTCTTAGTGTGCAAATGTGGTTGTGCATCTTTTTCCCGTGCAGGGGAATACGCGGGCCTTGTCAATCATTATTTTTAGTAGTCGTCTTTCTGAGGCCTTAGCCTGTAAAACAGTTTTGCTGAAACCCAAAACTCCCTAAATCTAACGTGGGGTCCATTTGCTTTCTTTATGAAGCTGAGGCGATGATGGGGCCAGCTGAGGAGCAGGTGAGTTTACCCTCGGAGGGGCGGGATCATTGAGTGCGCTGTGGCCTGGAGACCAACACGGGCGGTAACAGGCAATTTGCTAATTTCTGTTGATGTACTTTTGCTGATTCCTCTTTTTCGCGTTGTAGCTTCCATCCCACTTCTCATTGGATATTTACAAGGAAATGGATGTGCTTGCTCCATCCTCCGGGAACACCCTGTTTCAGGCGTGTTCCCCATTTTGCAGCAAATCAATCTGCTCTTTAGGCAAGGGCCTACAAATCCACAAATACCTGTCTCAAGCCCCAGGTTGCCAGCCTCCCAGCGAGGGCTGGGGGGCAATTTCCTGCCAGGGTCAGTCTCTTAGGATTTCATTTAAGGCTCCAGGCAGCGGATCGTGGGGCTTGGAGAACTTTCAGTTTTATTTTCCCTGGCGGCGTTAACGCCCAAACTTTTCACCTCCAAAGTCAGAAAGGACTTTGAATCCGAGCTCATTTCCTACCAACCCCCAGCGTCCGTTAAAATAGAGACAACACTGTGTATTTAAATCAGCAGATATTTTTCCTTTTTTTTTTTTTTTAAATGCCACTGATAAGCTCTGCAGTATCTGAATTTTTTTCGGGGTGGGAGAAAGTCATTTTGGCATCTTCACCCGAGCTCGACCCAACACCGCACGGAACCCGGGAGGGCGGTGCACACCTCGTGGGTTCACAGTTGCTTTCGCTGGAGGTGACCGGGACCTCTGCCCGGGCGCCCGCAAGCCCAGGGCTCCCCCGGCTCCTCCACCCCGCCGCCGCCGCAGGAACCACGCAGCGCCCGCCGCCCCGAGACTTCTCCCTAATATTTCCGAAGTGCACTTTTCCGGGGCCTCTCCTCCTCCCCGCCCCCCAAGGGGGCTTTCCTTCCGCCTCGCTCGGCTCGGATTCCCGGCTCGGTCGCCACCCCCTTCCCCTGCTCGCGCGCTCCGCATTGTCTCGGCGAGGCCGCCCCCCTCCCGGAGCGAGCCCCGCGCCCGCGCCCAGACTCCCGGGCTCGCGCGCCCCGCCCGCCGCCCCCTCCTCCCGCTCCCGGCGGCCGAAAGGATCATTGTTAGCCGCCCCCGCCCCGCCCACCGCGGCTGTTTATTTATGCACACGTCACCGGCCCGGCCCCGCCCCCGGCATCTCATTAAGGCGAGTGTGTTCCTCTCGCCCTGTCAATAATCTCCGCTCCCAGACTACTCCGTTCCTCCGGATTTCGATCCCCCTTTTTCTATCTGTCAATCAGCGCCGCCTTTGAACTGAAAAGCTCTCAGTCTAACTTCAACTCTCTCAAATCCGAGCGGCACGAGCTCCTCCTGTATCTTCGGCTTCCCCCCCCTTGCTCTTTATATCTGACTTCTTGTTGTTGTTGGTGTGTTTTTTTTTTTTACCCCCCTTTTTTATTTATTATTTTTTTGCACATTGATCGGATCCTTGGGAACGAGAGAAAAAAGAGACCCAAACTCACGCGTGCAGAAGATCTCCCCCCCCTTCCCCTCCCCTCCTCCCTCTTTTCCCCTCCCCAGGAGAAAAAGACCCCAAAGCAGGAAAGAAAAAAAAAAAGTTCACCTTGGACTCGTCTTTTTCTTGCAATATTTTTTTTGGGGGGGAAGCGAAAACTTTTTTTGGGGTGGTTTTTTTTTTTTTTGGCTTTTCTTCCTCGTTTCGTTTTTCTTCCAAAATTGCTGCTGGTGGGTGAAAAAAATGCCGCAGCTGAACGGCGGTGGAGGAGATGACCTAGGCGCCAACGACGAACTGATTTCCTTCAAAGACGAGGGCGAGCAGGAGGAGAAGAGCTCCGAGAACTCGGCGGCGGAGAGGGATTTAGCGGATGTCAAGTCGTCTCTGGTCAATGAATCAGAAACGAATCAGAACAGCTCCTCCGACTCCGAGGTAGGAGAAGCCCCCCGGGCTGCGGGGCTCCGCCGTCCGGGCCCCGGGCCGGGCGAGGCGGCGGCGAGGGAGCGCCGGGCTGGGGGCGGCGGGCGCGCGCGGGGCCGCGGTGGCCGCCACGCGTAACGCGGCTTCTCTGTGCCCCCCACCCCGCCGACCCCCTCTCTCTCCCCCTCTCTCTCTCCCGCCCGCTTCTCCCCCCACCCCTGGCGCGGCGTGTGCCCCCTGCGCTCCCCACCTCCACCCTCCGGGAAGGCGGAAAGACGGCCTCCGCCTCGCTCCGAAAGTTTCCGAGATAAATCCCGGGAAAGTTTGGAAGAAGGTGAGTACGCCCCGCGCGCCCCGCCGCCCCGCGCGCCCGGCCCCGCGCGCCCGGCCCGGCCCGGCCCGGCTGCGCGCCGGACCCGGCCGGGGCGCCCGGCCGCGGGGGGCCCGTGCTCAAAAAGTTTCTCCTCGCTCTCTCCCGCGCCGCGCGGCCCGCCGCCGTCCCCTCGCCGCCCCGCCATGTTAGCGGCCAAGAGGCAAGATGGAGGGCTCTTTAAGGGGCCACCGTATCCCGGCTACCCCTTCATCATGATCCCCGACCTGACGAGCCCCTACCTCCCCAACGGATCGCTCTCGCCCACCGCCCGAACCGTAAGTGCCTCCGCGCCCGGCCCCCGCCCGCCCGCGCGGCCCCGCATGCGGCCCTGCCCTGCCCCCTCCCCTCCCCTCCCCGCCCCTCCCCTGCCCTCCCTCCCCTCCCCCGCTCGTGGCCCAGGCAGCCCGAAACTCTCCAAACTTTTCTGCCTTTTGTGGACTGGATGTGTTTGCACTTCGCCATGTTCTTGCTTTCAGTTCGCTGCCTCGTGATGTTGGGGGCGCCTCCCCCCCCCCCCCCGCTCAGCGGGGCTTTGTTGGGGTGGGGTGGGGGGCGGAAAGCGGGCGGGAGAACTTTCTGTGCGCCCTGGCTCCCCTCCCCCCGCCGCGGCGGCGTCGCTGCGCCCTGGGAAGACGGCTGTGTGGCTCTTTCTGCGCTGCCTCTCGCTCCCTGCCTTCCCTCTTCCGTGGCGTCTTGGGCTTTCCCGGGTTAACCCCTTGGCTGCCGTGGCGGGAGCCCGAGCGGCCGGGCAGCGCCCGCAGCGCGGGGCCCGCCGCTGGCCTCTCCCTCGGGCGCTGCGCAGCGGCCGCCGAGCGAGCGCGCAGGGCCCCGGGCCCCGCGGAGGCGCCGTGGTTTTTCCTTCGGCGCGCTCGTTTTCGTAGCTTTCGAGGGGCGACCGCTGACTCCCGGCCCTGCTTCCCTCTTCCCCCCTCGGTAGTCACACTCCCCAGACGGGTCCCCTCGCAAACTTGGGGGTTCTGGGCGCCCCTTTGCTCGGGCTCTCCTGCAGGGCCGCGAGTGCCCGGGGCGCCGTGGCGGGCTCGGCTGCCCGGCGCGCTGGCCGCGGGCTCTCCCGGGCCGCGCGCGCGCGCGTGTATATGGTGTGGCGGGGCTGTGCCGAGTGTGGAGGCCCAGTGGCCCGGGGTCTCGGATTGTGTGCAGCCATAGGGCTGGCCTCCACCGAGCGCACTTGCTGTATTTCGAGGGAAATCGGGTGCCTTTGGGGTGCGGAGAGCAGCTGGCGCTCGCCAGCTTCCGAGAAGGCCCGGGGGTGGGGGCAGAGACCAGGGCTTGCGGGCTCACGGGGGCTGCACGGGCCGTGAAAGGCCAGGGCTGCCCTGTATTCAGGGTAGTGGGCCAGTCACGCAAGTTGAGCCCCCAGGAGAGCGCGAGGTGCGGGACACGGAGGGCGCTTCCTGCAGGGAATGTCCCTCAAGCACCCCTGACATTTGCAGCTGCTGCTCCTGGCCTCTGCCCCCTCCCCCGCCCTCACCCCAACCCCTTGTCCCCCCACCCCCATGCCACCGTCTAAAAAGGCTGGACTTATAGGGATCCCTGGACGCACAGGCGTCTGTCTCCCCGGGATTGTCATTTTGCACCTTCTCTGGTTTTGGTCACCTACCCCGTATTTACACACACCACTTTTGTTGTTTTTTTCTGTCTTTTTTTCGGTAACTCGAGATAGCAATTTGAGAGAATGCACCCACTGTTCAGCAATAGAGCATTCGCTGCTAATGGCCGTGGGCTTGCCGGTGGGGAGTGGATCGGATCTACAAGTGTTTTTTAAGCATTAAAATATTAACTATCAGGTTTGACTTGTTCTTGGGGCCTTGGCAAAATGGCAAGGGCATGCTAGACCGGTCATTTTTTATGGCTAGGAGAGAGAAATAATTACCCCCCCTCCCCTCCCTTGCGCCCCTGCTCCTGGCTGCCTGGGCAGCGGGGAGAGCTCCAGCCGGGCCTCCTCCTGCAGGGCCCGCTCATTCAGGCTGCAGGGGCCCTGCTCTGAGCTTGCAGCTGCAGGGGGAGCAGAGGCCGCGGATTTTTGTGTGTTTCTTGGGAGCTCCTGAGCATCTTGCATGGGGACCATTAGGCTCCAAATTGGAGCGTTGGTGTGTGCTAGCAAACCGGACTAAGCCACATTCCAAAGTAATCCTGAGAATTTCTTTCTGTCCTCCCCTCTCCTGCCATGCAAACCTCCTTGGTGGTGTTTTAAAAAAATCCACTTAGCCATCCGAAAATTGAGCTTTGATGGCCGGCTTTCGGCTTTCTTGACTTCAAACTCCGGGTCTGTGACCGCTGGCGGTCCTAAAAACTGGAGCGGTTGTGTTGTGCAGTAATTAGGAAACGGGGAAATTGTTAAAGGCAAATAAATGATTTCCCGGTGAGAAAAGGAAGGCTCCCGACCATCGGTCCCCTTTGTGGGCATTATAGGAATAGACGTCGGCGTCTAGTTATTTTAATTGTGGACATAGCGGGTGGCCTTGTGCTGTGACATCAGATGGAGTCTGAGAAGGCATTTCTGAACTCAGTAGGCAGTTTTGCATGTCAGACACCAGCAGGCATCTTTGTGTTCCGCTGCCCCTTCCTCTCTGTTACCTGGGTTAGATTCTGTGCTCCAAAATTAAAGTTATTTATTTAGGCCGGGAAGCAGGGCAGTGGGAAGGCGGACGGGAGGCTGTTGTGTGTCACTTCTGACGTCTCGGATCAGAGGGCCAGCTTGCAATTCCAGATTTGATACGGCTGCCGGAGGACTCCACGGCGAGACGGCGGTGTGGCCACGCTCCTCTGAAATTCTTAGCGCGTCTGTGGAGTGTGTTTTTGAGGGCGAGGTGTAAAGACAAATGCACTCCGTGCTGTGTTCTCCCTGTCCTCCTCGGTGGTGGAGCTTTGGGCTGCGTTTGCTGTTAGTGTACCTGGAAGCCAGCTGTTTTCTGCTGTTCTGTGTTAAGAGTGTGAAGAATTCAGGAGGATCGTTAAATTGGCTTATGGTGAATCGCACATTATGCTCTAATTGCTAAAGATGCTATAAAGCTCGATGGGAATCATTTTATTTAAAAACAACAAAATCTCCCTGTAACATTAATTTGGTCTTTGATATCATAGCGGGAGTGGCTTTTCAAAAGACGGACTCAGATACAAAAACCCACGGAGGAGAGGTCTGGTGAAGTAGGTGAGACGCGTTCAAACGGCAAATCCTAGAATCCTGGCAGCTCTGGTCTGCTAAAGATCGGACCACTGTTCCCCTGTTCACGCTGGCAGGAGGAAGTAGTTTTGCGCTTCTTTTCCTTTCTGGCAAAGAAGAAACGGCAGGACCAGTGGTGGACGTTCCAGTTAGGTTTGGAATTTATTTTTAAAGACTTGATGGTGTGACAGTTCTTACATCTTCTTTTATCCGAAGTTCTTTGCTTGTCAGCTGAGCTGTTTGCTACCAGGTTGAACAGATAAATAAGCAGCATCTTGAATTCATTTTTGAACTTGGATTTCAGCATTTGAAGGAGACCAAGAGGGGCCTTCGTCCTGGGGGTTTTATTTGGCCCAGAAACTCCTCTTTTTGGCTTGTGAAACATGGATGTTTGCTCCTCACTCAAACAACGTAATCCTTTCTGCGACAAAAGATTGAGACCCTGGAGCAGGAAGGGTTAATGTCGGTCCTTCCCCGGCTGTCTTCCCACCCCCCACCCTCACCCCTGATTGTTTTGACAACACTTTTCAAAGTGTGACATTCCAAGCCCCTACATAACAATGTAATATTACTGTAATTACACAGGTCATTACATTTTAAATAGAGAACAATAAAATGCTTATCGCCCTGAAAAAGAACAGGTGTTCTTGCCCTTCTTTGGTATTTATGCTAATTGTTTTTCATCTCCTTCGGAAATATTTATGGCGAACTTGTTTAGATTTGAATCTCAATGCAGCAGCATTAATTCCCCGCTAATCTTTATAGGTTGGGGTTTAAGGTCTGCCGTATGGATTATGGGCTCAACATTCACCCAAGTAGTCATATTTCAATGATTATAAATTTCATATGCCAGCTCTTTGCAGTTTGTGGATGCTAAGGCTTTTTGCAACCCCAGAAAGAAAACTCGTAGGCAGTGGGGAGTGCAAAGCATGCTTATCTAGAAGTGTTTGTGGAAACACTGCCACGGGAAGTAGCTTTGACTGATGCCTTCTGTCTCTGATGGAGAAGAGATTTTGGGAAAACAATCCCCGTTCTTGCTAGGAGTTTTCCACCTGGATTTTAGTTCTACTGATAGAGATTTCATTGAGTCACTGCTGGAGGTTGGTCCTCTTTTCTGTTTCTTAGTAAGCTGTGAGAGTTACAGATGAGGAAGGCAGTTCTGCATGCCATTCAAAAAAAAAATAAAAAGATTTGCTTTAGAAAGCTAACATTTTCATAGTTGCATTAAAGATGACGAGGAAGCCGCTGCAGGCTCCGAATGCTTCCTCCATCCCATGAGGTGCCCGGGGTGGGCAGAAAGTGCCCGGAGTTCTCAATGCAGAATTCCTGGCGCAGGTTCCCTTCCATACACACACACACACACACACACACACACACACACAGGCGCAGTGGGTGAACTAGAAGGTATCCGGGAAGATTTTACATTGTGTCAGATGTTTCACAACAGGGCCCCCTCCGAATCACATTAAAAATGCACTGTGGAGAAAGGACAGCTGCAAATTTTTGTGTGGACGCGTGTTTCTGGACCATGACTAAAACTCCGAGGACCTTTTCCCCAGCTGTCTGGAAGTTATGTGGAAGTTGGTTTATTGGCAGTTAAGTATGAGACAACCTGGATTTAGCAAATGCTCTCTCCTACACAGGAAGTAGATGACATTATATGGGGGGAAGGGCTGAGACTTCAGGCTAGGAGTGATTTACTGCCCGCCTCCCCTCCCCTCTTTTTTTTTTTTTTTTTAAATCTGGGAGTTGCCAAATAAATAAGCACTTTCCAAGGGAAGTAGGTGTGTAGGCTTTTTAGTCTTGGTAAGTGGAATTAGATAATATCTTTGACCGCATTTATAACTCTTTGAAGGTGACACATTTCGAAGTTTTGCAGAGGAGGGGCGTACTGGATCCTGGAGGGTGTGCTTTTGGGAGGGGCGTGTGCTGTGGGTGTCTGGGAGTGAATGTTGGCAGCCGTGTAAGTCAATCTTCCCCTCGGACTTATAATTGAGCGCATTTGTGAAGGAAATGGTTAATTTTACAACCAAAGGCAAACTCGCACCTCGACAGGTCTGCTGAAAGAAATGTGCCCTGGTTCTGAGCTGGCAAGCACGCCGGGTCATAAATCCACGGGCTTTATTTACAGCCCATAACACTTATGAATGTTAAGATATTTGACGCCGCGTTGCCCTTCTAATATTCAAGGTCCGCAGACGTTGGCAGTAGCTCAGATTTCCCTCACTAATTATGAGCAGCGGGGGAGGGGGCACGGCGATGGCTGTCTTCCCCCTGCTGCCATCCCAGCTTCCCAAGAGCCCCCTCCTCCCCTGGCGGCCCTCCCCAGGCTGCTGTACACCTTGATAAAGAGCACTTGGAGGAATGGAAATGGGGGGGGGGGGCCTGCCCAGATGCCGTTTTCCAAAGCGAAGTTGGGCTAGGTGTCTGCAGTCTTTCACTCTTTTCTCATGGCTTCCCTCCCGCTTTTTCTCTTTCTTTCCTAAACTCCCCCCACTCCCCCGCCCCCTTGAGACTACATAGCCTATATTGTGCATATTTCCCAGAATACTTAAAGAAACCCGATCCGGGAGACGGCTCTTTAATTTATATGATGTTCCACTGAGCTGGAAGGGAAAACACACACATTGCGTAGTGCACTGGTTAATATGTGGGTTTAAGAGAGAGTGAGGTGGGGGGGAGGGAGTTTGATTAAAAGAATTATTTAATAGGTGAGAAAAGAAAGCCAGGTTTATTGGGGGTGGGAGGGCCACTCATTTGGAAAAAGCTCTGCACTGTCCACAGCTGGATGTCCAGAAGTAGCCAGGAGAGGCAGAATAAACGCTTGACCAAGAGAGATGGGAGAAAGAATGAGCAGACAGGACCCAGATTTGGACTTGAGGGCATCGGCTTGCTTGAAGTTGGGGCTTGGAAGTTTCTCTGAGCGGTGGAAGGAAGTACTGTGGGAGGGGCTGTTAAAGACGCTGTGGCGTCGCCCAGCCGGGATCAGCTCCTTCCCCTCCTGGCCCAAAAGTGTTCTCTCCAGCCAAAAGCTCCTCCTCAGTCGGTTCTCCTGTAGGCAGCTGGAAGTGAGTTATCTATGGCCAGGACCTGATGTGAGAGATGAGGCCAGTTCTACCGATCTGAATGTCTGTTTGCAAAGTGGGGCGCGGCAAGCTGCGTGTTGAGTGTGCAGGCTGGGGGTGGGGTGGATGGGGCAGCTGGGGGGGGAGGGGATGGGGGTGTGGGGGATGGCCCTGTCCTTGCTGGCTGCACCCTGCTCAAACTTAGAGACCCAGGCGGAAGAGAGGTTTTATTCTTCCAAATCAAGGGACTGTAGAAACTTCCCAGCCCTCCGGGACAGACGTGCATCCCCTAACAGCACCCCACAAAGGCAGGGCTGGGGTCTCCTCTCTCGGGGTTGTCGGCCACCTTGTTCTCCGCTCTTCCCAGGGTAGGTTTGCTTCCATAGGCGCATCTGATTTCTGGCTGGTAATTCAGCCCCGTCATCTTTGTGTCGTGAAGTAGCCCCCAACAGTTGGGTCTGCAAGGGGTGGGGAGGCATGGCTGTCGCCGGGATCAGCTCTGAAGGAGTTAAAATTGCTCGCCGAAGTTTGGCATCGGGAAAATAAATTTGAGGCCTGGTAGGCATTAACAGGGCACAGCACATCTACAGAGCTTAATTAGTACGAACTGTAATTGTTCATGGTCTGCCAGAAGTAACGTTCAGGAAAAGTGGAGTCCCTCTCTCTCTGAGTCTTCGGTTTGAAACCGATAAATCACTTGCATATTTGTGTAGTGATTCAAATGGAGCTAAGACCTCTCCCATCTCAACATGTGGTAAATTGTAAAGCCAATGAATTGCAGATGTAGGCTACAGTGAGATTCTCGAAGAAAATGCAGAATGAATGGGAAAGAGTGATGCTATAAATATTTACTGAGAAGATAAGTAGATTCCAGCGTGCTGGGCCAATTAGGATGCACTAAATATATTAGTAAAATGCTTAAAAAAATCGGGAGGATTTGTGTGGGTCTTGGGGTGGGTTGGTTTGTTTTGGAAAGTAAAATAAAAGGCACTGTGTTATTGTCAACGTCAGTTTTATTGAACCTGAATCACAATGGCCTACCCAGGGTAGGGCACATGAAACCCACATTAATGCAAATTAATTCGTTATGAGTTGCAGCACTGCTAAGTGGAGTAATGAGGAGGCATCATTTTAAGAGTGTTAGTGTAGCAACTTTTAATGGAAAATGGTGTGTTAGGGACATGTCTCAGCACTTTTGCCCACGTGTTTTTTTTTTAATATGCGCGAAATGTGTTTAGTCCAAGAGCAGGAAACTTGATTCGCTTAATCCCCCACCCCCCAGTAGTTTAAGAACATCAGTTAATGTTCGGATGTTTAAGGGAAGTCCTCTCTTTCTTGTCAAAAATCAACCCAGATATCCCTATCACCATCATCAAGTTCAACCTCAACTTGCTTTTTTTTTTTTTTGAAGAGGCTGCAGTACAAAGTGGAAAAACAGCAAATGTAGCCCCCCAAACCTGAGCTAACACCACTTTCTCGAAGCAATTCCTCCCTTCCCCCTCAGTTTTTTTTTTTTTTAGAGGATTTTGGTCTCAGGCAGTGTTGCAAGTCAATACTTCTTTCCCCAAATGTGAGTAGGTGGATCTGTGTGGAAGCTGTAAAAGTTAATGATCGTTCTCTGACTCATAGCTGATGGTTTCAGGTTGAGCAGACATTTGATGGAACACTGGGAGTCCAGGGCTTGATCCTGGGTGTGAGGGCAGCGGAATTTCTGCAGGAGGGCAGCCCAGCCAGTGGGAAGGGGGTGCCGTGGCTAAGTGGTGGGTGGAGGCGGATACGAATGTTCCCTGCCTGGATCCCTGCAGGAATGTTCAACGCTGGTAGTCAGTGCCTGTTTAGCTTTCCCTCTGGAAATTAGAGGCCCTCGTGGTACTTTTTATAAGGACAGGCAGCAACCCAGAGTCCTGGTCAAAAGTTTACTTGCCATTAAATGTAGAAGGCTCGCAACATAGGGCTGGGGGTGGGGCCGTGTACAGAATGCTCTCTGGTTGCTGCCTCACCCTGCAAAATGAGAACTCAAGAAGAGGCCTTACATACACTCAAAAGGTGTTTTGTTGTTGTCGATGTTGTTTTTTAGGCTAATGGCATGGAAATTAGACTTTAAGTGGCTCAGGGAGTAGCTACATAGAAAAGTAGCCTGAAAAACTGAACCTTCTTAGGAATTGGATTTTATATATATATATATATATATATATGTATATATATATATTGGATTTTATATATCTCCAGGTAGCTCATAAAACTGAAGACAAAGAAAATTTAGTGGAATGAATAGGCATCAAAAATTAAGCTTCATCACATTGGAAGTTAATTTAGTTCTGGGAAAACCAACGAAGGATTTGAATTTTGTTTTTAGCACACCTTGGAGGATGAGAGTCCAATGGTTGAACCAGATTGTTCTTCTTCCTCCTGTCTCTGGGTGTCTGTGATGTTTGGTATCTGAAGCATCAAGTTTAGAGCCTGTAGCAGTGATTAGTGAAAAAACAACAGGACTCATGATGGGGTATGGTAAGGGACCTGCTTAATCGTAGTATGTTGGTTTGAAAGTTGCTCGAGGATTTTGCATGCCTGTGCTGAGAACTGCCAAGTCTGCTCCTGTCCTGTGGACAAGGGAGGAGAAGGGGGCTGGGGGGGGGTGCTGAACTTGACCTCTGTAAACCAGCACCCAGGGCCAAGATTTAATTTTGATGTTTCTCAGGAGGGAAGGAAGTTTAAAAAAAAAAAAAAAACACCACCTCAGAGTTCTCATTGGGTGATTTCTGGGCATTCCAGGGAGGGAGGCTCAGGTTAGAGCTGCCAGTTGCTGGACGAGGCGGTCATGTGGAGCTTGGGCACTCCAGGTGACCTCAGGGCACAGGGGCCTGTGGAAACCTTGGCCATCTGGTCCTGGGTCCCTCAACCTCCCCTCCTCGTCACTCCCCTCCCCCTGCATCTTGTTCTCTCCCTTGCAGCTTCCGGAGAGGCAGAAATGATGGCTCCAGCTTAGAGTGCCATGGTTTTACTGGGTGTTTGTATTTTATCTTCTGTCTTAAAAAGCCAGACTACAGCAAACAAGGCATCTCTTCTGTTTTACAGGGTAGGGAAAAAGCAGAAAGTGTACATTTTAGAACAGTGTCTTTGGGAAAGGAGGGGGTGGAAACCCAAAGGAGAAACCAGAGAATTTGACATCTTGAGCATTGTAGCTGCAGGAAATGCAGCTAGGTGGTTCCTTCAGATGAGAGTAAGGCGTGACTTAGAATGAGCTACTTGTGCTGTGTGCTTGTGCTGGGTACGTGTGTGTGTGTGTGTGTGTGTACGCCCACATGTGTGTGGTTGGATACTTGAGAGAAGTTACATTGCTTGGGGTGTGTATGTTTGTAATGGGTCAAATGAACTTTTTCTTGTATGTCAGTTTCCCTGCTAGAGTTCCTAGGAACTGGTAGTGACATTTTTGCTGTTGTCATTGCAATACCCCTCCTCCCGCCCCACTTCTTGGCCCCAGGATTGTTGGTTATTTGGGAGGTGATGAATGCAAGGGTTAAGAAGGAAACAGATTGGGTAAAAATTGAACTTGGATGCACCAAAGTTTCACTAATTTATTCATAAGACCTTTGGCTTTATGAATTTTTTTTTCTGTGACACAGCTTTCAATATCAGGTGTCCATTCAATTTTAATTGACGATACAAGATTCCCGCGGTTACCCCCAGTGCGGATTGCCTAGGGCTCGGCAGGGTTTGTGGGAAGAAAAGCTTGGACAAGTTTCCATTAAGCCCTGAATCAGGCAATTGGAAAAGAGGAGAATGAAACAGGCTGAAAGAGGGGCAAGTTGTTAGTGTTGCCTGCTCAGCTGAGGACGCTGGCCTCTCAGACGAGCTGCTCTCCAGCCAAGAATTCCAAACCCGCAGAGAAACCTGTCCCAGGCACAAAAGTTGTTTTAACAGGATGCAGGATTGTCACAGTAATTAGTGCAATCTCTGCGTACTGACTGGCAGGTTTTACAAAAAGGACAGGGGCACAAAGGGTGCAGATTCATCTTTTTTTTCAGTGGTTCACTTCGGATTGGATGCCGTGGAGGGAGTGTGTGTGTGTGTGTGTGGGGGGGTGTGTGTGCTGTGTGTGACTGAGGCATACCTTCGATGTTCATCTTTCATTTTTTTGTTGTTTTTTGGGGAGGGAGAGTGGCTTATTACTCTGACAGGGGCTAGAGGATTTTTTTTTAATCTACCTTTATGGTACCTCCTTTTCATTTTGACTAATTGTGTTTTGAGACAGACTCTGTGTGTGTGTGTGTGTGTGTGTGTGTGTGATGTTGATTTGGAACAGTGCACCTTATCTTAGAGCTCAGTATATCCTAAAAGGGATACCTACAGCCTTTTTGAATGAGCAGAATGGATTTAGACTATTTCCTTTTCCTTGGTTTCTACCATGTTGTGTTTATCTTGAGTTCAAAAAATTCTTTTGTGGCCTGCTTTTTCTGTCCTTTCAAAAAACAAAACAACCGTTTGGAGTGGAGGATTTTTCTTCTGGGGAGCAAGATGTGCTTACATTGAGCCTGAAGCTCACTCACAACCTCAATTATTACACTTTGTTCCGGTGAAAAAAGCAGAGTAGAGGCAAGAAGCAGGAGTTTGTTATAATAAGAAAGGTCCCACTTTGGGGATGCAGCTGATCTGCTTATCCTGTGGGGGGATGGGCAGCTGTCCCAGGGTTCCTGATGGCGTCACTTGCTGGTATGAGATCCTTTACTGAGTGTTGTGTTGTTTATCAATCAGCAGATGGTGTTTGCTTCCCCCATTGGTAGGGTCTCAAGATTAACAAGTGGGGAGGATCCCGGGGATTCCCAAGTGTTATTTAGGAGAATGAGAGTTGGGCGAGGCATCTTGGTATTCCTTTCTGTTTGGGGGACACCTGCCTCTTCCATGGGTGGTCTGGGAGGGGGGGCTTCAGGGAAAAGCGGAAGAGGGGCCAGCTGATCAGTGGTCCTGAGCTTGCTGGCGGCTCTGGGGCAGTGCCTGGTTCCGCTTTGGGCAAGTGTGGATTACTAGAGTGCGGGTCACGGAGAAGCCCTGGGACACACAGTTCCGTCACCGTGAAAGAATGTATAAGGCATCGGGTGGCCCCTGAATCCTGTCACACACATCTGCTTTCCCAGAAATAGAACTGGGCTGCAGGGCCGGGCCCGGTTATTTGGAATAAGGGGGAAGGGGGCTTGTACTTGTGGCAGTCTCGTGGCTCCTCATCGTAATCCTGTCTCGTCTGCCCTCTTGCCTAGCACACAGTGCCATGTTCTGTATCCTGCTCAGCACACGGCTTCCTTTATGTCTTCATTGATTCTCACTCCTGGCCACTCCCTCCCCTTTTTGCTTATTGAATAGGCACTGTTTTTTTTTTTTTTAACTTTACCTTAGATGATTATGATCATCTTATCCATAGCAACAAATAAAAGTACACAGGTCTTGATTGAATGCCAAGGCTGCAGCTCAATCTAGGCAGGGTTGTCTGCTATTCATAAACTGCTTAAGATGTTTTCTTGTAGTTTGTGACATAAGCAGAACGCTTTGATTTGGTTTCTTTCTACAGCTCCATTTTCAGTCCGGCAGCACACATTACTCTGCGTACAAAACGATTGAACACCAGATTGCAATTCAGGTAGGAAATGCAAGAGATTCTGAAGCTTGAATTGTCAATATGTAGGTCTCTTGTGTCTTTTATTCTCTGCCCCTTTTCCCCAACCTTGATAATGATGATGATGATGATGGTGGTGATGGTGGTGGTGATGGTGATGATGATGATGGTGATGGTGATGGTGGTGGTGGTGGTGGTGGTGGTGGTGGTGGAATCCTGGGGGGAGGTGGGGAGCAAAGAAGAAGAGCAGAATCAATCCTGTGAAAATGATTGAAAGATAGGGAAAGAAACAGAAGCCTGTGTTTATTGTTAAGAGTTTCTTGATTGGGCATCAGGGGCTTGCAGGCTCCAGTTGGCTTCTTGTTTTTTTTTTTTTTTTTTTTGCCTGGGGAGGCATCTTGAGGGGAGTGAAATGGGGGCAACAAAATGTGAATGGGAAGAATTAAGGGGGGAGGAGACTACGTGACAGCCAGAGAGTTGTTTCCGGTGGATCAGAATCACGTTAAGTGGTGCTAAGAATATCACTTTTGACCTGATTGTCCTGAAACGTTGATTTCTCTGGGGCCTGTTGATATATGACACTGAGAGTGCTGGAAGGGACAGGCGACAGATCCCAGCTTCTGATGAGTGTCCTGTTTCCTGCTCTCCTAGTACCTCCATTCTCTTCGATCCAAGGGCTAAACAAATCACGGACTAATATAGACTTGGAGCTGAGCTGAGGCCAGCAGAGAGCAGTGGTGGAGGGAGGCAGACTAATACAATTTTCATCTGTCTGCCTGGCCTTGGCTGTGCCTCATGGTGTAACTGATGGTCCCAAAACTCTGTGTGTTTTGGTTTAACCCTTTGAAGGAAGGCTTTGCAAACCTTTGTGATAGTCTTAAAGTCTGGCTCTTCTGAGTTGATGTTGGTTTGTTAGCTCATTCACATCATTCTGTTGCTGTCCTCCTTGTAGAGAGCCCTTGCAGGCAACTTCAAAAAGTTCATGAAAAATGCTTATTGGAGGGGCGGGCATTTGACCTAGGAGTGAAGACACTGCTTGGGATGCCTGGAACAGAGTGCCTGGGTTTGAGTCCCAGCTCTGCCTCCGATCCCAGCTTCCTGCTAACATGCATTCAGTAGGTGATGGCTCAAGTACTTGCTACCCTGCCACCCACATGGGAGACCCAGGTTTAGTTCCTGGCTCCTGGCTTTGGCCTGGCCCAGCCCAGCCCTTGGCTGTTGCAGGCAGGCATTTGGGAAGTAAAAGAGTAGATGGATGTGTTCTGCTTCTCAAATAAATAAAATAAATAAGTAAGCAGAAGTTAAAAGAAAAATGTTTATCATGAAAAACACTGCATGTATTTCACTGTGTGTGTGTGTGTTTTAAACACCGAAGTAAACTGATGTATCCATTCCATTTTCCCACGAACTGTTGGGAGTCTCTGAATGTAGGTGGGAGCCACAGTCATGTCGCATCTTTGTAGTTCCGCCACCTCAAATCCCCATCTTGCTCCATCAGACTATCAAATGGCCATTAGCCCCAGGTCAGCGGCATCATTCCGCCAGGGAAACGTGAGAGTCAGCAGACATTTTTATCTGGCCGAGTCCTAGTATTTTTGTACTCGTTTCAAGGCTACAGTAACTTACTTAGAAGATATTGTGGTCCCTCGCAGGGTTGTGTTGCTACAGTAGGGGAAAGCGTGTCTCTTGATTTTAGCCTCCTGCCCAGAGATGTGTTCAAGACGGGTGCATGGTCAGCCTGCGGTTCCTTCGTGCTGGCACGCTTCCTGTCACACCCCCGGTCCTTGTGGCCAACGGCGCTAGTTGAGACGCAGAGCTTGGGAAGAGAACCAGCTCACACCCTGACTCTTGGTGACTGGGTGGCCAACCAGTGTCCTGAGGCCTGCTCCATCTCCTGGGGTGCTGGTGAACCAGGCTGCCTGGGATATGGAGACTGTTGAGGTTAAGTAGGATCCCGATCCTTATCTCAGTGTGGAAAGTCTGGCTGGGGCCCTGTCACTGGGAGACCAGCCGAGACTGGGCCAGCTGTTGTGTCTTTACACCCGTGGCTGAAGTGCCCCTTGTTCGTCTTTGTCCAAACCACCTGGCACGGTGCAGGCCATGGGAAGCCCTTTCTCAGGAGTAGATTACAGAGCTCGTTGTCTGGAGGACTGAGGGCATTACTATGTCTCCATGAACAGGTAGTATTGTTTGCTCTGCCTCTATTTGCTGAGGCTGGATGCCCATGTGGGCAAACAGAGAGGCATTTTATGAGAGACCCAGCACCATGCTCTCAGTGTGCCTTCTCCCCCAGTCTCTGCTGCCCCAGCACGAGGCCAGGCAGAATGGCATGTCGCTGTGATTTTAGTGTGGTCATCGAAGGATGAATGGCCAGAAACCGGAGAAGCCAAGGGAGACGGGGGTGGGGGGAACCTCAAACAAGATGTAACTGTTCTCAGAGCACCTCGGGCAGCTCAGTGTCCATGTGGGGCGGGGGTGAGTGGTGAGGATGTTGTCACTGGGGTGCAGCAGGCAACGGGCATTTGACTGTCCCCATGTTCTCCGATTCAAGGATTAAATGCAACTTGATTGTTAGGGTAGAATTTTCTTCCTTGGAAACTTAAAGCTATTTTACCCTAATGGATACCATATTTTAATAGGAGTGAGCTTGTTGGTCTCCTAGCTATGTTCTAAAATAACCTCAAAAGAAGTGTGACACTGTGCATCTCAGAAGAGTGCTCTTTCCTCTGCCCATCCCCTCCTGTGATATCGGGACTTGGCCAAGTTCACTGTTGATGTGAGTGACCTCTGAGTAATTCTATAGACATGTCACATTCGTTGGACACAGTTGCTATGTTGGGATCTCCCCCACTTTTTTGTTGGAGAGGCAGAGAGACAGAGTGAGCCCCCATCTGCTGGTTCACTCTCCAAACGTAATGACGGGTTGAGCTGAGGCAGGAGCCAGGCACACAACCCAGGTCTCCTGTATGTGTGGCAGGGACCCAGTCAGCTGGCAGGCAGGAGTCCGAGCTGGGTACTCTGTGTGGGATGTGGACATTGATTGTAATCACTATGTGATAATCTCCTATCTCCTCTCTGTTTTGCAGAGTAACAGAATGGCCACATTCTCCCACAATGGGTAACATAAATATAACTAGAATGAAAGTTAAAAGGCCTTTTAAAAACACATTTAATTCTTTACACTTTAAACATTTTTATTGAAGTATAGTTTTTAAAAATTTTTAAAAAGATTTACTTATTACTTGAAAGGCAGAGTTACAGAGGGAGGGAGAGAAAGAGAGAGATCTTCCATCTACTGGTTCACTCCCCAAATGGCCACAATGGCTGGGGCTAGGCCATGCTGAAGCCAGGAGCCACGATCTCTGGCCAGGTGTTCTACATGGATGGCAGGGGTCCAAGCACTTGGGCCGCCCTCTGCTGCTTTCCTGGGTGCATAAGCAGGAAGCTGGATCAGAAGCAGAGCAGCTGGGACTCGAACTGGCACCCATATGGGTTGGCAGTGTCTTAACCCTCTGTGCTACAGTGCCAGTCCAGGATATAATTTAAATACAACACAGCACACAGGTGTCTAGTAAGAGAGGTTGATGAACTTTTACCTATGTGAACATCTCTGAAATCATCACTCAGATTAACATATGGGACAGATTGTGGTCTTTCCTCTCTACAGGGCCAGACAGTTTGAATTTTAGCCTTTTTGGGCTACGCAGACTCTACTATAGCCATTCAACTCTGCTATTGGGATTTGAATGCAGTCGTGTATAAACCTAAGGAACGGGTATGGCCATATCCCATTAAAACTTTACAGAAACAGGCAATGACTTTGGCTCTAGGGTCTGTGGCTTATTGAGCTCGGATAAACAAATCCCCAGCAGGCTCCCATGTTCCCTCTCTTGCCAGGCATGCATCTTCTCTTCCTTTGTCCCCTGTTCCCAGTGAAAATTCTTTCTATTGATTAGTTTTGCCTGTTTTGGCTCCCTGTACATGGAGTCGTCTAGAACGTACTGCCTAGTGTATGACCTCACTCAGTGCTTTGTCTGTGAGTTTCGTTCCTGTGTTTGTGGGTAGTTGAGCTTTGCTGTTTTTCATCGATGTGTAGTATTCCATGTGCGACCATGTTCCCAGCGTTTATCCTTTCTGTTGTTGGATACTTGGACAGCTTTCAAGTTCTCGCTATTACGAGTAAACCTTTTATAACCCAATCATACATGTCTTTGAGAGGAAAATGCGTCTTGTTTCTGTTGTTCATACCCCAGGAGTGGACTTGAAGAGGCATGAGGTGTGTATGTAGCTTTGCATTGGCCCCAGCTCCAGAGCCTCCCTGTGACTGATAACCTAGAAGACAGTGGACTGGCAGGCTGGGTCCAGGGAGGTGGGCGCGTGCTGCAGATGTGCAGGACGGGATGGTAGACAAGTGTCTCTGTGTCTCTGGTCTCCCTGATCACAGCTCTTCCGGCACTGGTCTCTCATCATTACTCCAACCCCAAGGGCAATGTTGCAATCAAGGTCAAGCCCGGCAGAAGATGTCTCCCGGGGTTGTCAGAACAGCTACTTCAGAACCAATTAAGCCTTTGTTTTAAGAGTATTTTGGCCAAAGGTTGATATTTTAACACCGAGTCAGATGTGACTTAGGAAAAAAAAAAACTCCACATGCAGCAAAAACAAACCGCGTAGACCTTTTCCGGGTTGTTTTTCTTTTAAGACGTGAAGTGGCGTGTGGTTGTGTGTGTGCACAAAGACAACTAGGAGAGGATCCAGAAGAAATGGACCGTTTTATTTGTTTACACAGCTGAGCACTGGAGACTTCAGTGGGTGTTACTTTCACTCACGTCTTTGCACTGGCGAGTTCCCACCCATGCCTCCTCGCGGTGGAACCTCTCGGCTGGGTCTTGGGATACCCCAGTTCCGGAGGACCACTGGGACCCTGGACCATGTCCTTGTCCTGTGCTGCCTCTTACTCCTGGGCATGAGCTTCATGTTTTGTCTCATCCTGTCTTGAGAGGTGGAAGGCCCTGAGGTGCTGGCTTGGAGTTTGGCTCTGCCCAAGCAGGCCCTCACTGCTTACGGTGAGCAAGGCCAAGGGTGAGCACCAGTGGACTTGAGCAGATGTGAAGGGCGCGGGGCAGCGCCGGCAGGGCTCCTGGCTCCTGTCCCGTGTTGAGGTTTCTGCTGATGGTGAGCACCGCCCTTCTGGGCATGTCCCTCTCCCCCTACCTCCAGGTTCCCCAGCCGCTTCACTTTTCATGAAGATTTACTGATCTGGGCTAAGTGGAGAGCTTCCAGAGATGAGTTGATTCTTGCAGGGTCATTTTCTTGCTTTTCTTATAGTCCCTTGGCCAGCTCTGGCTGTGAGATTTCATGTCTACTTTCTACAAGGAAAGAAGGGCAAGTGTGTGTATTTCTGTGAATTTGGGTTTTATCTGTATGTATGTGTGTATGTTCAAGTGTGTGCATATGTGCAGTGCATGTGTGTATTTGCATGCATGACTGTGCACATGTATCCACACATGCGTGTATCTGTATACGTATGTGCAAATACGTGCATGTGTGTATATATGCCAGCATACGTGTGTATGTGTGTGATCGTGCACATGCATGTGTGTATTTATATGCATGCTTGTGCCTATGTGTATGTATACAGTGTATGTATATGTATGTCTATGATTGTGTATGCATGCATGTGTGTGTGTGTGTGTACACACCAAAGTAATTTGACAAACTGTGTGGATATCAAGTAACTCACTTGAGAGAGGTTCATTTACTTGCTATGGTGATGAATTTTAGCTTAATTGCCTAATTTAAGTCCATGTTCTTTCATTCAGAAATATTTGTTGGGTGTCTCCTATGTGCCAGATCTGTGGGAATTCATCACTGAGCAAGGTCAATGAAAGCCCCTTGCTCTTGCTGAGCGTCAACTCCAGTGACTTGCAGAGACTGCCCCCCGCCCCCCTTAGTCTGGTGGGACAGGCTTCTGGTGTAGTCTAGGAGTTACATTTTGATTTAGTTGATTTTTTTTTAGTCTGCTGAAGTTTGCAAATTGATGTCTTAGAGTCTTCTGAAGTCGATCAATTGATGCTTTATTGGATGCTGGGTCATCTTCTGTGGCTGAATAAGAGCCAGGGGCTGCCAAGTGCTGGCCTGGGTAACACTTTCTCATCTTGCATGAGAAACGACTGCCCCTCTGTTCGAGGAGCCCTTGTGTCTCCAGACTTTTGAGAAGACAGTGGGTATTTTTGCAGAGCTCTAGAAGAGGCGTTTGTTTATGAAACAGTCATGTGCTTGGTCTTGGGGTCAGAGGCAATAGTAATGGTTAATAATAATAGCAGTGTATGTTTTTTGAATCCTCGGGATGCATAGGGTCTGGTGTTAAGTGCTTGATGTGGATTATTTATTGGTTTCTCCTAACAACGTAGAAGGAAACCTGAAAAATCCAGTTCTCTTACCATTACCCTCATTTGACAAATGACGGAACAGATACCTGAGCTGTTTTCTCGAGGATTAGTTAGGATTCAGGCCCAGGCACTGTGACTGGAGGGAGGCTGGATGACAGACCAGCTGGTATCTGCTCAGGGTGACACTCAGGAGGGTCCCCAAGGCAGTGACCTAGGGAGTGGCGACCAGTGAGCGTCCTGGGAGCTGCTCAGACACTGAGCATGCTGGCTTCTGCTCCTTGGAGAGTCCCGTTCTGTAGGACTGGGTCATTCTCCGTAAACTTGACTGTGCATCACCCATCAGCTGGAGGCCACCTGGAGAGCTGCTTCTGATGCAGACTGGGGCTCCGCTCCTGGAGTTCCGGGTTCCGTGGTTCTGGGCCGAGTCTGACCAAGTGTGGTTTGCACTTCAAGGTTCCGAGTGGTGCTGATGCCCTGGCAGGGAGCGGTCCTTGGAGAACCATGGGGCCGCCACGATGGTCCCCAGCCCTGGCCTCACGGCTCAGTCACCTGGCAGTGCTTGGACCAAGGCTCCGCCCCTGACAACTGGGTCAGCGTCTCTGGGGGGTTGGGGCTGGGGTATTCCTGGTTTGCCAAAGGTTTCCAGCAGACAGGGTGGAGGAGCAGCAGTCTTGAGACCCACCCCTAGGGTCTACACCCCTTGCCTTGGCTTTGGATGCTTCTCATGCACACAGTCTTACTAGAGAACCGCCGTGGAAAGCCGTTTTGGGGTTGGCTTTGTGGTTGTCACTGGGCTCTCCTTCCTTGTTTCAGGGAGAAGAGAGTTCGTGTCGAGTTCTGTGGGTGACTTAGGTCCCTCCATGCGGTAGGCGTCTCCATTCTGAGAACACTGTGTTACTAGCACCCATGAGACAAGCAGGAATCTGGTGTCATGTGTGAGGGCCGACAGAACCTGGAAACTGAGGGGCCCTAGCTATTGGTGCTTCTCAGATGCTCAGGTCATGCTGCAGAGAGATTTGGGTCTGGAGTGTGGCCTGGGATTCTGCATTTCTGACAAAACTCCCAGGCGATGCTGCAGGTATGCAGACTGCTCTTGCAATGGAGCCCAGGTAGAGGCTTTTTTTTTTTTTTTCCAAAGGCTTATTTTTATCTACTTGAAAGGAAGAGAAAGAAAGAGAGTTATTGAGATCATCCATCTGCTGGTTCATTCCCTAAAGGCTTGCAACAAGCAGGGGCTGGGCTGAAGCCGGGAGCCCAGAACTCAGTCCAGGTCTCCTCCGCGGGTGGCGGGGGCCCAAGGCCTTGAGCGTTATCTGCTGCCTCCCAAGATGCGTTAGCAGGAGATTGCATTGGAGGTGGAGAATCTGAGCCGTGAACCACACTCTCTGATGTGGGAGGTGGGCATCCCAAGCAAGGGCTTACCCTGCTCCATCTCCGAGAGCAGCCTGATAGAACTACATCTTGACGGGAAACTGAGGAGCCGAGAGAGGGGTGGTTTGTCCGAGGGCCCCCATCTTGGTGGAATCAGGGCGAGATAGGAATCCGGGAGAGCAACTCAGCTTCATTTCTTCTTTCAAGTGCAAGTTAGCATCTTGTCTAAGCCAGTAGCCGTCGCATTACATTGGCCAGATAAAACAATCTAGCTTTACCGTTTTTAACTGATATCATTTTTAAGCCTATGTCTGTGCTAATTATATCACTGCCTGTGTGTGAGCTGGGGTATTCGTATCTGTTCATTCTCCACTGCAGGAAGGCACGTGGGGGGACCAGCGTGCATGGTGTGTAAGAGGGCTCGTAAGGACACGGGGAGAACGGCTGGTAGCCCTGGCCTGGAACAGGGCAAGAGAGTGAAGGCGACTGTTCTCTGGCCTTCTGCGTGCCCCAGCGTGGGGCAGAGCAGGTGGCTCCAGAGGGCAGCTCTGTGGAGTCAGCTGCTTGTCTTTCCTTTAAAGTTTGAAAGCAGCTACATGTACTCTGTTGCTCTGTCTGTAATGTGTACTATGAAAAAGCAACATCAGAACCAAAAGTGTGGACTCCTTGAGGCATTAGGAGGGTTAGAGTTCCTAAAACCCTTGGGTACCCCGAATTCTACATGGATTGAGGACCAAGTGGAAGCTGGCCCTTCTTTGCCCTTGATTAATAGTGGGGTCTCGACAAGGGAGGATAGCTTGAAGCAGGTTTTCTTTTTTTCTTTTTTTATTAGACAGATAGAGTTAGACAGTGAGAGAGAGAGAGAGACACAGAGAAAGGTCTTCCTTCCATTGGTTCACCCCCAAAATGGCTGCTACGGCCGGCACTGCGCCGATCCGAGGCCAAGAGCTAGGCGCTTCCTCCTGGTCTCCCATGCGGGTACAGGGGCCCAAGACTTGGGCCATCCTCCACTTCCCTCCTGGGCCACAGCAGAGAGCTGGACTGGAAGAGGAGCAACCGGGACTAGAACCCGGCGCCCATATGGGATGTCAGCGCCGCAGGTGGAGGATTAACCAAGTGAGCCATGGTGCTGGCCCCCCAGGTTTTCTTTTTTAAAGGTATTTGTTTATTTGAAAGGCAGTTATACAGGGAGAGATTTTCCATCCACTGGTTCACTCCCCAAATGGCTGCAACAGCTGGGGCTGGGCCAGGGTGAAGCCAGGAGCCAGGAGCTTCATCCAGGTCTCCCGTGTAGGTGGCAGGGTCCCATGCACTTGGGCCATCTTCCGCTGCTTTCCCAGGTTTGTTAGCAGGGAGCTGGAGCCAAAGTGGAGCAGCTGGGACTCCAGCTGGCGTGTATCTGGGACATAGGCATTGCAGGCAACCTAACCTGCTGTGCCACAACGCTGCCCCTGGTGCAGGATTCCCACCCTGGACATTGTGGGCTGCATCATTGTGCATTGCAGAGGACTTTGCTGAGAGTTGGTGAAGGTTTAATTTACACCATTCTCTGACCTCTACATTTTTTTTCTTAAGTATTTGTTTATTTTAAAAGTCAAAGTTACAGAGAGACAGAGAGATCTTCCATTTGCTGGTTCACTCCCCAGAGAGCTTCAACTGCCACACTTGAGTCAGGCTGAAGCAAGGAGCCAGGAGCTCCATCCTGGTCTCCCATGTGAGTAGTGGGCAGCAGGCACTTGCCTCATCTTCCACTGCCTTCCCAGGCCCATTAGCAGGGAGCTGGGACTTGAACCCGTGCTCTGATATGGGATGCCAGCCTTGTAAGCAACAGTTACCCGCTGCCCCTCAACACTGGCCCGGCCTCGATGTTCTTGAAGTCTCTACACCGGAAATGTCTCTAGAAATTGCCAAATGTTCCCTCCGTGTCCAAAATCAGCCCCGGCTGGGAACTCCTGGCTTTGTGTGTGGCCTGCATTGACGCAGAAGCAAAGACACATGTGCTGCAGGAGGTGGGTTGTTGAGTTGGTGTTTCTGGAGTCCGAGAGCCGAGGGTGGCGTCTCAGTTCTTCCACCTCCTAATCTGTAAAATGGGATATCTGTAGGACCTCGTTCCAAAGGGCCCCTGGGGGATTAGGTAAACACGATCAGGTCCTTCCCGAGCCGGGCAGTGCCAAGAGCCTGATAAATGCAAGGTGCTCGCTTCCTTGTTGAGAGCCACGCAGGACTTGTTGGCAGGTTTAGAGAACGCCTTCTCCTGATATGCATTGTGTATTTCTTCTGTCAAGAGCATCCCACATGATAAATTTGATAACCGGGATGATCTTTGCTGGGTAACAAAGATTTATGACTCCTGTTGGTTGCTGTTTGCATTTCTCTCATGTCACTTAAAAATTGTGCCTCGTCCTTGTTCCGTTTGACTGGAATATAAACTCTTCTGAAAGGCTGAGATTGTTACTTTCTCCCGTTTCTACCTCTGTAGCATGGTGCAATAGTTCGCAGGACACAGTAGGTGGATAGCGAGGGGCCTGAATGCGCTTAGACCCACAACTGTGGGCAGAAGCCAGCAGAGCAAGCCCGTCAGTGAGATTGGGCTGAGCGGTCATTAGAGGGAGCAACCTTTTCTGCAATGTTTGTAGTGTCTCCTATAGCATGAAACCCAAAAATAAGTGTTTTGTTTCTAGTCAACTCAATACTTTGAGATGATTATTCATTTCACCCCTTTGTGAACCTGATATTCTTGTCTAAGTATCTCAAAGTTTGATTTCAATTCTCATTCAGTGTGTGAATGTGTACCCTGTCTTCATGATTGGCACAGCTGAGACAGTGGGTCACCGTGCTGGGACGGGTTTTATGACTGTCTTCTCATTTTCACAATGCTTCTAATTTTTAAAACCAATATTAGCCCCCCCCCATGCCAAGTAGTGTTGGCCATTGCGTCATCACATTTTCTTAGACTTGGACAATGGTCAATCAGTCCTTCAGGGGCCTTCAGAAATATTTAAACAAGCGTTTTCCTACTTGTGGATGAACGAACCCACACAGATTCAGTCCATCACATTCCCAGACCCTGTGCCTCTCTGGATGTTGAGGTTCAGATGGAGCAGCAGAATAAATAGCTGGGGTAGAGAACTGGAAATGTGTGTGTGTGCATGTACGTGTGCGTGTGTGTATGTGTGGTAGTCGTGGCCCATCCCAGGGGGACTGGAAACTTTTCACCAGGGCTTTGGGGAGGCTGCCCTGTAGGCAAGGCGGTCTTGTGTCAATAGATTCTAAGTTGATTCAGTAAGCATTGTTGATGATTGAAATTGAAGAATTGTGAAGACAATTCATCTTGAGGAACAGAGAGCATCGGGTGTGAGCCAGGCTGCTGGGAGCAGACATTGACATACGGGCCGTCATCAAACTAATTGTTGTTTGAATTACCTGTTATGATCCGATGACAAATCTGCCTTGCTCCTGCCACTGGAGCAGAAAATGTAGCTTGAATTGGCGTGATGTTAGCAAGTGTAAACTGTACTTCAACAAGATGGATAAACCCAATTATGGGGCAGACCTGTAGAGAGAAAATCCATTTAAATCTCGTAATGTTAAGCAGAGCTGTGTTTAATTCATTTGGACCAATTTGGGAATGATGTATGAGTGTTGCTGCACATTCGTCAAAGGGGGACCGCTTGGGGGAAGGGGAGGTGTCGGCGCTGCCGGCCACTCTGGGAGACAGCTGGGGTGTCGTCTCAGCAGCCGACACTAATGGCGGGGACAGGCAGAAATGACAAAATGATGTAGTCACCGCTGTGGGGGAGCGGGTCTGTGCAAATGAACCAATAAGGAAAGCAGATGAAGCAGAGAGAAGAAGAGGAGGTATTTTTTTCTAAATGCTGTTGACAGTCCAAAATAGGAAGGGGATCTGCTTCGCCAGCCCCTGGACTCAGGACCCTGACTGGCTTTTCTGTGCCTTACAACAGAGAGGCTGGAAAGCTTAGGGATGACTTGAGAGGGAGAGAGAGATGACTCAATTTAAATGGGCATCTTGGGGCATTGGCTTCTGTATCAGCAGGGGATTGTTATCCCAAAATATATGTGTTAGCAAACTTGAAAGGGCATCTTATATGAAACATTTCTGTATTAATTTGTTTAACAGCTGCTAAGTGGTGACTCAGCTTTGCACCTAGTAGGTACTCCAGGGAGGTTGTGAGAGGCCAGGGTGCAGTGCTTCCCATACTCAAACTCATCAGGCTGGTCAAGCACCTTGTATCTAAGTCTCACCCAGTAGGCGCTCCTGGTTTTCACTCCCTGAGATTTTTTTTAATCCCAGTGTGTTGGTTTTGCCAAGGGTGTTCCTAGAATGCTCTAGTCTCCTTTTGTTTAGGGAGGAGCTGTTGTAGCCTCCCAGTGAGTTGTCTCTTCTTTGGGGGGATTTTCTTCTCTTTCCTCTGGGGGGGAGGGCAGGGAACAGGGCTTGGAAAAGGCCTTACAAGTCCAGAGTGCAGAGGAGCTTGCCAGTGGGCAGCCAAGAAATTTGTGGGTATGTACTCTTGCCCCCGGTGCCCATAAATCTAATTATCAGCATTGCTCGAAGCCCTGAGGACTTTTTCTTTTGTCATGGGGGGACAGTTCATTGTGTGGGGTCAGGGTATACATTTAGTGCCCATTCTGGGCAAATAGTTTTCTCCCAGAAGGCAGCTTTGGTGGGATTTGGCTTCCTGGCTTTTCTTCAAGCTTCAACTCAGTTGAAGAACTGATAAGGAGATGATAACAATTAAGTCCTTGCAGCAACATTTCAACACTTTGAATTCTGAGAATTGGAATCCTCCAGTCTTGTTACTGGTAAAGTGTAGCCACAACACTTTGAGAACACTCACACCACCCTCTTCACCCAAGAGGCCCCGGCTTGTCCACCATGTGGGTCCTGTGTCATGGCAGACCTGCAGGCCACTGAAGGAATTAAATGAGCTTGGGGTGTGCTTCCCAGGCAGCCTCCCTTGCCTTCTGGGAGTTTTATGGGGGCCTTGTCTGGTTTGGCTCACAGCAGTTGTCAGATTTACACTCCTCAGGGCGGGGTGTAGACGACTTGAATCAGGCAGGCAGCGAATCTGGGGATTTCTACAGGACAGACCTTAAGGGAAAGCAAGTATCTGCTTTGCGGGTTAGAATGGCCTGTGCGTGCCAGAGGTGAGTCTTTTTAGGGCCCTCTGGGGCTTTTTCCTGGTTAACTCCCTGCCTTGGGGCAAGAGGAGAGAGCCAGGCTAAAAATCTTGCAGCAGTGTGCAAAGAGGAAGTTTTGTCCTTCTGATTACTTGCTAAGATCCAGATATATAAGCAGAAGACCCAGGACTATTGACTGATACCGAAGTGAGATAGTGGGTGAGCGTTCCAGATACGGACTTCATTGAGTTATAGAGAGTAGGAGACCGGGTCCAGGAGTATTCCAGGAGTCTACCAAGTTCTCAGCTCTCTTACCCTGCAAATCAAAAGCAATTATTCACCCCCCCCCCCCTTTCCCTCATCCCCATTTCCAGTATCCCGGCTTTCAATCTGAGATGCAGCAGCATTTATTGTTCATAATTACTGAAGAAGCCAAGAGTTTCCTGTGAAGCCCAATATACAGACCTTTCTGTTCTTGAAAGGAGCATTTAAAGCGAGATTGGAAGGTGCCCCTAAGCTACCCACGCGTTTACCCCAGCACCTCTGTGTTGTATGCACCCTGTTTTGGTTTGTGTTTTCTTAAAACTTGTCACCGTTGCCACGTTTTCACACCGGTGGGTGAAGGTGATGACAAATGCCTCCCGGTAGAAGACCCATTTGTGTCTGAGGAACTGGCTTGCAGGTTTGGCAGCTGTGAACAAGGAAGAGGTTTTGTTCACGCGGGGGCCGCTGGGAGGAGGGCCCCCCTGCCCGGAACAAAAAGGAAAAAAAGCTGTGTTTTGCTTGGGCGACTTTGCAGTTGGATTGAATTTGCCAGTTTATCTCCATCAGAAAACAAATCCTGACATACCGCTGCTGACGCGGTTGTGTCGTTTGGGGCTGATGAGGGCAAGTGCCAGGGCGGCTGCTTCTGCAGACTGGGCTGGGTGCCCCCACTGTTGCCGGGGAATGAGTGGAGGGATGCTCGCTGGCTCCCGGCTCCGCCGGCAGTGAGACTCCGGGCCCAGGTGGTGGGTCATCTCCGGCTCTCGGTGCTGGCAGGAACCGATGAGCTGGCGTGGGAAGAGCCCACACAAAACCGCACGCCACATGCAAAGCAGAGACGGTTTTGATTTCAGCCGCAGCGCTGGTGTTATCGTCGCTTTTGTCCCCGAGAGTGGATTTTTATCTTTCGGTCTGGCTTCTGGTTTGGTCACGGTTTGTGGTTTCCATTTGCCGTAGCAGTTCACGAGAATTTGGCAGTTCAGGGCAACCCCAGGATGACCTTCCCAGGGGCTGCTGAGTGGTTGACTCACAGTGGCCCTCACTGGATCCACACCTGGGCTTTCTTCTCCCGCCTTGTTCCTTCTGGAACACCTCTGAGGGCTGTTCTGGGAACGCGAGACCAACTTGGCGTTGACCTTCCTATGCTGTGTGCTGTCCCCGCCTCTCTAAATTTCTGTCTTCTTCCTCTGGCACAGAAGACTTTTTCCTCATTCATTAGATTCCAGCCCCAAATTTCCTCATAAAGGAGGAACTTTTATTTTTTTTTAAACCCCAGTATTTGATTTCTGTTTTTTTTTTTTAATTTGTTACATAAGGCTGGAAATTTTAAATTGGGCAAATTATTTAGTGGCTGTAAGCCTTCATTTTTATTTAATAATAGGACTTGCTTATCAAGTGAGAGTTATTGCGAAATACATCAGAGGGACCCAGGCCAGTGCCTGGCGAAAGGGAAAGGCTAAGAGCTTGAACTGTCACCTGCTGGGTGTCCCAGCAGACCTGGGTGGTTGAAACCCTCGCCAGGCGCCTCGATTGGCGATCGAGGGTATCGTGGATCGTTGGTGCCCACTTTGCTTTATCTCGCCCCCTCCCTATCCTCCTCAGTGAACAGTCTGATGTGGGGCTCTTTCTCCTGCGAGACAGCAGGCCGGAACACCTTTTGAAAAGAGTTGGGGTGAAAGAATCCATGTTGGTGACATAATTTATGTCCCCCTCTGAGGGAAAACAAAAAAACCTCGAGGGGGGACCCGGCTGAGAACGATTCAGCTTCTGATGGGCATGAAATCGGGGACAGCAAGACAGGCGTTTGTGGCTTTTGGGTTGCGATGTCTGTTCTCTTCTTTGGCTGAATTGCTACGGCTTAGAACTTCATTACAAAAATAAGTTTAAAAGTCGTCCTTTTCAGCTCTCAAAAGGCAGAGGTCTGGCTCCTGGCTTGTGAACCTAATAGCACTTGTTTCGTTCTTTAGGAGGGCCTCTCCTGGGGCCGTGGTGGTCCAGGCTATTGTCTGTCTGAGTTTATAATAAGCGTGTAACAGCCCCCTCCTCCAGTTTGCCTCCAAGACTGGCAGCGCCGGTTGGTTCCCAGGGACAAGAGACCAGTGGGGCTTATAACTGGAAACTGACCACTCCGGGATTCCTGGGTGCTGGCACCTGGGGGAGGAGGCACTGGCATTTCTGCTGCTGAGCCTGTGCCCACAGCACGGGTCAGCTTTCTGGAACCTTCTTGTGGGGCATGTTGGCACTTCCGTGTGGGTGACAGTGATGCAGTGAGGAGCTAGTTCAGAAGGATTTCTTCTTGGGGGTGCTTAGGACATGACGGTGATTTCCCCAAGTCGACTCGCGAGCAGCCCTTGGTTCTCGAACGCCTCCTGGTTCCAGGAGGCACCGTTCAGACCTCCTCCTCCTCAGAAGGCTGGGTTCAGGCACAGACTTTCGAGAGATCCATCTGTATTATTTTGTGCTGTTTTTCTTAAGCTTGTATGGAAAAGAGAAGGCATGAAATAGGAATCAGAAAGTCAGCCTTGGTCAATGGGTGCACACTTGCGCGCACACACCCACACACACACACACATCCATACATCCACACCCACACAGACACACACACACACACCCCGGGCTTTGAGGGCATAAGACAATAGATGAGTGTGACTGCCTCCTCCCACTCCCGTAGAAAAAGGCCCTGTAGTTCAGCGGGCTTTGTTAATCCGAAAGCTGGGGTGTTTTTCTTGGCCTGGTTCAGTGCCCTCAGGCTGCGGAAGTTGCTTCTTCCATCTGCCCTCCTTTCCTGGTCTTCCTCCCTGCTTGTGGGTGCCAGGCCTCCTGAGCAAGAGCAGTGCTGGGCCTGTTCCTCTTAAGTGACAATGGGGTCCCCACCTATCAGAAATGTCTTCATTTACTTAATCCGATAGTCTCCCTCCCTCCTTCCCTCCCTCCCATTATCAACACCAACAACAAAACTCTTTCCCCAGGCAGCATGCCTTGTGATGAGACTTTGTCCTCTGGGAAGAGCCTTGTCTCTGCGTAGGCAGTGGGGAAAGATTAATTACAGAGAGGAGGAAGCTTAATAATTGGAGTTGGGGCCCAGGAGCTCTGAGCACCCCTAGGTCTTGCTTTTCAATTACCTGTGTAGAGCTCACCATTTCTTGGGGCTCCCTGGGACCAACGCAGGGGCTAGCTCAATTAGGAGCCCCCAGAGTGGTGCTAGATGTGGATGGGAAGTTTCTGCTGTAAAAGGAGGTTTTTCTGGGAGGGTGGATCAGTGTGCTTTGGCCCTGAAGTCAGACATACCTGGGGATGCAAGTCAGAGCCGCCCATCGACTGCACGTGGGACCTCAGCCTCCTGGGGCCTCAGTTTAATCTGTGAAATGGGGAGAAAGCAGCTCTCAGGACTACGTGTGGTAACACGCCCAGCCCCGACACAGCGCTAGCGCTAGGCAGAGGGTCGCGAGGTCACCCACGCTGGAGTGCAGGCGAGGGGGCGCATTCTGTCACAGCATCTTTTCTGCCTGCGTTTCTCCTACTGCGTCTCCATCCACAACCTGCTCATCAGATGTCAACTTCAGAACCTTCCGTGGAATGAAGCGATTTATTCCAATTGTAGCCCTCCCCTCCCCCAGCACACATATAAACACATGCATTGATTTCTTTTCTTTTTTTTTTTTTTTTCTTGTATTACCACAAGGATCAGTTCCTTCTGGCCTAATTCCAGAAACAACATGCCTGTCTTTTTTCATCGTTGAGGAAAAACAGTCTGAAGGCACCATAATTCCTTAAATTGGATTTCAATTCTTGATCCCCTTATGTTCGGTAAACAGAGTGTTATATGAGACATCATTGTTTGGGAGCAAGAGGCTGGCAGCCCCGGCTCTTCTCGTGTCTTGGAGCCTCCCCTGGTGGGGGCCGTGGGTAGGGGTCCCTAGGGGTGAATGCCCACTATCACTGGGGGTGGAGTTCTCAATCCCTTCCGGAAAAGAATGCCGGGGAAAGTTGGTGTGACAGGCAGCCTGTTGGTGTGCAGGGCCTTGCTTGGGAAGTGGCGCGCGCGCGTGTGCACGTGTGCGCGTGTGAGTTGTGTGTTCTACTTAACTCTATTAGTGCCATGGGCAGCTGCCACTTGAAAGCTTTGGAGTTCCTATATTCAAATCAAAGGCACCCAGAAGCCAAGATAAAGGGGACAGTGTGATCTTCAAAGATGAGGAATAAAAAAGTAGTGGGGACTGTTTTCCCGGGTGATCCTGCTACCTCCTCTCCCTCTTTTTAAGAACTGTTTAGAGAGGGAGCCACTTCCTCATTCTTGGTGGTTGCTTGGGTGCTCAGGCCCTGGCTGTTTATAGAACGGGAGACCGATGACTGGGGAGGCAGAATGGCAGTGTCTTGGGCTGGATCCGAGCTTGCTTGGGGCACTGAGGCACTGCTGTCTCCCTCCCTCGCCTTGCCTTTCTCTGGGCTGGGTCTGCCCCGAGAGTACAGGCTTGGCACACACTTGCCCAAGAACTGATTAGTTCCTAAAAGAAGCAGTGAGTTGATTGCTTACGAGATGATGTAAGCTTTGCTCTGGGGTACATCAACTTGGATTTCTCATGCTTTATCTTATAAAGCCTAAATTAACAGCTGGTTTGGTTTGAGTTCTCCGGGATCTGACTAAGGGATTAGAGTCCGTTCTCAAGTGAGTCAATCTAGTTTAATTTATTTCAGGTCTATCAAAAAAGATCAATCACAGCTCTTTTGAAAGTAAAGCTATCATCGGTCTGCACACTTAGAAGTCACTGTTGTTGCACTTGGTGTTTGTGTGCTGGAAAGTGCTCCGGGTGTGGTTAGGAAGATTCGTGAGCGCCTTTTTGACATGCTTCCCTTTCTTGTGGCGTCCACACCTCCTCTGGAAGAGTGTGAGAAAACGCCCAGGTGGGTGACAGTGCTGACCTGCCGCCTGTCTCTGGGGATGCCAGAACTCTCTGGTTTGGAAATTTCTAGTTTGGTCTAAGTTCATACCTGGCCCTGAACAAGTCCAGCCTGTTTCCCATCACTGTTTTTGCTCCTGGGTTTTCTGTTGCAGATATCGGTGGATGATACCATGCACTGCATTGTTTTCTTCCCCAAATGCGTTGACTTCTTTTTCCAAAATGTCTGCAGTGAGGACTCAAGGTAGCTTGTAAGGCTGAAGGGGAAGCCTTGATCCTGGCTTTGCTACTTTGTGACTTTATATGACCTTGAGCAAATCCCTCCGTCAACCTCAGTTTCCATGTCTATGAAATAGGCTGACAATGCCCTGGGAAGATTGTTGTCACAAAGAAATGAAATACCACCGTATCTCTTGCATTTTTGTTTCTCTTAAGCCTTTTAGGGAGAGATTCCTGGAAGCTGAAGCTCCCCCCCCCCCCCCCCCCAGTGCATTCAGTAGAAAAAACCTGGTGTCCCTTTCTGTATGGTGCTCGCGCATATCCTGGCTGATGATCTCTAGAGCATCAGAATGTGGGAAAGAGGATCCAAGGCCAGGCTGTTACTGGGCTGTGCCCCAGAGTCGTCCTTGGGCTTCTGGCTGTGTGGATGAACCTGGGTGCAGGGGTGAGTCAAGGATCCTCAGGGATGACACTGCTGGGAAGATGGTTATGCATCCCCAGGCCAGGGCTGCAGGTGTGGAGTGATCAGCCCCAGAGTTTTGGGTTCAGCTTCAATAGCTGGAAAATGGAAACGTAACCTGCTCTTGTGCTGCGTGTTAGGCTTCGTGACCTTGATCTCCACCGGCTGGTGGCCTGCAGAGAAGCAGGTTGGAAACACACAGAGGGAAAAGGCCTGGGATTCTTTTCCCAGGGGAGATACAGAGACAATGCCTTGGTGAGAATAGGAAGAGCCTCTGCAAAGCAGAACGTTGATGCGGTCCTTGAGGGTCTGTGTCCCTTGTGCTGGGGAGGCCGCGATGTAGGGACACGGTGCTTTCCACCAGGAAGGCAGAGCAGAGAAGGGTGCCTGACTGCGCATCCCACGCTTGGACTGGGGCTTCTGTCTTAGGTACCTCTTACCTTGGTTCAGTGGAGGCCTTTTGTCTTTCTTCCATTTGACTAAATAAAAATAAAACAGATCACTTTCCACCTGTCTACCATTCATGGATGCTTTTGGAGCTCAACCACGAGGCTCACTCACCCTTCCGTTACCATTTGTTCCTCCCAGTCCAGAGGGTTTGAACCTTAGCCTCATCTTGCATGCAAACTGAGTCTAAGTCAGTTTTTCCAGCTGGGAAACGGGGCTGGCGTTATTCCACGGAGTGTGTGTTAAGGGAGGGGAGCGTTTACATTTCTGAGGTTCTCTTGTGCTTTCTTTATTCAGCAACTATTATTCCAGAAATAACCATAAGAGCAAAAGGAAACAGAAATGAGCTCTTAATGTGTGTCTGTTTCTAGATTATTCTATGTTTTTTAACTTGGTGCTCAGAGCGATTTTGTCCATCATACATATGAGCAAAGGGAATCTCAGAGAAGGTGGTGGACTCTCCCGGAGGATACCTGAGTAGGAAGCAGTTGCTGTGGAGTTTGAATATGGGCCTGGTCCGATGTGAGGGCCCCGCCGCTCTATGTGGTCCTTGCATTGGCGTGTGGAGGGAGAGGCAGCTCTCGGGAGCGTAGTTGGGTTTTTCTCCCAGGATCCTCATGTGGACTCTGAAGGTCTCGCCTTTTGCAGATGAGGGTTCTTGTGTCTCCCTCCAAAACAAAAGCTGCTTTGTCCCAAGGCCCTGCGCAGATCTGGATCAGGGCTCCCCTGGATAGACTGAGGCGAGAGAATCAGTGGGCAGCTCACCTGGCTGAGTGCACCTGCTCTCAGGTCTGGCTCTCCTGACCCGCCCCTCCTTCCGGTGTCTGCCTCTGGAATTAGCCACTCAAAAACAAAAACAAAGGCGCTGTAGAAAGTTGCACGCTGGGTTTCTACTATGTCCTAGACGCCTTAATTCATTTTCCCCTCGACTCTTACTTGAATAGAAAGAAAAAAAATTGATAGTCAATGCTAATAATCGTGGCATGTCAGGTAATTGGAAGTGTTTCGTTGACATGCTCACGAGAGTTTGCGGCTTCGGCTGTGGGCTGGGATGTAGCACTAGACTTGCCTTGAGTGTCTGTGTGAGCCTTTGATGCAGGTAGACCATATTATAAATAGGCGCGTTGCTATGGTGAGGATGGCAGCCCTTGCTTGCTGTGGGTAACCTTTTCTACCTTCTCGGACACTGTTTCAAAACGCAGCAGTGTGATAGCAGTTCGCTTAATTTGGACCCGGGTAGGGCAGATGGATGGATGAGATGGAGATCTGAAAATTTGTCCTAGCGATGTTTTGGGCGGTGGTGGATTCAGCCCACCTCGCACCATGGAGTATTTTTGCAACTGGACTTCTTCATGATTTACTTAGAAATACATTTTCTCATAGATGGGGTGGGGGAATGGTGGTGGGCGGGAGGCCCGGCTGCCTCTGTTCCCCCCTGCTCCTCCTCTCGCAGGGCATTTCTGCGAATTTGTTGGCTTTGATGCCCAGCGGCTCAGATGGTGAAATGAAAGTTCAGGTTGGCATGATGCTGAAATGATATTCCTAGTAGTCCCTTCCCATTATACTCCTCAGAATCTAGAGACAATTGCCTGCAGCTCAGGCCTCCCGCAGGAGGCTCAGATGGGACCCATTGCCTCGGGGACAGGACTATTCAGTGCTTGTCCCCGGGGAGCTCAGCCTAGGCATGAGGTTGGTCAGTTTCTGCTATTGCTGGCAGAGTTAACTTTTAATCCGGTCAGGTTTGCAGAATCCACTTTCTCCTCTACCTTCTCACCCTCACACGCCCTGGCCCTTAAACTTGGGGGTAGAGACACAATCTCAGAGCCAAAAGCTTGTCACAAGTGTAGCTTGTCACAAGTGTAACTCGTCAGCAGCCGAGCAATGTTTCCCAGGCTTTTTCTCACCAGGGGACTGGAAGTGATGTTTCCTTGGTCATCTCTTGAGCAATTGAAAGGAGCCCTCCCCGGCTCAGGTTGTGTGCTGGCCACTTGGAGTCAGAGTCCTCTGCTCTTGTGACCCTCCCCACCCAGGTGAGCGCCGTGGCCTTCCTCAGGAACCCCCCCGCAAAACTTCTGGATTCCTTCTTGCCAGGTGGAGAGCGTGTGCCACATTGGGGGTCTGGACAGTGGCCATTTTGCATCTCTCAGCACCTGTGGAGACTCAGTTTCCTCCTCTGGGAAGTGGGCGCCCAGCCTGTATGTGGTGCCCCAGGCTCCTGAGTGGGTCAGAAAGGGAGCAATGGTCCCCCACGGTGGGCCTTTCCCGCTGCCACGGCTGCCTGTCTTCTGTCCCTGTGCCTTTGGGGGAGGGGCTTTGGCAGCAGAGGGCCCCCCGCTGAGTGCTCGCCTGCTCACCCTGGAGCCTGCCTTGGATGGCCAGGGAGCCTCCCGAGAAGGCGGAGCCAGCACTCCACAGAGATGTGATGTGGGCAGGGCGGGTGGAAGAGTAGGGGTCTGTGAGATGCCATCAGGATGTGTGTGGTACTCAGGGCGGAACCGCCTGTGGGACTCGGGCCGGGCCGCTGACCCATGCCTTTAGAAGGGGAGCCTCCGCACAGCGAGTCTGGACAAGAGCCCTGTTGTTCTTCCCCAGCCCTGCTGCCCTGGCAGGACACAGACTCCAGGCAGCCTGTTGGTCAGGCCTGGGGGAGGGGGCGGGGGCGGGAGGGTCCGGGATCCGACCCCCTGCCAGACACCCTTGCCAAGCCCAGAGGAGGTGCTGCCTATCCGTCCCCTCCGGCAGAGGGATTGGGCAACCTGGAGAGGAGCGAGCACACGTCCGGCCAGCTCTTGGTAGCATAGATTCCATTCCACTCACCACCCTCGCTGGCTCCCCAACCCGGGGAGGGAAGTGTGCCCTGCGGGAGACACCCAGGCCTGACAAAAGCGCCTTTGTTAGGGCTGGAGGTGAGAATGTGTGGGTGTTGGGATTCCTGGGTTCGGGTGCCTGCTCACTGCCAATCCCCAAGCGCTGGGCTAACATTGCTCGGATCAAAAGGAGGGCAGCCTGCCCAGCGGGGCCTGCGGGAGCAGGAGGCTGCTGGACGCCAAGACTGCTTTGTCTCCCTTCAAGTGCGTGGAGCTCCTGGGAGAGGAGAGACCTGGATCCAGATGGGAGGGTGGGTGTGTTTTGAGGAAGACCCCTGGGAACCTGTCCTCCCTCCTGGAGGATCCCGTGGGGCTCTGGAGTACACGGTTTCTTTGTTAGCGTTTCTCTGATTTTCCTGCTGCTCACAATCGAGGTTCCTCCCGTGTCCTCTCCCGCCCCGCGTGGTGGATCGGAGTCTTAGAAAGGAACTTTGTTAACACAAGGCCTCTCTGCCTACGTGGTGAAGTTCCTCGGGCACACCTCAACTCGCGTTTCTTTGTGAGTTGTCCCACTGAGCGCATAAAACATGGTGTTGGAGCGGGCGTCCGGCCCAGCAGTGAAGACAGCCGCGTCCCACGGCAGAGCGCCTGGGTTTGAGTCGTGGCTCCGCCGCGTCTCCAGTTTTCTGCCCACGTACAGCCTGAGAGGCGGCAGGCGATGGCTGAGGTGGTTGGGTCCCTGCTGCTCGCGTGGGAGATTTGGACTGAGTTCTTCTCTGGTTCCTTTTGCTTAGGGTAACGCGTTCGAGGTCCCTCTGGTGTGCCACAGGCCAGTCCTCGGTTCCTTTCTATGGGCAACTAGTCTGGACAGTGCGCGTTTTGTTGCCGTGTTCTCCTGAGTTTCGCTGTGGTGGATAGCGCTGCCGCGGACATTTGTGCACGACGTTTTGTGTGGGCAGACATTTCATGTCTCCGGGGTGCGGGCCTCCCAGTGGGACTGCTGGTCACATCTTAACTCCGTTCAGTTCCTTGAGCAGCTGTCAAACACCAGTTATGTCAGGCAGGTCAGCAGGTGCAAACAGTGGTCACGTTGAGTCCCCTCCCCCTGCGTTGTTGTAACTGCATGGACCCCGGCCTGCTGCATTCCTGTCCCCTGGCGGCTCTGGACAGTGCTCACCTGGGAGCTTTGAGAAAACAAGCCACAGCTCCAGGTCAGTTCCCTCACAATCTCTCCAGCTACTGGAATTTCAGCCTGGTCCTTCACAAATCGGGTGTTGCCTGTTTCTCTCTCCTCTCACCTCCCTCCACCGTGGGCAAGAAGGACGGGGACAGGTGAGAGGCAGAGAGGATGTGTGAGTGTCACACACATTCTCACCAGCTTGGGTGGGGGCGGCATTCCAGGCCCCAGGCAGGTAGTGGGGAAGGGCTCCGGAGAAGTTTGCCCTGTGGCTGGAACACTGGACAGGGCCCTCCTAACCCTTGCAGAGTTTGGCCTGCAAGCCCCAGCACAGGCTGTTGCTGGGAGAATTTTGGCCCCCTGCGTGGCTGGCGTCTGTCTGATCATGGCCTCTGTTGCTGCGCCTGAGCCCTGGGCCAGCGGTGGCACCTGCCCTCTCCTGACCACAGCTGGCCTTTAGGTGTTGGCCCTGCGGGGAGCTGGGTGGCCGGAACAACAAGAGCCTGTCCTGTGCTGGCTCTCCCCAGGTACCTGCGGGACCTTGGGCACGTCACCCAAGCGCAGGCACGCAGGCTTGATCTTCTAGAAGGATCTTCCACCTGGGTGCTTCCCCGCTACCGAACCCGCCCCTGTCTGCTGTGCTGGTCAGGCAGCACCAGTGTCATTCCCTCAGAGTCTCATCCAGAGACACTTGCTCCCGGGGGTCCCCTCACAGCAGTGGTCGAGCCCTGGCATCGTCCTTTAGCTGCCCCCATGTGGATGCCAACTCGGGGAGGCTAGGGAGCGTCTACTGGCTTCACCCACAATGTCTTGCGGGTCCAGAAATGCTTGTGACTGAGTTGAGTTCCTGACTCTCCCTCGAGGTTTCCACCGGCTGTGGGGATGCAGCTTGGAACTCCTAGGAGCTGGGATTCCTCCCTGCTCACCCCTCACCCCCCCTTAATAACCTGTATTCAAGAGGAAAGGACGATGGTTAATATGATTGATTGAAAACCGTGTGCAGCTAAGGGCTTTGCATTTGTGACCATCTCCGCACTTCGCAGCAGTCCTGAGCCGGGCCTTGCTTCATAGACTCCCATTTTACAGACAGGTAGGGGTGAGCCTGGATGAGGCGCCCAGCCTGGCTCTGCAGTCTGGAATGCTCTATTGCTAGCTGAGAGAACGAGGAGATAAAAGGTTGCTGTGTGTTGTGAAAATGGCACTCAGGAGGAGGACAGCCCTCTCAGACGGGGGCCTCTGCCAGGGGTGTCTGTTACAGCACCAACAAAAGATGCTGCCTGCAGTGGTACCCAGTGAGATCCTGCAGTACCTGGCGCCTGCAACCCAGAAAAGGGGAGGCGTGCTGATGTGTGTGCCCGGGGTACCCATGGAGGCAGCCTATGGTGCCAGGTCTCCAGGGACACCTCCCACCCCAGGGCCTCCTAGCTGTGGCCTTTAGCACTGAGTGATGGCCACAGGTGCCCATGGGCTTAAGCTCATTGCTCAGACCTTGGGGGAGGCCACACTGCTGCTTCTTAGTGACCACGTTGCCCAACCCTGTCCTTCCAAAGCGGGCTTCAGGCAAGGAGGGCGGGGGGTGGGGGAGCTTCTGGTCATTCTGGCCAGCAGCCTGTACAGATGAAGCCGACAGGCTGCCGCGGTGTGGTCAGCACGCCCAGACAGAACCTTCCGGCAGGAAGGGGCCAGCGAGGCTGTTTCTTTGAACCCGAGAGAGGTCAAAGTCATGGCTCTTTAGAGGCTGAGCTGGGAAGAGTCCAGGGTTCTGGGGGTGGGCGTTGAGGCTGCAGGGAGGCCCTGGATTCCTGGGGGAGAAGGCGCAGTTCACGCTGTGCGGTGATGGTGGGTGCGGATGGTGCCGATGAGCTGAGCGGAACTCCAAGTGGTTCCGCAGAATTTAGCAGGACTTCCTGCTCCAGTATCCTGTTCCCTTACAACACGATGAAGAGACCCTGAGGAAGGTTTGCCAAGGGTTTTTTACTTAAACAGCTCGTGTCCTCCCTCCCACCCTGGTCCTTCATTGTTTGGTTGACTTAAGCTTGGCTGATAGAAGTTTTTACAAATCTGTAGTCCAAACCCGGCAGCCAGTATGGGATATTTCTCAGCGTGGAACAAATTTGAACAATGAGGGTAGACTGTTTGAGACAGACCACAGGACCATTAGTGTTTGAAAAGGCAGATGGAGGAATTATGCATGTCTTAATCTGAGTCGTGATCTCCTGTTTTGAAATTTCAGGTAACATGAGGGAGGGTTTGAGAGGCTTTTCTGTTGATCCAAAGGGCGGTGGGTTAAAGGCTGAGAAACAGCAGGTGGGGGGGGACGGACAGGGGATTCACTGTGACAAGGGGGAATGACAGTGATGTCATCTTTTTTTTTTTTTTAAAGATTTATTTATTTATTTGAAAGTCAGAGTTACACAGAGAGAGGAGAGGCAGAGAGAGAGGTCTTCCATCTGATGGTTCACTCCCCAATTGGCCGCAACGGCCGGAGCTGTGCCAATCCGAAGCCAGGAGCTTCTTCCGGGTCTCCCACTTGGGTGCAGGGGCCCAAGGACCTGGGCCATCTTCCACTGCTATCCCAGGCATAGCAGAGAGCTGGATAGGAAGTGGAGCTGCCGGGACTCGAACCAGCGCCCATATGGGATGCCAGCTCTTCAGACCAGGGTGTTAACCCACAGCGCCAGCCCCAGTGATGCCATCTTTAAAAAATATTGTTTAACAAGATTTATTTTGTTTATTTGAAAGGCAGTGTTACAGAGGAGGAGGGGAGAGGGAGAGATCTTTCATCTGCTGGTTCACTCCCCAGCCTGCGACAGAAGGGGAACCCAGACCTCAGCCTGGGGCCCCAGTACTTGAGCCAAGTAGTTCCTGTATTAGCAGGAAGTTGGAACAGGAACTAGAACCTGGGCGCTAGGACTAGAACCTGGGCACTCTGGTACGGGATACAGGCATCCCAAGCAGTGGCAGTGCCCAGCCCTCTAAAGGCAGAAAAGGGGCATGGCCTATTGGCCTAACTGGGATGAGAGTTGTTGAGCCCTTACCTTCCCATGAGGGGTGAGGGCATTGAGCCCAGCCCCCTTCCCCAGGGAAGAGGGACCAGGGTCCATCAGATGTTTGCACCCACAGTGCCTCCCTGGTCTCCTCAGTGACCTGACACGCTGTGCAATTACTCTGATTGCCAGTGTATTGCAGCCCCTGCGGAGGGGGATGAATCCATTGCCTTGGTCCCTAAGGGGCAGGATATTTTGATGATGTTCCTAATTTGCCCTGGAAGATGCAGGGAGTGGGATGGAGGAGGAAATGGAAGAGGAGCCGTTGGCCGTGGAAACCACGCTGACCTAAGTCCGCAGCGCGAGCCTTGCTCCGTTCCTTTCTGTTTGCACAAACTGGGGCTTCCTTCTGGGCCTCAGTTTCCTTATCTGTAAATCTAACTGGGCTAAAACAAACATTCCCAGTTTCTTCACATGGGGGAACCCCCCCCCCCCCCTTTTAAATTGGAAAGGCAGACAGAGAGAGAGAGAGAGAGATCTTCCACCTTCTGGTTCACTCCCCAAAGGGCCTCAACAGCCGGGACTGGACCAGGCCAAAGCCAGGAGCTTCATCCACGTCTGCTGTGTGGGTTCAGGGCCCCAAGCACTTGGGCCGTTAGCAGGGAGCTGCTTCAGAAGTGGAGCATCTGGGACTGCAGCAGGTGCCCATATGGGGTGCTGCTGTTTAGGTGGCGGCTTTACCCACTAAGCCACAGCGCCCGCCCACCAACCCTCCTTAAGGTATGCGAAGGTTTTATTGGAGGGTCACACCTGAGAGGACAAAGGGAGCAAGCAGGACTGAGTCTGGGGCGCCATCGGAGGGCAATGTGGACAGGATGAAGTCATCTCTACCGGCCTCAGCAGGTGGCTCCTTTTGGAATGAGGAAAATTTCATGGACTTCACCCTGCCTCGGAACTTAGACCAACTATCGCTTATTGAGCAGTTACTGAGCTGAGTGCTTTCTAGACACTGTGCAATTTAATGGCCTCGTGCGGAAGACCTGCTCCTTTTCCTCATGAGAAACCACAGGTGCAGGGGAGGCGTGACTTGCTTTGTGTCACACAGCTAGGAAAATGTTAGAATGGGCTTGGACTCAGGTTTGAGCTCTTTATGTTTTGTTTATGTTTGAAATTTTTATTTATTTGAGAGGGAGAGAGAGAGAACGAGCCAGCCGACTAGAGGGATCTCACATCTGCTGGCTCTCTACCCCCAAATGCCTGCAACAGTCTAGTCTGGAGCCTGGAACTCAGTCCTTGGGTGGCAGGGACCCACGTGCTTGGGCTCTCACTTGCCACTTCCCAGGGTGCGCGTTAGCCGAAAGGTGGAATCAGGAGCGGAGCCGAGACTTGAACCCAGACGATGGGTATGGGATGCAGGTGACCCAAGTGAAGTCTTAGCTACTGCACCAAACCTCCGTACCTGGACACTTAGCTTTAAACTACGCATCCTCTCACCAACACACATTCCTACTTCTCGTTCTTCCTGACTGGGGACAATTCTCCGTGATCAAAGTTCTTAGAATTTGGTGATGCTTTCGCATGGCTTTGTTGCTTTCATTTATGAGTTATCACAGCATCTATGTCGGATGGAGGCTTGGCATTCAGCAGTGTGAGAGGTTAGCTCGCCATGTCTTTTTTGAGTTAGCTTGGGTGGACTTTGGGTTCTCTGCAGTGACTCCATGCCTTCCCCCCAGGAGAACCACAAAGTGAGTGCCCGTCTTTCCCCCCTTTACATGGGACTTTTCAGTCCATGAGGTCCTCTGCTGTGTGGGGGGACCCTGTAGGTCCGGGCCTCTACGGCTGGCTGTGTTCCATGTGGCTGGGCATGCAGCTGTTCGGTGAGTCCAAAGGAAACCTTTGGTGTGTGGGAGAGGTGGGGAAGTGCCTTGTAGTGCACGCGGTGTGGGCCGCTGCTGTCTTTGTGGCCAGGTGTCTGCGCCCCTGGTATTATGTGACAGCACCTTGTCTGAGCTCGTCGGGGCCTTTCTTCTTGAGGCTTGCTGCGCCGCGGACGCTCTCAGTTTGCTTTCTGTGAGCAGGAGAGGTGAGCTGCTTGGCAAGGGGCTTGAATACAGGTCAGGGAGGTTGCCGGCTGGTTATTCTGTACGGAGGAGAACTTGAGTGCACTGAGGTTTCAGGTGTGTGTGGAAATGCCCGAAGTATTCCTCTGTTCCTAGAACTGGCTGCCGCTTAGTGGATGTCAGGAGCGTGTGACGAACCAGTTGTGTTTCTGGTTGCTTCTGTCTTGTCTGTCAACACTCCTGTCCGTGTGGTGTGAAAACCAGAAGGGCGGGGGCTGGCACTGTGGCATGTACTGCCTGCATCCCATCCGGGTGTTGTTGTAAGTCCTGGCTGCTCCGCTTCCGATCCTGCTCCCCGCTGACAGCCTGGGAAAAGAAGGGGAGATGGCGCAAGGGCTTGGGCCCCTGCACCCATGTGGGAGACTGGGATGAAGCTCCTGGCTTCAGCCTGGCCCAGCCCCGGCTGTTGTGGCCATCTGGAGAGTGAACTAGTGGATGGAAGATCTCTCTCTCTCTCTCTCTCTCTCTCTCTGTAACTCTGACTTTCAGATAAATAAATAAGTATTAAAACAAGCCAGAAAGGCATGTGGGCTGGCTCCAGGAGCAGTCGGTGCAGCATTAGAGTGGGGCCTGATCTCCACTGTCTGGGTTTACCCCGGGGGGTGGGACACTGTTGCTGCGTCTTCAGAATGCTAGCCCTGAGAGTTTCTCCAACAGTGGTGTGGCTGAGTCTCGTCAGGGCACGTGGTGCAAGTATTACCTCTTTCTCTTGGAGAATTCAGATGCTTGTAAGGATATTGAAGTGTACCCACACCTACAGCCTTTCTGTCTTTCATTTTCAGTACATGATTCAGTCCCTTACACCAGATAGTCAACACTTTGTTATAAGATAGGCTCTGTGTTGGATGTCGAACACCTTCACCAGGCTAGGCTAAGCTGGTTCGTGTGTTAAATGCATTTTCGACAGGATGTTTTCAATTTGTGATGGGTTCTGTATACAGCTGTATGACTGGAAGGGAATGGTCATGGTCTGGCTGATCTTTTGTGTGTGTGTGTGTGTGTGTGTGTGTGTGGGAGGGGATTTATTCATTGGAAAGGCAGAGTGACAGAGTCAGGGATGATACAGGGGAGACCCAGCTAGATCTTCCATCTGCTGGTTCACAGCCGAAATGCCTGTAACAGGTTGGGCCGGGCCGGGGCAAAGGCTCGAGGCCAGAGCTCCACCCAGGTTCTGCTGTCTTCCCGGCCGCATTAGCAGGAAGCAGGTTGGGAAGCAGAGGAGCTGGGACTTGAACCAGCACGTGGCTATGTGACGTGGGCATCCCAGGCAGCAGCTGAACTTGCTGTGCCCCAACACCTGTCCCCAGTCTCTTTAGTTTTAAAGGGGAGAACTGGAGGCCCAGAGTGGCAAAGTGGTCTGCCCCAGATCCTGCAGGTAACCAGTGACGCAGACTGGACCAACAGCTCACAGCAAGCTACCAGTGCTGTTGCATCTGCCAAGTGGGGTGAGGAGGCAGCTTTCCTGGACAGTGCGAGCCGTGGTGTTTGCTCAGGATGGCCCTTGGCAGCGTTGCTGTTGTCTTACCACTGGCAAGCCATTTCTCGGGCCCGGAGGGGAGGGCGAGAATTCATCCTTGTGTTGGAAGGCTGCGGTCTGTGAGCACACGGCACGCATGGATGCCTGGGCCCTGCCTGGGCAGCCTGTGGCCGGAGGCCTACTACCCTGTCTTCTGGCAGGCAGGCCCCTTCCTTTCTCTCTTGCTGGGTATTGGATGTGCGTGGGTCCTGTCTGTCTTCCGCTAAGCCTCCTTTGATTCTCCACCTTGCACTGAGCCTGTCGGCCACGGTCCCTAAGGATTCGGCTTCATCTTTATGTGCAAACTGGGTTTTCATGTAATTAACCGGGTGTTTTTGGAAGGCTCGGAAGGGACGCAGCGCTCCGGAGGGCAGGCGTGGAGTTGGGAGTGCTTCCTGTAGCCCGTGCCGTCCTCCCTGCCCTTGGCTGGGGCGTGGGCCTGCTTGGAGGGCAGGAGAGCTCCAGACAGTCTGAGGACGCCAGGCACCCCCAGGTCTTCCGATGGCTCCTATGAAAGCGAGGCCTGAAACTTTCATCACCACTGCTACAGGTGAAAGACTTTCATTTGGCTGTGCTGGTCCTACAAAGACTATTTTATTTATGTGTTTCCAAGCCCTTAAAAATTCTTTTAGGGCACATCAGTGGGGAGTTAATAGAAACTTTGAAATAAGAAAAATGCCTGCAGGGTAAGTAGAACCCCAGCCAGCCAGCCAGCCAGCCAGCTCTGAGTTCTGTGCTGTTCGCTGGTGGGTTGTTCTCAGGGAAGCGGCTGGCTGGACTGTGTTGCAGCCGCATCTCCAGCGCCTGCCTTTTTAATCACGATGTGGTTTTCCCCTGCTTCTTTGGGTGTGTGGGGAGAATCACTCTACCCTTTCCTCCAGGCGTGTTAGCTCCCGACAACTCTCTAACCTTTCTGGTTTGTGCTGCAAAGGAAGTGTGGAGGGGGCTGTAGGAGACAGAGTGCATACGTGCTCCCATCCACCTCTCTACCGTGTGCCCAGCCCCTGACCCCCAAGATCCTAGTGGTTAACAAGCAGGGATGTGTACTGCCTCCCAGTGTTGAGTGGAAATTAAGCAGAGGACATGGGACTCTATGCCGGGCTTTGAGCAGGATTCTCATGTTATTTTGCTGACTTCTCCTCGAAGTCATGTATGTTTCCTCCAGCAGCACCAGCCTAACCCCAGGGCCTTTGAGGCCTGAGCCCTGATGCTCAGAGGCTAGGAACCTTGAAGCAAGTTCTGGTATCCCTCTGGGCCTCAGTTGCTTTATCTGTGAAATGGCATGATAATACCAACCCGGGGATGATGGTGAGGATTGCATGGGCTGACAGGTTCCACTCCCAATCCTGCTCTTAGGAAACTGGTTCTTTGCATGCAGCTTTGTATGAAGCCTGGGACAGTGTCAAGGTGCCAGACTCAGGCCCAGAAGTTTCCAGCTCTATTGACTATTGGTCCTTGAGCACCTGTCATCTGGCTGCCAAGGAAGCTGGCTGGGCCGTCTGTGTTGTCCCCTAGGGCAGTGTAGCTCGGTGGTTTTCCATGGCAGGTGCTCTAGCTCCCCAGGGGGTGCTTTGGTGAGGTGAGGCATTTAGGGTGGTCACTCGACAGGTATGCCACCGGCTTCTGGTGGGCAGAGGCCAGCGCTGCTGCTGGACACCTTGCAGTGCACAGGGCAGGCCCCCTCCGTCTCCAAACAGTGCCCAGCCCTAGATGCCAGACACCTGTGGCTGAGCAGCCCCAGTGTAGCGTTTGCTGGGAGTGTGTGTACCCTGTTCTGTATGAGGTGAGGATGCTTCTGCTCATCCACCTGCTGTGACCGCTGTGGGGCATGCTGTCCTGCACCGCAGTGGTGTGAGTTGATGGAATGCCAGGAGTCAGGTGGACTGGTGGCTAGCCCTGAGAGCCTGCAGGAAAGAGAATTTATCAGATTTTAGTGGTTCTATTAAATTGTCTTTGCTTCTATTTTGAAGTAAGACTGTTCTCTTTGAAAATGCAAACATTAAACAAAGTAAAAAATTGTGCCTCCTCCGGCTTTTTCCTGATAGGGGGTGTATTGGAGAAGTTCAAGTTGACTGCCTCTTGGGCTGGCTATAACCCATTCCAGTAATCAGATGTGTCCGTGGGAATTCCGCTTATCTCCACACTTCATTTTAGAACCTGCGTTCGTATGTGCATGTCTGTGTGTGTATATATAGGAGTAAAGTTGTATGTTTATTCTTAGGAACAAGGATAGGAGGACATGATTTTGGGGAATCACAGCCCATCCGAGACTTAGGTAATCAGCAGAGCAGGCCTGCCTGTGTACGGCAAAGCGCTTGTGCACCAGGTCTCCACTGTACAGGGGACAAAACCAGCCTTGCTTCCCCATCGGATGCCCGAGTCTGCCTTCTCCAGTGAGGGCTTCTCTCCCCCACACGACCGCCGCCTCCCACCTTGGAGCAGATTTATTGCGGCTCACATGCAATCAGGACTTGGAGCTGCTTCTCTGTGGGATCTCCCCCCTGGGACCCTGGACACCCTTTGCTTGCCAGGACTTATGCCTCCCAACCCCTACTGGCCCCTCCATGGGGTGCCAGTAGTGTCAGCCTGGAGTTACTTCCCCCCCAACCCCCTTTCCTGGCCTGGAAGAGGGGCACTGGCCTCATTGCATGGAATTTACCACGTGGCTTATGGACTAGCAGGGGAGGGCGGCCGGGATCTGCCTGCTTTGTGCAGCTAAGCAAGCACAGCCCTTACCTTCCTCAGCCCTCTGGCTGGGTTCTCACGGAACAGGTGAGGAACCTGGGGGAGCTTGCTCGGTGTCCTGCAGGCAGCGAGGGTCCATGCCAGGTTTCCAGCCCTGCTCTGTTTGCCCACCCCATTAGACCCGGGCGGAGCCCCCCACCATGTTTAGGTGGCTCAGTGCTTGGCAGAATCAAGTGGGGCACTCCATGCACGTCCATGGGTAACAGAACCCCAGGTGAGCAGCCTTTGAATGGAGTGCCCAGAGAATGGGCACGTTCGGAGGCTGGAAGAATGGCACTACACTTTGTTCGCCTTTGTAGACTCACGGGCTGAAGACACAGCAGCCTGTAGAAAGGGGAAGCAGATGGGCCAAGGTCGGTTGTCAGTGTGTCCTTGTGAACAGGAAGAGGATCCTCTGGTTCCCTGGAGAGAGGTGGACTTTCGAGGCCAGGAAGGAAGAGTGCTGGGGGGAGGGAGGCTCTGGGTCGGGTGCTGTGGGGGCAGGAAGTACAGTGGCCGCCGTGTGGAGGAAACCAAAGAGTGCTGGAAGGGGCCGTAGGATGCTGGGTTTGAGGCCAGAGGGTATGTTGGGTCCCTGCAGATACCAGGTGACCTGTATGGTTGTCCCCCTTACATCCAGGATCCCTGGTGGATGCCTGCAACTGCAGATAATGTTCAACCCAAGATATGAGGGCACTTCAAAACATTCGTGGAAAATAGGATTAAAAGATAAGTGTAGGGGCTGGTGCTATGGTGTAGCAGGTTAAGCCAGTGTCTGCGATGCTGGCATCCCATATGGGTGCCAGTTCGAGTCCCAGCTGCTCTACTTCCAATCCAAGTCCCTGGGCCTCTGCCACCCATATAGGAGACCTGGAAGAAGCTCCTGGCTCCTGGCTTTGGCCTGGCCCAGCCCTGGCCACTGCAGCCATCTGGGGAGTGATCCAGCAGATGGAAGATCCCGCTCCGTCTCTCCATTTCTCTCTAATTCTATCTTTGAAATAAAAGAAAAATTTTTTAAAAAAAATAAGTTTATTTGTTTGCAAAAAAAAAGGTATCCCTACACTGCAGTATGTTTTCCTCTAACTACAAACTATAAAGTTTAAGTGACAAATTAGACACAATAAGAGCTTAACAGCAATCATGGAGCAGAATGATGATCATGGAATCCTGTAATGAGTTATTTAGAAGTTATGAATTGCTTGTTTCTGGGATTTTCCATTTCACATTTTTAGACTGCGGTTGGCTGTGGGCCCCAGTCCCCATGGAGAGAGACTGTGGGTACAGGAGCCCTGGTGCCCCAGTATTGTAGGAAGCTGTGGTGGAGCCGTGGTGGGTGTGGAAGTCAGAGGTTAAGCTGGTGCACAGGCCCACCTTCTCCCTGGAGAGTGGACAGAGGATTTTCACATCCGGGGGTTGTTGTGCAGACAAGAGATGAATAGGGTCCGGAGAGCTTCCATCTGCTGGTTCACCCCCTTAATGGCTACAGTGGTTGGGGCTGGGCTCCATCTGGGTCTCCCGTGTGGGTGGCAGGAGCCCAAGCGCTGAAGCTTTCACCCGCTGCCTCCTAGGATGCATTAGGAGGAAGGCAGCCGGACGGACAGCTGAATGGTGGGAACTTGAACCAGGCACTCGGGTAGGGATGCAGACGTCCCGATGCATTAGGAGGAAGGCAGCCGGACGGGCAGCTGAATGGTGGGAACTTGAACCAGGCACTCGGGTAGGGATGCAGACGTCCCGAGCAGCGGGTTAACCCGCTCTGCTATAATGCCCACCCCTTGAAGTATGCTTTTGAGTGTGGGTCTTCATGCAACTCTGTTTTTTTAAGCTCCTTTTCCCCATCCTGGTGAGCGTGTTGTCTGGAAGCTCTCTACTGTGAGCCTAGGGGGAGGGGGAGGCCCCTACCTGTGACTCTGCGGCCTATGGGCACCTTTCCTGGCACCTGTCAGGTGTTGGGGCCATCGTGAGTGAGTGAGGTGTCAAGCTGGTATTTTTGCCTGCAGTCTGACGTGCCGTGTGGTGACTGTGGTGGCACAGGACACCCCCATTGTTGAGTTAGCAGGTGCAGGAGCAAGGTCAGGCCTCAGGGGGTGGGCTGGAGGTGGGTTCGTCTCCGCCACTCGCTGGTGGGGCCCTTTTTCCGAACTTTACTTTCCTCTTGGTGGGAAGGAGCTCGGGCTGGCTGAATTTGGAGTCCTGTCTGACTCTGAGGTTCCCGCTGGGTGTGACCTGAGGGCTCAGCCCTGCCTTTGGAAACAGGGTCCTCTTGAGGGCCCCCTGAGCTGCTGAGTCCTGGTGCTGGCGACCCTCAGCGCCTTCCCTGCCCCTGGGTGGCTTGAGATTGAATTGCTACTGCTGGTCCCAGGATTGAGACCTGCTGCAGATAGGTGGCCTGTACAGAGGAGGGGAGGCAGGGGATGGGGTGGGGGAGACAGTCCCCAGATCCCTGTCATCATCTCGGGGTGCTCGCCCGGAAGGAGAAGGACAGAAGAAAGCAGTTGGATGGTATTGACTTTTTCCCTCTGTCAGACTGTGTTTCTCGTAAGCGGCTGGGCCACTGTGTCTTGGTCTTGATGTGGGATGTAGCTGTCCTGTGTTCTGGGAGTTAAACAGCAAAACTGGGAGGGGACCCATAGAGGGAGGAGGAGACAGGGTCTGTGGGGAAACATGGCAGAGGGGCGAGGGGGCTGAGAATGACAGCTCTGCTTTCATCAGCCAGCAAGGGGGTGTCTGAGCCCTTAGACTCTCCTTGGAACAAATGAGTGGAACCAAGGAGAGGCAGCGACTTGGGAACCAGCACATCCTGTCCACCATGAACTCCTGTTTTATCCCTTTAGCCCATTTTCTTTTTGTAACAGGAGAAAGGGGCCACAGGTAGGCTGTTTGGTTTCTTACCTGGAGCCTCAGTTGCTGTATGTCCAGTGCATTCTGCAGGGCGAGAGTCCCTGAGCCCGCGGGTGGTTTCCTGCCATGTTTGACCCTCACCTCTGCCCCGGGTGCCCACGCTGGGGAGCAAGGAACAGGGTGCGAGCGAGTGCTGTTTGCTTTCCCTTTCCCCCTCTTACTGAGGTATAATTTACAGCAAAGAGCATAGAGCTCAGGTCACCAGGCTGTGATCTTCCTGTCTCCCTCTGTGTGGTCAGGGCCCAAGTGGAGAGAAAGGACTTCTCCAGCCCCTTCCCATGCATCACCTCCCAGACAGAGAGAGAGCCACTTCTCTTTATTTGTTTAAAGTTATTTATTTGAAAGATAGATTTTCCACCTGCTGGTTTACTCCCTAAATGGCTGCAATGTTAGGAGCCTGAAACTCAATCCAGGTCTCTCATGTGGGTGGCAGGTGCTTGGGCCCTCTTCTGCTGCCTTCCTAGGGGCATCCAGCAAGGAGCTGGATTGGAAGTGGAGCAGCCGAGACTCCAACTGGCTCTCCGATAGGGGATGTTGGTGTTGCAGGTGGCCGCTTAACCTTCTGTGCCATAATGCCAGCCCCAGAGAGCTGCAACCATGCATGGGCTCTTCTGAGTCATCATGGATGTTTTAATTTTGATTTCCAACACACATCTCCAGCGGCATCTTTGGATGTTTCTAAGGATGCTTTTCAGGTCTCACATGGATATCAGAATTGTAGGTGGAGAAGCTGGAAGTCCTGCCCTCTGCCCACCCTGCCTGCTATTTCCATTTCTTCCAACCTCGCTCTCCTTCCGTCCACTGAGCCAGTGTCCACAGTCCCCGAGCTGCAGCCTGCTCTCAGTCTTCCCTCTGGGACCTCTTCCTTGACTGCAGCCAAGGGCTGCACTTGCGCTCTGCACCCTGTTTTTATTTTTATTTTTGACAGGCAGAGTGGACAGTGAGAGAGAGAGAGAGAGAGAGAAAGGTCTTCCTTTGTGGTTGGTTCACCTTCCAATGGCCGCCATGGCCAACGCACTGCGGCCAGCGCATTGTGCTGATCTGATGGCAGGAGCCAGGTGCTTCTCCTGGTCTCCCATGGGGTGCAGGGCCCAAGCAGTTGGGCCATCCTCCACTGCCCTCCCTGGCCACAGCAAAGAGCTGGCCTGGAAGAGGGGGCAACCGGGACAGAATCCGGTGCCCTGACCGGGACTAGAACCCGGTGTACCAGCGCCGCAAGGTGGAGGATTAGCCTAGTGAGCCATGCCACCGGCATCTGCACCCTGTTAAAACCACGTTCCTTTGCCATCAGTGCAGGCATCTCTGTCATCTACACTACCTGAGTGATTATTCAGATAACAAATGCTTGTTCCCTAGAGCACAGGGGCAGTGCCTGGCACCCAGTGGATGCCACGTTGAAGGTGGCTGGATGGCTGCCTGGGGTACGTGGCGAGGGATGAGGGCCTGTGGGGCAGCTTTTGGCTCTTTTGGGGGTGCACGGGGCTGTGTGAGGTCAGCAAAGGTGCTTGTGTTCCTGCGCGGTTGTGTGTGTTCTGAGCACCCGATCGAGTGTCCCTGATGTCTCTGCCACAGATGCCCTCGTTCCTTCCCCCTGCCCACACCAGGCCTCTCCCGGAGCCAGCTCCCTTTCCTGCTGTCTCTCTTGGCCAGGTTTTTAACATATATCACAGGCTGGTAGGCTAAGAGCTTGGGACTTCCCCTCACCACACTCAAAGCCTTTGATCTTTTGCTTTGGAGGTAACATCAAAAGGAAGGCTGAGGAAGACAGCCAGGCTGTGAAGTTCAACGTTCAAGTTAATAGCTTGACTGAAGGTTGTGCTGCGTTGTGGCAGCATCACCAAGGCTGTAGTCAACACGGCGATTCCGCCACGTTGTTCCTGGAAATGCACCCTGGTGTTGGCACCCGGCTTCATCGACATTTGGAATGAACTCGGGCTCCTTTCCTCTTCCCCTCTTTTCCTGGGATGTGTGGGGGCGGGGGCGCGATGTGTGTGTCAGGGCCGTGGGGCTCTGGGCGAAGGGGAACTCCTTGCAATCGGCACTCTGAAGCTGGCCTTGCCCCGGTTCCAGGATTGCTGCCCGCCTGCCCATGGGCTTGGCGCCTCTGTGCGTTGACCGTTCCTGGTTTAGCTGAGTGTTTGCGAATTCTGGTGCAATTCAAAGCAGACCGGCGGGTGGGCAGCATGGCCCGGGGCTGGGGGCTCAGGGAAGTTGGCAGCAGCTCAGGGGTGCAGCAGCGTGAGGGCCTTGGGCCTGTGAGCTGGAAAGCAAAGGACATTGGAAGCAAAAGTGAAAGTGACCCTTGGGCCCCTGCTGCTCCCTCGCTTCTGCTGAGCTCTGCGGGCACTCGCTCGGTTGTTGTTTAATTTAAGGTTTTCCGCAGCCCTCCTCTGTTTTCATCCAGAGCCGCGTGCATCTGGTTTTTGAGCACGTTTCAGCCCTGTCCTTGGGCAGCTGAGTCACCTCTGGGGACAGTCGTCTCCCACGTGCCCATCTTGGGGCCTCTCTGGTGCGTGCCCACAGCTGGCTTGGGCATCCTCTCCTGGTACCGTGCAGCGTTATGAGCATCACCTCCGTCCTGCTCCCCGGCTTTTGGACTCACCTGCCTCTCCCGCGGCAGGGTCTCTAAACTCCGATGATGTCAGTGCAGGGCAGCCAGAATGCCCATTGGGTTTCTTTGGTGTGGTTTCCCCAGCGCCCCTCACGGCTGGACTCCCTTCGTGATTCTTGGCATAACCATATGCCACCTGCGCTGTTGTTCATTTGATGCATCTAGACATTTGATTCATTTATTTCAACTTGGCCTTGCTGTACGCCTTAACATCTGTGAAATTACAGGTTTCATGTGCTGGTTATTTTTTCCCTAATACCATTAATTTAATCCCGTAACTACTAAAGTAACACCTTAGCCCGCCCAAAACCATGCCTGGTAGTGCCGCAGGTGGGGAGACCGCCGTTCCTTTCTTCTCTCTCTGGCGATGCACCTGCCCTTGTGTTCACTGCCTGTTCCCGAGCCGGCTGACTGCCCAGCCCTGTGAGTCACTGCGCAACCCACGCGCAGTCTCGGACTTCTAGAAATCTGCGTTCCTGGAGATTGGAAGTCGTTCTGGATCTCATGGGTCTTCCCTCTGCCGCTTTCCAGGCTCCCCTCCACATCTGGAGTTTTTCTGTTCCTTCTGTTTGCCCAGCTGGGTGGGGAAGCTGACGTGGACCAGCCTGCGTTCGCTCTGGGAGGACTCGCCTCTCAAAGGTCTTGGAAGATCCTCCCAGTTCTTGACCAGGAGGGTTGCTGATACGAGTCCTCCCAGTTCTTGACCAGGAGGGTTGCTGACACGAGTCCTCCGTGGCTCTAGGTTTGCAGCCTGGAGACTTCAGCTGCATGGGCTGTACATGTCCGTGGGTGGCTGGAAGCTCCTCAGAAAATGTAAGATGCTGTCCTGTGGCAAGGGGTCTTCAAAGCTCCTGTGACAGGACACTTCCTGGGCGTGGAGGAAGTGCCCACCTGAAATGTCGCTCCAGGTTGTGCATCCCTAATCCCAAAATCCAGTATTCGAAATGTCCCTGAATCAGACTTTTTGAGCACCGATGTGACGCTCATGAAGTTTCAGACTTTGGAGCATTTTGGATTTCCATGCAAATATTCCATAATCCAAAAACCTCCCGAATCTAAGCAACTTCAGGTCCTGAGTGTTTCGGATAGGGATGCTCAAGGTATGCTTGCGCTCAGCCCTCGAGGTGGCTGCCTGCCACAGTGGCTTGGCTGGAATGGGCAGCTGCTTCACCCATGCTGAGCACCGCAAAGGGCCATTGTCAGATTTATTTAGCCTCTCAGTTCGTGCTCCTTAGAGGATGCTAAATTAAAGATCGCGTTCCTGGATGGAGCCTTTCATACATTTAAGAAAACCCGTTGAGTCTCTGGAGGGGGAGAGGCAAGGGAGACATGAAAGAGTTTCCCCAGACCTGTTCTATAGTGTGGACTGTTCTTTTAGGTAATTAAGGGCGACCATAAAAGACGAGCACACTGCTCCAGGGGGTCGCTCAGGGGGTCTCCAGTCTCTGGCCAGCCTTCTTTAACCCACATCTTGGGTGTCACCCCCAGGCCACCGTGGGCTCTGTTTCCATGCTTCCCCGTTTCTGCTGGCTGAGGTGCACCACTGGGGAATGGCGAATGGAGTTCTGGGGCTTTGGGAACTTTGAGCTTTCCTGCAGTGCCTTAGGGAAACTGGGTGGGGCAGTGGGGAGGGCTGTGTGTCCTAGTAATTCTCTGCGTCAGGAACTCTTGCTCACGCTGTCTCCTGCCTGTCATGCATTGGGATCTGGGTCTCCCTGCTTTGTTACACCTGGGGAGCTTTTAGGAAAAAAATCCCTGATATCCGGGTCCTACTGTGGAGGAGGAGACGGGCATCAGTAATTTAAAGATCTCGAGTAATCCTGAAGTTTGGGTATCTCTGTGTTAGGATACCAAGATTCAAGTCCTTTGCATTTAAGTCGATTATGCCAACCACCCATCAGATCCTCCTCTAAGTGTTCTGTAGTCATCATTCTCTGTCCTGCAGATCAGGAGGCAGACAGCCTTGTGCCCATTTCACAGGCAAGGCAGCCGGCCTCAGAGGAGGTTAAGTACCTTGACCAAGGTCATGGAGTTGGTCCAGGGTAGATGGTGGCTTTTAAAAAAATTCATTTTCATTTTATTTTAAAAGGCAGAGAGCGAGCAAGTGAGAGCAGGATCTCCCATCTGCTGGTTCATTCTCAAAATGCCCACAATAGCTGGGGCTGGGCCAGGCTGAAGCCAGGAGCCTGGAGCTCAATTCAAGTCTTCTTCCACGTGGGTGGCAGGGACCCAAGTACTGGGTCACTGTCTGCTGTCTCCTAGGGCGCTCATTAGCAGGGCACTGGAAGGGGGAGTAAATCGGGGTAACATGGTGAGTCTTGAGCACTATGCCAAATACCTGTCCCTGTCCATGGACAGAGGCTTTGACCCTGGGCGTGTCTGCCTGCCAAGTTGGTATCATCGGCCTGTGACTGTCCTCACTGTGAAGAAGCCGGGCCTTGGCTGAGCGTGCTGCATGGTCCAGGGCGTGGAGCGTGGGGGAGCAGTTGTTGCTCCTGGGAGCCTGGAAGCCATGTGGGCCCTGAATGCTACGCCTTGGCAGAGGCGTAGTAATTTTCCTACACGGAGCTTTGGAAAGGCACCCAGGTAGAGGAGACTGCAGGGACAAAGCCTCAGGGTCAGAGGTGTCAGAGAGGTGGGGCTGTGGCCAGGCTGCGCCACGCTGAGGCTGCAGAGGCCGGTTGGGATTCTGTCCTGAAGGGCCTTGACTGCAGAGGCCTCCGGTGCTCTGGGGCTCTGGCGAAAGTGCAGCTCCTGAGAGGTGGCCTGGGTGGGCCCCAGAGGCTTGCGACTTTGCCAGGCTCTTGCAGGGGCAACACCTCCAGCAAGTGGTTCCCAAACTCTGCTTGCACAGCGGAGTTACCTGGGAAACTTGTGTGTGTGCTTTTTTTAAAAGATTTATTTATTTATTTGAAAGTCAGAGTTAGAGAGAGGAGAGGCAGAGGAGGGGAGAGAAGGAGAGAGAGGGGGGAGGGAGGGAGGGAGGGAGGGAGGGAGAGAGAGAGAGAGAGAGAGAGAGAGAGAGAGAGAGGTGTCTTCCATCCGCTGGTTCACTCCCCAATTGGCCACAATGGCTGGAGCTGTGCTGATCCGAAGCCGGGAGCCAGGAGCTTCTTCCTGGTCTCCCACATGGGTGCAGGGGCCCAAGGACTTGGGCCATCTTCTACTGCTATCCTAGGCCACAGCAGAGAGCAGGATCAGAAAAGGAGCAGCCGAGACTCAAACTGGCGTCCACATGGGATGGCGGCACTGCAGGCGGCAGCTTTACCCACTATGCCACAGCGCTGGCCCCCTGTGAAAATTGTTAAAAATCCTCATGCCCAGGTCATGTCTTATTCCTGCTAGGTCAGAGTGCTAGGGGGTGGGAGCCAGGTACCAGCAGCTTGGAGGGACCTCTAGGTGATTCTCATGTGCATCACTGCATCCCGGGGTGGGGTGGGGCGATCCTGGCTGAGTTGGAAACGGGGCGACTTCTGCATCCCAGTGCTTAGGAGGCTTCTGGAGCGGGTGGGGAAACCATGGCAGTGGCCTCCTAGCTCATCAAGTGAGCCGTGCTTGTGAGCGCCTGCAGCAGACCTGTGTCTGTTGCGGGGTCAGGGAGGCGGCTGCAGGCAGCTAGGGTGGTCTGAATGGGCGCCAAGGTTGGGGGCAGGGACGAAAGGCAGCGTTTGAGAGCAAAGCATTTGGGGAGGGAGATACCCAGGACTCTTGAATTACAGGTAATTTGGTCAGGACCCAACACTGAAAATTTCTCTTCTCTATGATGAAAGGGTCTGCTGGGTGCTGAGTGAGCAGAGGGCCCATTACCTGTGTGCCGGTCCTTTAGCAGCCCTGTCATTTACATACAGGCACCTGCCTGGCTGAGCTCCTCCTTGCTGCACCTTCCTGAAGAATCTCGTCCAGCGAATATTTGCTTTTGCTGCTCTTGCGGTTACTTTGGAAGGAACTGGAACGTTTTCCTTAAAAATAACGCTCTCCTGTAATGGCAGGTTCTTCAGGAACTCTGACCAATCTGTGAGACTCAGTCATGCTGACCGACTGGGGTTCCCTGAACGCTCAGCAGCCCTGGATCTCTGGCGCCTGCGTGTGTCGTTGGAACTTAATTGCAAAACCCGGCTGCGATTGGACAGGGCCGTGTGCACCAAGGGGGTGCCCCCAGAAGAGCCTGACCTCTGGGCGGGCTCGGGGTTAGACAGGGAACCGGTCGGTTAGTTGCATTCAGGTGCCACGCTGTGGTCAAGATCCTAGGGTGTGCCCTTCTCATGTTGTGTGGCCAATCCCTCACCCATCATGCCCCAGCCCGTGGCAAAGCGGGGTCTTCTTCCGGGACCCACGTATTTCAGGTGTCGCACCTGCTGGGACCACATTGCCGCTGCTGGGAGTTTTGCAATGCTTCGTTTCAAGGCCCAGGATGTGCCAAGCTTGGAAGTACCTGTGCGGCGCTGGGAACTTTGGTTGAGTCCGTCGCTGTGGGAATTCAGGAAGCCTGGTCCTCAGCCCTGGTCCTGAAATGAGCACATTTCTCCCTGCCGCCCTCCAGAGGGACGTCCGCCCCAGGACAGCTTGGAATCCCCGAATGGTAGAAATTCTGGATTTTTTTTTTGGCCGTTCAGGTCGTGTCAGTCCCTTTCCTATGCCATCTCTCCAGGATTCTGCAAGGAATAATTAGTTAATGTTTGCAGAGCACTTTGAAATCCTCAGATGAAAGGCACCAGAGAAGTGCAGAGTATTATTATTTATTATTAGCACGAACCCAAACAGGCGAGCACAGCGCCCTGTCTGCGCTTCCTGCCTTGCACCAGGCACAGCTTTCTGCCCAGTGGGCTTTCTTTGTGAACAACACAACTGGCAAAAGCGTAGGGGGGACAGAGTCAGTGTTGTGTCGTGTGCCTAGGACTGTGCAGGGTGCGACACAGGTGGCAGAACAGGGGTCTCCTCACCTGGGGGGTCCCGGGCATTTGGGGTCAGGCAGGGGCTTCTGCAGGTGCTGCAGTTGTAAATGCATCCTGCCGGGGCAGGCTGTGCTTTGTGTATTTGCTTTCAGTTGAAATTTTGCTAAATTTGTTGATGCTAGGAAGCCTGTGTCCTGGGGCCCCAGTTGTGCTTGACTTAGCGGGGGAGGGTAGAGCGTTCCAGATTGACTCCTGTAGGTCTCATGCGGGTGCCCTGGAGCTCAGGCAGAGCCAGGAGGCTCAGGGGGCAGCTCTGTGGCCCTCTGCCGCTTCTTCATCCCCGCTGACAGAGGCTAGGAGCGAGTCCAGAGCTGCCAGGAGGTTATTTTGTGTGCCTCTTGGTGGAGAGGCAGGAGACGAAATGCACGGGGCCTGTGGCCTCTGGAAGGGAAAGTCCCGATTTACCATCTGCTCAGGGGCAGCATGATCTGCACCTGCTCTCTGCAATGCCGCTCCTCAGCAGTGGTTGTCCCCCTAACGCCACTGCTGCTTGCCGGATCCCGACAGCCTCCCACTCAGGAGGACCCCTGGGAGCCCCCGGCAGCCTGTGCTGCCTGGCGGTCCTGCACACACGGCAGTGTCTCTGCCCCGGGGCTCAGGAACCCGGAGGACTGGCCACTTCTCGAGGCTTATCTGCAGTTTGCAAAGAGCCCCTGGCAAGCAGAGCGGGGGATTTTTGTACAGCGACCTCCTTTTCCCTCTGTGTGTCTTGTAAACACGGAGCAGCCAGTAATCCTAAAATCTTAGTCTGCCGTGAAGCCGGAAAATGATAGATGTCCACTCTGGTGAACGACGTCTCAAGGGAAGCCTGGCGTTTGTATATAAGACTTTGCAGACCCTCGGAGCAGCAGGAGCTGGGGCAGGGCCTGAGAGCTCCCTGCTGATTTCCTCCTTGAGCCAGGGGCACCTGCTCCAGTGAAGGAGCCTGCGTGGTAGGTAGGAGCAGTCCTAGCCCAGTTCATCCACGGGAAAGTGGAGCGATTGCCCATGGGTGCAGCAGGAGCGGGCCACCCTGTGTCAGCGCTTGCTCGCTGCCTGCGCTCTCTCGTGTCGGCTTCACTCAGCAACAGAGACGCCTTGAGATGAAAGTTCTTGGGGGAACACTCTGCTCCCCCCTGCGGGAGTCTGATTGAGAAGGAGCAGGGGCAGAGCTGTCTTTGGACTCCTCCCATCGTCATGGAGGTGGGGACCGGGGTCGGGGAAGGAGGGCTCACTCTCTGGAGGCCTCCTTTCTGGTCACTGAAGACTTCCTGCCTTCCACCCTGGGTGGAGCATGCGCGCCTGGCACGGAGTCTCCCAGAAAAGGTATGCAGTTCTGGGGGCGTTCAAGCCTTCCTGTGCTGGTCACCTTAGTTCCCAGAGAAAGGCCAGGAGAAACCACTCGGCTGTGGAAGCCCGCGCTAGGCCTGTTAATTGGGTCTTGGCTCCGCACAGCAGCTGTGCAAACAGAGTGGTGTTTATATTCATTTTACAGGTGAGAAAACTGAGGCCCAGAAAGGTCAGAGTGTAGGCCCTTGGTCTTTACAGCCCATCTTCTTTGCAGAGATGGAGTTTGTGTCAGTGAGAGCCTGGGAGAGCCGAGTGATGCGACGTCTGGCAGCCCAAGTCCGTGTGTGGTTCTGGTGCCCAGTGTAGAATGGGGGGCAGGGTTGGGGACAGAGCAGCTACTAAGAGACACCCAGTAATGTGACCACCCACCCCAGAGTCCATCCCCAAGGACTCTTGAAGAAACAACCATGTTTGTATTATCAGTGCCTGGCAGTAGTAGATGCCCGATACAGACCACTCTAGGCGGCCTCTGGGGTACGTGGCCCTGTTCTCCACTGCATTCTTTGTGTCCTCCTGGCTTGGACAGACAGGGGCGTGTCTTCTCAGGCCTGTGACGTGGTGGCTTCCAGGATGAGTAAAAAGGGCCTCTGGCCGGAGACTGAGTAGTTCCTGAAGGATTTGTCCCTGGTCCTTTGGTTGCATCATCTGTTGGGGACTCCCTCTCTCTGGTGTCTGATTGTCCCGTGCATGTCTTGTGCACCAATGTATCTACCAGCTGCAGTGCCAGGTGAAGAGGATGGATACGGCTCTGGGAGGCATCGTGAGAGCCAGGAAGGGAAGGATGTTACCATGGGGGGAGGGTGGCATCCGGGGCATGCGGTGGTGGGGGGCACATGAGGGAGGGATGACTCCCTGCAGGCTCCTGGGGAAGTGGATCCAGCATGCGCAATTGCACCTGTTCTGGTTGACACGTTTGGCGGCATCAGGGCATGCTGGCGAGTCCTCATTCTGGCCGCACAAGGGTCAGTAGCATCGGGGGCTTCTGATTGTGGACAGGCAATGTGAAGGCATCGTGTTGGACACACTGTGGTGCAAGAGCAGGGTCTTTTAACCCCGTGTTCCCACAGGGCCTGGGGTGAGGCAGGGATTCACGCTTGTAAATGCTGTAAGGCCACACTGGAGTTCTGGTTAGAGAGGCTCCCCTGAGGCCCGTGAGCCCTTGTGAGGAGGCAGGTGCAGTGGTGGTGGTGACCAGAGGGTGAGCTCTTGCTGCCCACCCCCCCAGCACACCCCACTGGCCCGCCAGATGTCACCAGTCTCAGTTGCGCCTTGCCCTTCTTATGCCCTCTGCACATTGTGGCCCTCCAAGAGTTTACTGAAAAATATATTTAAAAATTAGACTTCAAATTAATGCTCCCGACGGCACGAAGAACCGAGACAAGGACTGTGTAATCGCGCTGCCCCGAGAAAGGCCTCACTGAGGGTGCTTCCTTCTACCTTTTAAAGCAGTAAATGGAAGAGTGTTTTTCGATGCATTGATTTCTTTTTTCCAGGTGTGCGTGTGGTCACATGGGCGGCCAGTGTCTTTTTATGTGGATTTCAGCCAGGCTGCACACCTGCCTCCTAATGAAAAGTAAACCATCGCCCTATTTGTCCGACAGCTTCGTGAAGGGTGACTTGGAGGGAGGCAGGTTCACCTTACGTTAAACACCTGACAGCACAGACTTTCTCTGCTGGCGTCTCGGGTGTGACCTTTGAGCTAGTGGTGCCCTGAAATGTCACCTTTGACCTTCTTTAGAAGCAGGGATAATAGGCGGGGAGCGCATGGGTGCCTCTTAAAGTCTTAAGAACGTCTGTGGCCCGAGGGGAAGCTTTTTCGCGCTGTGTTGTGTTTTAATTACCACGTCTTCTTGGGCTGGAGGTAATGAAGGGATCGAGGGTGGTGGTGAGGCCTCGCTGTTCACTGTTGGGTCCCGGTTTCCCCAGAGGGGCAGGCCTACTGCAGGGGCCTGGGTGCTTCTTTGACCCGTGTGGGCCTGGAAGACAGGCACAGTGGCCTCCACGTCCAAGGGCAGGGGGCTGAGGAGCATCTTGGGAGCAGACAGGGACCACCCCCGTCACTGGGCGTGCTTGGGCTCAGTACACGGAACCGAGCACCCATAGTCTTGGCTCCCTTCTGCACCCTCTTCCCACCTGGAGGGCCACCCGATGGAGCACGTGTTGCCCAAATGGCGCCCGAAGCGAGTACCCGGTGGCAGGGAGCTGCCGCGTGCGGAGGCGGGGCTCATTCCTATCGTAATGATAGCTTCTGTTTCTACAGCACTTCACAGTCCAAGTGCTTTGCAAATGCTTCACCTCGCTTAGTTCTCACCACAGCCCTCCCAAGGGGTATTATTATTATCTTTATGTTATGCATGTGCTAACCAAGGCTTGTTTGGGAGGTGGGTGGGGCGTGGTCCCTGGGGGACAGAGGGAAGGGAGCCATCGTTGGCTGAATCCTGAGGCTCCGCTGGGGGCTGCCAGCCAGCTGGATGTTGTTAAGGGACTGCTCCCCTCTATGATACGAGGACAGGGTGAGGGGTCGCTGTCTCGGAATAACTGAGAGCAGGGATGCCAGATCTCTGCCCACGTCACACTGCAAGTTGGGTGAGAGCTGGGACTCTTCACCCAGGCCCAGGGACTCCCGGTGCCCAACAAGGAGCTGGCCTCAGTATTTGTCGGATGTGAAATGAGGCTTAAGGAGACGGTTCATGCTTGGTGCAGGGGCACAGCGAGACGTGTGTCTGCCTGTGTAATTATCACTTCCACATCCTGTGACCCTGGGCTGGTTGTCAGGGCTCTGTCCTAGCTCAGTTTCCTGGGAGATGGGTGAGATGTCCCAGGGCCGTCCCCACAGGCAGACTGCAAGGAGGAGAGGGTCCCACGACTTGATCGTTCTCTTCGCCCTGCCACACGCTTCCCTTCCCATGTCTGCCTCCCGGAAAACGAATTTCTGAAGACCGCGCGTCATTGGATGACAGTGACGACAGCAGAACAAGCATCTCCTGATGTCATGGCCTGGATTGCCAGCGATGCGGATCTCAGTGACAGCAGTGGTCGCTCACGGGAGCTGGCATTCGTGAGCACTTTGAAAGCTGCTCCTTGTAACCAGGACTTGGCATGACCTATGGGAAGAGCCGCCATCTCCCCTTCGTACGGAAGAGGGAGGTTAGCGCAGCCGCTTGGGGTCTCTTGGGAAGTAGTTGGTGGTCCGGATTCAAACACCAGGGCTGGCCCTATTCTTCTTCTTTTAACACTAAACTCCCCCAAGGCTTTTGCCCTGGGCATTTCCATATCTCATGGCACCCTTCCAGCCTGGACTTCTGCCGTCCGGTGGCCAGTGCAGGAGGAAACCCACACCGGGCTCTGCACTGAAGCAGGGGCAGGGGCTGGCGCTTGTCCCGAGCCGGGTGCCATGTGGCTCACCCGCGTATGAGTGCCTCACAGCGGTTAAGCCAGGGGCACTGGGCGTTCTTCGAGTTTCTCTTTCTCAACTGTCTACCCTTTCTTTAGGCAAGCTTTTGAATGGGCTGGGTTTTTCAATCTTACTGGCATCGCTGAAGAAAGGATGGGGGGGACCAAAAACCACCGACACATGGCCTGAGAGTAGCTGGTTTTTCTCACGATCTTTTTGCTTCGTGATTTTATTTTGCACACACTGCAAGCCTAGTTGGATGACGATTTTGTGCGGCTTCCTGGTAGCCGGGTGCAGCTGCCCCAGGGTTTCCCCCAGTGCGTTGTGGCTGCCTCTTCTCTGGGCCGACCTGTGCCTCCACGTGCCTGCTCGTGCCTTGCATGTCTGCTGTGTGCGGAGCGTGAGGGCAAGAATCAGAATTCAGCTGGGCTTGCGAGCATTTAGAAAACCTCTTTGAGGGCCGGGTGGAGAGGGCAGAGGCAGTGACTTAGAACATGCGGCCTGCAGGTCAGCTTCTGTGTGCCTGGGAGGAGCCAAATGGAGTTGACAGGAAAATTCCACTTTACCCAGAGGCTGGGGGATGGGTGGGGGATGGGGACGTTTGGTGTAGGATGCGCCACCACGTGGGGAGGCAAGGCTGGCTAATTACGTTTGGTCACTTGTTTTCACTCAGCCCACAGGATCCATTTTCCTCTAAGTGTTGGATAATAACACGTATCTGGGGATTTGCTTTTTGGATGATTTATAATCTTGCAGTATCTCAAAGGGTTTTATTGGGATGATACTGATTATATTAATAGCAATATAATAGCCACCTAATAATATAATAGCTAGCATTTACTGAGCATTTGCCATAGGCCAGGCTGTGTGCCAAGCATCTGATCCTCACAAGAATGCTGGGAGCTGGCTCTGGGTTTGCACTCCCATTCGGCAGACGAGGAAACTGAGGCTCAGAGAGGTGAGGTCAGGTCCCAGGCTGGCCTGCCTGTGGACAGCCTGCTTCCGGATGTTCTCCGAAGGGACGCCACTCTTTGAGATGTCAGCACTAAGCACATACTAGATACTCAAGAAGTATTCTGCCAGTGAATGGCGTTGGAGAGCAGATCTGAGCTGCCTCTGAAGGTGGGCGGTCTCCAGGTCTCTTGTTTTGCTGCTCTGAGTTCAGTGAACACAGTGGGGCCCAGTGATCCCCAGGAAAAGGAGCAAGGAGACATGGCCATGGGTGGAAGAGGGCTCCCAGGCAGGGGCCTGGGCATGGTGGCCCGAAAGGCAGAGCCCAAGCTGTTGCTCAATGAGGCCCAGTTGGTGTTTCCCTCTGTTTACCAGTATGGGGTCTGCTGGGTGCCTCCGAGCCTGTGGAGGGAGTTGGGCTGAACCCGGAAGACCTTTTGGTTGGGATGACCTCACATCCCCCGCACCGGTGCGCGGCCAAACCCCAGGTGCCATCCTCCACGGCAGAGCCCGCATTAGAGTGGCTCCCTGTGTTCTGGTGCCTGGGGAATGTTAGTCAGTGAGAGTGGACGTCTCAAGACCAAGCCTCTTGCCAGGGTCCGTGGCGAGACGAGGAGGGACGTGCTGGACACACCTGGACGGATGCCTGCTCGCTTTCTAGAGTGCGTGCCAGCAGTGACGGCGGCGTTATCAGTGAGCCTATCGACCAGGTGCCTGGCCCAGGCGCCTCTGTGTTGACTCACTGCATTTACCTACGCGAATCACATGCTGCTCCCTTCACCCCTGCACACCCTGCAAGGAGACTGCTCTCCGTCATAAACCCAGTAAGCCTTCTCGCTTGTACACTGTGGGGCCTGGTGAGCACTGGCTGGAGCCCTCACTGACTCGTATACTCTCCACCGGGGAAGACTGTTGATGTTATCCCATGACTTTATCCTCAACTTTGCAGACCAAGCCATTTGTCCCAGGCCCTGGAGGTGCTGAGCTGCACATCCCGGCTCGAACCCAGGCATTCTCACCCCCGAGCCTGTGCTTTTAAACATTCTGCTGGACCACTCAGGCCAGAACTAGTGAAATTTTCCATTTATTTTAAGCCTAGCTGCCGCTTCTAGAACTTTCTGCCAGCTGACCTCACAGTGGGGAGAGGGAAGGTGGTGCCCTCTGGCCGTGGGGTTAGCTCAGACTTCTGGAAGACAGAGCCCAGGAGCATGGTCAAGTGGGTGCAGAGACAGGACTTGGTCCTTGCCCTCGGCTTCCTAGCACTTTCCTGGGATCAGGCCCTCTTTGGCTGGAATCATTCCTCCTTCCCTTCCTCCTCTAAGTGCAGCCTCCACTGTGCATTTTTCAATGCTGTCAAAAAACCAAGCCCTGAAATGCTGTTTCGCAAGTGCCCAGGACATGGAGCTGGAGATGGCAGGTCCTGTGGTCAGGGCTGGTTGGGATTGCAAATAAACCCAAGCCTGGGAAACTTCCTCGCTATTAATAGTGCAGCCCGTGGGGGGCGGGGCGAGTGGGGAGTGGAATAACCAAACTTGATGCTGTTGGAATTGATTTTGCCTGTCCAGATGAAATACTAATGAGCTAAGTGGTTAGCTTCAGATCGGGACTACTGCTTCCCGTGCCAAGTTCTTTTAAAGCCTGAAACCACAGAAGCAGAGAATGAGTGGGTTTCGGGAGGCACGATGGCCCCATCCGGAGGACGGAGTGTGGTCAGCTCGGGCCTGTGGATGAGAAAACTGAGGTGGGGCTCGCCGCAGAGTGAGTTAGCTGTGTTGACTGACGCCGGTTCTTTAGCTGATTATTCCTTTTTGCTTTGTAAATTTTTGTTTTTGTATTTGAGAGGCAGAGAGAGAGAGAGGAGAGAGAGACCCATGCAAGAGAGCTGCCATGCACTGCTTCACTCCCCAAATGCCCACATCAGCCAAGACTGGGCCAGGCTGAAGTCAGGCCAGGGCTCAGTCCAGCTCACTGCCACTCCCGCACGGATGGCAAGGACTGAAGTACTTGAGCCATTGCCTGCTTGCATCATCCCAGGGTACTCACTTGCAGGAAGCTGGAAGAGGGAGTGGAGTGGGGACTCCAACCAGCGACTTCACCGCGCTGTCAGATGCTCACTCCGTTTGGTTTTTGAGGCAGGAACTCGATTTGGAAGGGAGTATTTCTGTTGCCCCGGAGAAATGTCTCTCCTGAGCTGCATCATGTGGGAGACCGAGCTATGAGGCATGCTCGCTCTCTGCGGAGAAAGCCTGGCTGAATACAGCCCTGGGTCCATGTCTGCTCTAACGTCCATCGTCCCGCTCACTGCTGCTTGCCTTAGATCAGTCAGTGGTAAACAATTAGAACAACGAAGCAGCCCACCCTAGCCCAAGTGCCCCGAATACTCCGCTGTTTCTGAGGAGGCTTTGGAAGTGGACAGAACCGTTTCCTCCTGCAGATGAGGTTTCTGTGCTTGAAATATCTCTTGGTAGATATATATATATATATATATATATATATATATATGTATGTATATATATTTATTGACAGGCAGAGTGGACAGTGAGAGAGAGACAGAGAGAAAGGTCTTCCTTTTGCCGTTGGTTCACCCTCCAATGGCCACCGCACCACGCTGATCCAAAGGCAGGAGCCAGGTGCTTCTCCTGGTCTCCCATGGGGTGCAGGGCCCAAGCACTTGGGCCATCCTCCACTGCACTCCCTGGCCACAGCAGAGGGCTGGCCTGGAAGAGGGGCAACCAGGACAGAATCCAGTGCCCTGACTGGGACTAGAACCCGGTGTGCTGGTGCCGCAAGGCGGAGGATTAGCCTAGTGAGCCACGGCACCGGCTCTTGGTAGATATTTCTACCCCCACAGGCTGAGGTTGGAGGCATTGTCTCCCACCTGCAGCCTTTTAGCTCTTCGTCCCTCTCTTATTTCCCCCATCCCTCCTCGCCCTGTTAAAGCTTCCCCTAAATGTGATGCTGCCCCTCAGGACGGTCTGGGGCCCCGGCAGCCCAGCTGTGGCCTATTCTCCCACATCCCTGTGCTGCGTGTTCCAGAGGAATTCGGGTGTGGACTTCCTTGAGTGCCTAGGATTAGGGCAGTGGAGTCTGGTAGAGGGGACTATTGTGTGAGCCTCCCCTGACTTCTGTGCCTCAGGGACAATTGAGACATTCAGCTCCTGTCTGAAAGGAACGTGGAGTGGCTGCAGGGACCTCCAGGAGAAGCAAATAGAGACAGGGATTACCACCAGGGGCAGGGTCCTGCGAGAGGATGTTTATGTCCGCACTCTCTAGGAGGGATTTGGACAGAGCTGTAATCCGGGGTTAGGAGTAATTTGTTACAGCAAGATGATATTTGAGTGGCAGGCCACGGCTGGTGGCGGCTGGGCAGCCTCATGTGTGGGGGCAGCGCCGGGGGCCTCGTGAGGTCAGCCTCATGCAAACCCCACCCCCCACACCCCCCAGGGCTCCAGCGTTTGTTCTTCCCCAAGAACCAGAGGGGCTGCTGACCCTTCAGCTTCCTGGGTGTAGCGTTGCAAAGCATGGCTGTGTGTGTGCTTGTCCCAGCTAGAATTCGCCAGCAAAAACACGGAGCTGGAGATCTTGCCTGTGTCACAGATCTCTCTCTCTCTCTCTCTCTCTCTCTCTCTCTCTCTCTCTCATGTGTGTCGAGGGTGGGGAAGAGAAGCGGCAGGGCAGGGCAGGTCGTGGTTGTCGTTGGAGACAGAGGTCGTGCACACAGGGTGTCTCGCCTTCGCTTCCAGTGCTGGTGGATGCAAGCGGGTTGATTGATTGCTCTGTGACCACTGTGTCTTCTGTCGTGGGATAGGAGGAGGCACAGCCGACACTTACTCAGAAATGTGCAAGGCCTGAGAGCGCCCAGGGCGGAGAGAAAACGAGGTTTTACAATCTCTCGCTGGTGATTCATGCCTTGAAACAACTCTCCCAGGTCACCCGGACCCCGAGCCTCGCTGGCTCCCTGCCCCTCTGAGGGCGTCTGGTGGCTGCATCACTAACAGTTTCCATGTAGACCTCAAGTTTCTGGCGTCTAAGTCCGCTATGTCCTCAGAGGAAGAAAAAGTGAATCCTAACCACCCTGGGCCTTGTATAATTCTTTTCCCTGATGTCATTCTCACGGTTTGGCGTTTGAAGTTGTGCACATGGCACGGAAGCCGGTCAGGGGACTTGGCAGTGAGGGATTTCATGCCCATGTTATACACGGAGAAACGGAGGCCCAGAGCAGGGCTGTCCCGCTGAGGTCAGGGACCGTGCAGGGTACAGGGCTGGAGGGTCCTATGGCCCGCCTGGTGAGCTCTGCTTGCGGTAGCCCCGTGCCTTGAGACCATTGTCACACACTTCCGTGCCACTCTCACGTGTGCCCATTGGCACCGGCCGTTCGAGGTGCTGTCTCATGTGGGCCCGGAGTTCCCAGGCCTCGGTAACTTTTCCTCCCTGAGACCCAGCACCAACCCAAACACATCTGGGGCTACCTTGTTTCCTGAGGAGCTGGACAGGTGCACCTGTCGTCTCTGTTCTTTTATCCCTTACGATGACAGGGTCCCAGCGTCTCTGGGACCATGTGTCTTTGCTTCCTCCTCTCTCTCTCATGTGCACGTGATACCCACCAATCACCTGGTGCCTTCATTTCCTTTGTTTAGGTAATTTTTGGTTGTAATTGAGATACAATTCATATACCACGGCATGTACTCATTGAAACGGTACAGTTCAGTGATTTTTAGTCCGTTCACAAAGTTGTACAAACATCACGACATTTTCCACAACATTAAAAAAAAAAAGATTTATTTATTTGAAAGGCAGAGTTACAGAGGGAGAGGGGGAGACAGAGAGATCTTCCATCCACTGTTCACTCCCCAAATGGCTGCAATGGCCAGGCTCAGCCAGGCCGCAACAAGGAGCTTGGAACTTGGTCCTGCATGGCAGGGCCCCAGGCACCTGGGCTATCTTCTGCTGCTTTCCCAGGGGGCATTAGCAGGGAGCTGGATGGGAAGTGGAGCAGCTGGGACTGGAATCAGTGCTCCTATGGGACGTCAGTGTCATAGGCTGTGGCTTAGCCCACTGTCCACAGCTCTGGCCCCAGTTTCCAGGATGATTTCATCACCCTGTCAAGAGGCCTTGTATCCGCTAGCAGTCACTGCCCACTCTGCTTCCCCACCAGCCCCTGGCACTCACGTAGCTGCTCTCTGTATCTGTGGATTTGCTGCTCCTGGGTGGATAAGGTTCTCAAGCGTGCAGTGTGCGGCCTTTGGAAGGCTGTGTGTATTGGGGCGCAGTGCATGCTGGGACTGCATCTGTCTATCACTGAGTAGTATTCCGTTCATGGGTGCGCCGCGTTTCATGGACCCAGCCCTCAGATGCAGCTTAGTGCCTTCTTATCCCAGAAGGCTCCCTGAGCTCACAGTGACGCCCCCTCCTGGCTGCAGATGCTTGGATCCTGAGCAGGCGGTAACAAAATGTTTCTATTACCTGGATTGGCCTTCTTACTAGCAGCAGCATTAAATCGTGGAGACTGCAAGACTGATTTTAAAATGCAAGATTGTAAATGTTTTCCTCCTGGAGGTAGCTGGCGTCTGGTCTTCCCCTTCAGGGGAGGTTCCTACAGTGACTTGCAAAAAAGCACTCACTACTGATCAGTCACCAGCTGGGGACCATGGGGCATGAGCTGTGGCTGTGTCTTTAGGCTTACAGAGCCGATGACCTGTTTGGGCAAGATGTGAAGGCAAGGGCTCTCCTCCACTCCCTTTTTAAGATTTATTTATCTGGGGGCCAGCGCTGTGGCTCAACAGGCTAATCCTCCACCTTGTGGCGCCGGCACACCGGGTTCTAGTCCCATTTGGGGCACCGGATCCTGTCCCGGTTGCCCCTCTTCCAGGCCAGCTCTCTGCTGTGGCCCGGGAGTGCAGTGGAGGATGGCCCAAGTGCTTGGGCCCTGCACCCCATGGGAGACCAGGAGAAGCACCTGGCTCCTGGCTTCTGATCAGCGCGGTGCGGCAGCCATTGGAGGGTGAACCAACGGTAAAAGGAAGACCTTTCTCTCTGTCTCTCTCTCTCTCTCACTGTCCACTCTGCCTGTCCAAAAAAAAAAAAAAAAAAAAAGCTATTGATCCTCCATCTGCTGGTTTACTCCCCAAATGTCTGCAGTTGCTGGGGTTGGACCAGGCCAAAACTAGCAGCCTAGAGCTCTATTCAGGTTGCTTGTATAGGTCGTAGGGACCCAAGTACTTGGGTCATCATCTGCTTTCCAGGCACGGTAGCAGGAAGCTAGATTGGAAGTAGAGTAGGAGGGTCTTGAACCGGAATTATCATATGGGATGCGGCATCACAGGTGGTAGCTTAACCTGCTGTGTCTGACTCTCAGTTTTTTTTTTTTTTTTTTTAATAATTATTTGGGAGGGAGAGAAGGGGGAGGTAGAGAGAGACAGACAGACAGAGAAATATCCCATTTATTTGTTGGTTCACTCCTGAAATGCCTAACAGCTAGGGTTGGGCCTTCCTGAAGGCTCTGAGATGTTTAGGCCTGGGCAGCTTTGGGTTATGGTGGAGTGAGATTGTCTCTGATGCTGATTTCCGATCGAGCCCTAACTGGGTGGCAGGCCGTTTCTTGTGTGTCTAAAATCTTCTTTGCCCTGTTCTGGAGACTTCCCTGCTACTTCCGTGCCCGTTGCCCACGTGACTCTGTCCTTTCGGGAGTTCTCACACAGTGAAGGGGAAGACTCGGGTGGATGTGGGCTTGAGAGTTCTGCCTGGGAGTATCCGAGCCTCTGCCCTGTAGTTCACAATCCCTGGTTACCGTCGTGCGACTCAGTCACTGAATTATTCTCTGCCTCACTTCTGTTCTAAGGTAGGTTTGGAGATGCTCAACCTTGACCATGTAAAAGGGGCATCATGGCAACCAATTTATAGATCTAAAAGAGTCAAAAATCAGATCCAAAGTGGGAGTGGAGAAAAGTCTCTAACTCAGCGAGGGTTGAAGCCTGGAAGACCCTAATGTCATCATCAATTCATTTTTCATTAGTCCCTTTGCCGTCGTTGTCCCGTGAACTGGGTCTTAGATGACTTTTCCAGGCCCTGGACTATCTGGCCACCCTTGACAATGAGCGTATGCTGATGAGCAAATGCTGCAGGAATCCACCCATTAGCATACAAAGGGTCAAGTCCTCCAGTTTCCTGCTGCAGGTTGCCCAGTGCAGAAGTGAATTGACTTAGCCAGTTAGTGGTAGAATGGACCTGGGAAGTAGGTTGCGACTCTTTCCTCCTCTCCTGTGCTGTTCTCAGGAACGTATAGCTGTCCACTGAAGAGTGATTGGGAAGGGTCTAGGAGGGCTTGGATGTGAGAGGCAGGGCTGGGTGGTGTAGGCATCCAGGAGTCGCTGTATTTCGTGGCCATCCTCCCTGTAAGGCCACTGGCCTGGCAAATACAAAAATAACTTGAGACTGATCAGTGACTGGCAGAGGAAGAGAACAATGGATCCCATTTTGGTTATTGGATTTTGTTTGTTTGTCAGTTGTTTGGTTGTTACACTTTGTTTTCTTCTTCCAATGAATGGCCTCAGTGGCTCTGGAAGAAAAAATGTCTTAGGGGAAGATAATTTAATTTTGTTCATGGTCCCAGGAGGTAGAATGGCCAACCACTGATCAGCCCTGAGCTAGGCAGACTGGAGCCAGGAGGTTCATCCAGGTTTCCCACGTGGGTGCAGGGGCCCAAATACGTGGGCCATCTTCTGCTGCTTTCCCAGGCACATTAGCAGGGAACTGGATTGGAAGTGGAGCAGCTAGACTACAAAATAGCACTACAGTATGAGATGATGGGGTTGCAAGTGACATCAGCCCTAATGTCTTAACTGAATTATCTTCTTTGGCTTTTTTCCCCCTACGTTCACGGCGTACACGGCCCTCTGTGGTCTTTTGCTAGGTAACTATACTATATTTTTGTTGAGGCTGAATCCTGGCAACCAGAAAGAACACATTCCTGGATGTCTTTTTCTGTGCAGTCATGCTTTATAAGCAAATTATTTTTTTACCTGTTTGTTTCCTTTTCTTTCTTCTTCTTATTCTTTTTTTGAAAGTCAGGGAGAGAGACCAAAAAAAAAAAAAAAAAAAAACCAAAAAAACAAAAAACAAAACCACAGATCTCTGTTTTGCTGGTTTGTTTCCCAAATGCCCAAAGCAGCCAGGACAGGGTGAGGTGAACACCTGCAGCCTGGAACTCAATCCTGGTCCCCCTCAAGGGTGGCAGAACCCAAGTAGTTGGGCCAAGTACCTTAGCAGAAAGCTGAATTAGAAGTGAAGGAGCCAGGACTTGAACCCAGGCATTGTGACGTGTGATATGTCTTATCTACTGTGCCAGTTGCCTGCTCCATAAAGCCTCCACTCTCTGTGTTCTCCTTGGGCACCTGCAGGAAATTTGGTTCATGGGAATGGGTCCTGACACTCCGGGAGTCCTGCAGGAATTCAGAGTGGCTTCTGGAATAGCCCTGCACGGTTTCAGTGCTGAGTCATTTGATCAGTGCTAACTTGGAAAACTGGTGGGGAGAGCAGTTCAGGATGTGAGGTTATCACAGCTCCTTAGATTTTTACCATTCTGGATAAATTGGGATTCCCTGACTCCTAGGGCAAAACTTGTTTGTAGGAGATGGGTTGACTTTTCCATCACTGCTGAGAAATGAGTTAAGTGCAGAGAGAGAGAGCGAGGCTTGTTCTTTAGATGCGCGTGCGCAAGTGTGTGTGTGTGTGTGTGTGTGTGTCTGCGTGTCTGCCTCACAGCACTAGCTCCTGAACTGTGCATCTGCTGCAGAGTTGGATGCTGGGGCTTCCTTGTTTTCTCAGGTTTTCTGGAATTTTCCTCTTTACAGTGCATGGATCCTGGTGGCCCTTTCTTTGTACAGTTCAATGGTGTAAAAAGTCCTTCTCGTGCTTCTAACCCCTCCTGTGTTGTGCACAGTTGTAGGGGAGCTGGTCTGAATGGCTCCCAGGGAGGCTGCAGTGGGAGGAGGAGGAACCAGCCACCTTGCAGGAACAGTGTGTTGGCACACGATGGGCGTGGCAGGCCGCATCCTTGGGTTTGGGTGTATGGGTAGAACGTTGGCTTTCTATGTTATAGGAAGGGCACCAGCTACAGACTCCTGGCACCAGCAGATCAGGAAATCCATCCTGAGGTGGGCGTCTGAGCCTGGTTTCCAACAAAGTGAATTTTCCTAGGATAAAGCACCCTGGTCAGAGTAGCTTTTGTGTTTTTCGTTGCTGTTTGTCCCTTGGTTAAATAAGAGCTTGCTGTCCCTGGTGGCCTTTCTGTGAGACCTCGTTTTCTGGAAGAAACCAGTTTCATCTCCATTGAACGTCTGTTCCAAAACCGCCTCTCTTCTCACTGTGAGCTCTGCTCTGTGCCCCGAGCTGATGCCATCTCAGTGGTGGGCAGAGCTCCTTCCTGCTGTGTGCTCTGTGACAGTTGTACCTGTGGGAGAGCTCCGGGGAGAGGATCGTCTGTCCCTGGAGAGTTGACGCTGGAGCACCTACAGAGGGCTACCCAGTGTTCCCTTGGGGGTGATCCGCTGCTGCCTGACACATCGCCACTGCCGCCTGGGAAGTGGTGGGGACTTCTGACCACATGAACCTTTTCCAGTCAGAATTGCTCAGGGGTTTCTAGAACTTCCATTTTGGAAAGGAGGGGTAGTTATTTCGGTGAGATTGTGGTCTGGCGGTTAGACCTTGTGACTGGAAGTCTCCACCAAAGGGTTGGATTCTTACCAAGCTCTTCCCCCAACGCTTGAGTGGTGATGCGGTCCATGGTGATTATTTGGAACCACTGAACACACCTTCCTGCGTGAGTGTGTTGGGCTGTCTGGACGTCCCAGCTGGTGTGATTTTACAGGCTTTTACCCTTCTGTTCCCTGAGCCTGGGGTGGCTCACCACGGCCCACGAGCCAGAACAGGCTTGGCACCTGTTTCGTGTGGCCCATGAGATAGAGGATTGACTGTTACTACTTTTAAAAGTTTGGGAAAAAAATCAAAGGAAGATGATCTTTCGTGGCACAGGAAAGTTGTGTGAAATTGAGATTTCAGCCTTCGCCATCGAGGTCCTACGCTACGAAGCCACAACACACGTGTGCGTGCGTTAGCTGCAGCTGCCTTTGGGTTCACAGCAGCAGAATAGAGGGATGAGGACCGAGAACGTCTGCGGCACTTGCTCACTGGTGCTTCACAGGAGAAGCGTGCCAGCCTTGCCCATAACACACAAAGGACAACCCCCCTCGCCTGCCCATCTGTGGCTGCAGTGAATGAGAGGACGTGCTGGGCGCCACGTGTGCGTTTCATCAAGGGTGTGAAGCTTACTGGAAGCTGTGGCGGCATCATCGTCATCGTCGGCATCATCATCATCATCATCATCACTGTCTCCTGCACACAGCCCTCAGCAGGAGCCCTAAGGAGGCAGCTCAGCGTGGATGTGCAGAGCCGACTGGCTCAGGAGCCACTGGGGGAGGTGCTGACTGCTGCCCAGGCTGTGTCCTGAAGGAGCCTTCGGATTTGCAAGGTCCTCTCCGTTGGCCTTGACTTCTTCCTTGTCACTGGGGGAAATGGAAGGAGAGGAAATCAGCGATGCTCACCTTTTTCTCTTAGCTGACGATACAGCAGGTCTTGCAGCTGCTCGGGGTTCTTTCAGGCCAGCAGTGTTGTATACATTTCAAGGCTTTGCCCACAGGTCGAGACGTGTCATAAAATATGATTGGGAGAGAAACCCTCATGTGCTGTGATCAGAACATTATTATTAAACAGACGATGAAAATGCTCGTACCACTGTGGTCTTGCTTTTTTATTAGAATACAAATCAAGGAGACTCCATTTCAATGGTTTTCAATGTGGGAATTCCCACAGCCCTGTTTGATTGCAGTTTGTTGAAAAGTTGAATGTTTTTCTAGGCAATTCATAATTTGCATGTCGAGCAGCCTAAGAGGAAGAGAGCTGGAGTCCTGTGTGGTTGTTGTAGTGGGATGGTAGTGGGACGGTGGGAACCTCCCGCCTTCCTCAGAAGGGTGTGACACCGAGGTTGAACTGTTGGGAACATGGAGCAGCGTCCTCCAGCACTTTTGTCAAGTTGAGATGTGGCCTCGTTCAAGTCTTCCGTGAGGACCCAACCGAAGAGAATTTCCCGCTGCTTAATGTCTCCAGGAAGGAAAAGATTTTCCTCTGGGCTGTAATAGTACCCAATTTCCTTTTTCTCCCCTTTATTTATTTATTTTCCCCATTCATGAGGGCCAATCGTCGATGAAGGAAGCTGGGAAACCCATCACTTGCAGAAAGCAGTTAATCACTTCCTTGAAACAATCTTCACGGAGTACTTGTTTTTCCAAAAGGAGTCTCGTGAGCCACGACACCACTTAGGAATCGAGGGGCAGGCACGGATTTGGGAGTACCCAGCCGTTCCGTGGCATCAAATTGCACCGGGAAGGAGAGTTTAGGCTGTCACTGCGGAGTCCTGCGAGTCGACCAGGCCCGGGTTGTCTTCTTCCGCCATCTGGATTCAGTTAGTTCTCTCTGGGCAGTGGGGCCGAGTCTCATTTCCTCCTACCAGTAATGTTATATAGGCAGTGATCCTGGGCTGCCCTAACATAATTGAAAATTATGTGTATTGTAGGCTTGCAGCGCTGAAATGTAGGCCCATAAAAATATGTGGTGCAGGTAGCCTACGGAGATTGGATGTGGCACACAATGAAGCTTTTATGTAAAGTAAGAATTATAAGTCTCTGAATTAATATTGCATTATGGGCATGACAGTTCTTGGGTGGGGTCCTCAGGGCAGGTCTGTGACCTTTAGCAAAGCTTAAATGTCTTAGTTCTGTGGAGCTGGTTTTTGGGTGCAATCCAGTCAGTTTGCAGATGGCTAAAGATGGAAACTTGTTCACTAGTCTGACTCCCCCCTACTGAGGGCAGCATGCAGTACTCTTGTGGGTCCCCTCAGCTCAGCAGTTTTGTTCCCAAGTCTTTGTGAGATAGAGAGGTGAGTGAAGTGTTTGGCAGGTATCCATTTTGGTTGACCTCAAGGATATGACTCTATTGAATGGTTTTGACCAATGCAGCCCATATGTTTATGTGGCAAGTGAGAATGGGAAGAAATCAGGGCAAGACAGGGCAGAATACATCTCCAGAGCCCTCTGGTATGGGTTACAGGGTTAAGAGAGACCTTGAAAACATTGACTTCAAATTGGGGTATATTGCCCCCAGAGCAGGCATTGGGAGATGATCTGCCTGTGACAATGACTGAGTGGTTCCTTCACAAGTCTGGGGGCTTGGAACCCTAGGATTCTTTACAGGTTGGGGGCAGACCTCTACCTGCACCCCTATCCCAGGTGGGACTGCCCCCTCAATTCGCAGATGGAAAACTGGAAATGCTTAGAAGCAAAGGGATTTGATACAAGGTCTTGTGGCATCATCAACAGAGCCAGAACTAGTAAGCAGGCTTCTGGAAAAGTCCACTGTGCACTTTGGCAGGTGGCTCTTGGCTGGGATGTTCCAGCTTTGGGGATAACCGAGTTAATGAATTCACAGCTGTATCTTGGAGGAGCTCGTGGTCTCGTCTGGCTGTGGATGGCTCGGACTCTTCTGTCTCTCAAGGGATTTGTGAAGACCCTTCTTTTTGGTCTTTTGTTCTTCCTACTAAAATCTTTCTGACTTATCAAGACTTATTCTGTACAGCCTTTCCTAGTTTGTTTTCTCAGAAATTCAGTCCTCTTTCTTGTCATTGCCTGGCATGAATCCCTGGGTCTCTGTTCATCTTTGCTGTACCCTGTTTCAGTTTGTGTGTGTGTGTGTGTGTGCGCGTGTGCACGTGTGTACTCTCCCACACATAAGCTTCTCAAGGGCAGGCATGTTTCCATCTCTGTAATGCTTAGCAAGAAGACTGTACACAAGGCAAAGTAAGTCTTTTGTTCATTGAGTGACATTTTCAATAGAATTAATGTCAAGTTTAGCATTCATTTTGCTTTGGTTCTCTGAAATGATCGCAATGATTTTCTCATATGTCCTCCAAGGACTGATGGATGCATTCATTCATCAGTTGGCTTTTGAGATGTGAAGGCTTGCACTGATGTCCTGATGAGCATCGTTTGGTTGTCTGAAATTTTTTTGAGTGAAACCGTTAAAATGTTCCTAATGAAGGTGAAAGCCTGGCCTTACTTATCTCTGTGCCTCAGTCTCCCTTTTCTGCAAAGTGGCAGGCTGAACCAGTGGATTTTTCAAATCCCTCTGAAAGCCAATGAATCACTTTCGACAGAAGTAGCAGCCTTATCCCATGAATTCATTTCCTAGCGCAGAGAAGGCTGGGAGAGACAGTTGCCTTTTACCTTTATTTTTATCCCTGTGGCAAACTTGTGCATACCTAAGAATTTTTCTGATCTTTAGAGATGAACATACAAATGGCACTGGGCTCTGGCTGTGCCTCTTTACAAGTTTCTCGATTGGAGTGAGGGGTTCTATGCTCACCTCACTACACACAGCGTGGTATATACGTGCTCACTTTCTTTAAAGTGAGGGTGATGGGTGAGGATGAAGGAGTGGCAGAGTGGCATTTGGCTGAGTAGTTAAGACATGAGTTAAAGCATGTCTGTCCTACCTTGGGGTACCTGAGTTTAATTCCTTGTTCCAGCTCTTGATTCCAGCTTCTTGTTAATGCAGCAGTGATTATGCAAGTAGTTGAGCTCCTGCTACCTATTGGGAGACCTTGATTGTGTTTTCACTCCTAACTTTGGCTTGGTCCAGTCTCAGGCATTGTGGGCGTGTAGGGGATGAACCAAGGATGGGAAGTCAGTGTGTTTCTCTCTCTTTCTCAATCTGTGTCTCTTGATAAGTAAATAAATAAAAATGAAAATCTTTGAAAGACTAGATTTGGAATTGATGGTCTCCTAGGATACTTCTGGCTTGCGGTTCATGTTGGCTGTCTCTATATGGGATAGCTCTGTGCTCCCTCCCCTCTTCCCTCCCCCACCCCGTCCCTGTTCCCCTGAATAATGTTACATTACTGCAATCATTTTATCTGAAGCCACACTGTAGTTTGAATGCAAAAACAGAAGTATAGGTGCTAGTGACATCCACGTTCTGTATACAAGGGTACTTCAAAAGTTCAAGGAAAAATATAATTGAAAGTTCATTTTGGTCCAAAAAAATTATTTTTTTTGGTGACAGGCAGAGTGGACAGTGAGAGAGAGAGACAGAGAGAAAGGTCTTCCTTTGCCGTTGGTTCACCCTCCAATGGCTGCCGCGGATGGTGCGCTGCGGCCGGCGCACCTCGCTCATCCGATGGCAGGAGCCAGGTGCTAGGTGCTTTTCCCTGGTCTCCCATGGGGTGCAGGGCCCAAGCACTTGGGCCATCCTCCACTGCACTCCTGGGCCACAGCAGAGGGCTGGCCTGGAAGAGGGGCAACCAGGACAGAATCCGGAGCCCCGACCGGGACTAGAACCTGGTGTGCTGGCGCCGCAAGGCGGAGGATTAGCCTGTTGAGCCACGGCGCCGGCCGGTCCAAAAAAATTTGATATCTGTTTTTGTTTTTCATAATACACATTTCCCTTGAACTTTTTGAAGGCCCCCCTCATGTGCATGGATTCCAAATGTTTTTGCACCAAAATAAGCTGATCTTTGAATTCCATTTTTCACGAGCGTTTTTGAAGTGCCCTTGTGTGGGCCTATTGAACTTGAACCCTAGGGAAGAACCTATCGGTATGGCATGGTTTCCCTCGTGTTTCTACTTGCATGCCTCTGAGTTTCTCGGGCTGTGGCTGGTGCATCCGCTGTTCGGTGGGCAAGCTGTTTGGGGTTTCCGTTCTGCATTCGTTGTTTTCCATCGTCTCTCTGTTTTCTCCCCACAGTACCTGCAGATGAAATGGCCCTTGCTGGATGTCCAGGCAGGGGGCCTGCAGAGTAGACAGGCTCTCAAGGACGCCCGCTCGCCGTCGCCAGCTCACATTGTTGTAAGTAACCTCCCCAAGACCCCACTGCCTTCATTGGGGGGCCGTGGAGAGGCCACTCCTTGGAAGACCCCTGGCCTGGTCTGTCAGTTTCTCTTTCTTTTTTATTTTCATTTTTGGAATCCTTTTGGATATGGTTTATATCTAAAAGATACCCGGTTTTCTGCTGTCGGACCTCAGTGATTGTAATCTACCTGGAAATTTTACGAATTTCCTCTGTGGTGCTGGGTCAGAATCTAGCCTTGTGGGCTCCAGTTGGCAGGACACAATCACCAGACTTTGGGAGAGACTAAATATGTGGTCCAGGCAACATCAGTGAAGTACAGATAGAGGGATGAGCTGGAGAGGAGAAAATTGGAAAACTCTCTGGTTTTGAGACTCTTCCACCCCCGCCCATACCACCCGCAGGAGGCTTACGCTTGTTGGAAAGTTGCATTCTGTCCAGTGTTACAGAACTTTGTTTGGGCTGGCTGATTGTAATCCTAGAGGGGAAATGAATTTAGGCTGAAATTACATTTAATCTATATATCTGCGGCTTTGAAAGAGTGTGGGTTTGGCATAGAAAACATTTGTTTTTATTACTAAGAGACTACAGCATAAAGTGTGTGTCTACATATATTTTTAATGCACTTTCTTAGGATTTTGTAGGCTCTGAAAGTGGAATTTATAAATTAACCTCTTGAGAAGATAACCCAGTCTTATTAGAATATTCCCTTCCCTATATTTGTATCATGAGCTGGACTTCATATTTTTGAAATTATTAATGGAAGTCATATTTTTATAATGAATTCATGACAGGTAGAATTATGCAAAGCAGGAAACAAATTCATGTATTTTTTATTTAAGTATCATAAAATGTTATCCATTAATATGTTTTGCTTCTGTGTTACTCACAATTTCTAAAAATTGTAAATTAATTTTCCTTAGTAGAAAAACCTTAAAATGCATTGTGTCACATTTCAGGCTAACTGCTCCCTCATTTTGTAGCTTGCTGTAATTGACTATATATTATTTAATGAGCTATGCCTCTGGTGCATATGGGTGTACATATCACAAAATAATTTATTTCCGTGAAAGCCCATCTTGAGTTATCATCTGTGAAAATACCTCATCCTCTCATGGTAGAGAGATTGTTTAACATTTGCCTGAAGCTTCTCCCTGCCTCCAGCCCCATCCTAAAGATGGAGGCTCCTGTTATGTGTGCTTCCTGCGGTCTCGGGACATCAGGGCTAGAAGTGAATTTAGACCTCTGTAGACACAGCCTGTTCTCAGGAAAGGAAACAGGCCCAGAGATGCCGAAAGGACATTGCCCAATGTCACACGCCGAGTTAGTGGCCGGAGCAAGGGGTGGATCCAGCTCTGCGCTCCCTCTGCGGGGCTTCGTGGCATGTTCTGTCCTACAGGAGGAAGCTTCGGTGGTGAGCCCAGTTTTGCTTGCTGTAAATGGGAGCCTCATTAGCGACAGTGACGCGGGGGTAAAGCAGTGGCTGGCTTGGGGTTCTCATGCAGGCTTCTTAGGAAAGTGAGTGCCCTATTTAAAAGAAATTTTTTAACCACATGCAAAGATTTAAAAACCCAACAAGGGTGACAGTTGTTGAGTCCCACCCAGAGGGTAAAATCGGAAAACTTGTGTGGTTCACTTTTCTTGCCTCCCCAAATTTCCCAGTGTGGGTCCAGGCTTTGAAAAACATGTTTTTTAAATGTTTATTTGTTTTCATCTACTTGAAAGGCAGAGAGGGAGAGATCGAGAGAGAGAAAGAGAGAGAGATCTTCCATCTGATGGTTCGTTCCCCAAGTAGGCAGAGCTGGGGAGGCCAAAGCCGAGGAGCCTGGAACTCCATCCGGGTCTCCCATGTGGGTGGCAGGGACCCAGTCACTCAAGTCATCATCGGCTGCCTCCCAGGGTGTGTTACCTGGAGGCTGGATCTGCAACAGAGCAGCCTGGAAATCTGTCGCCCACCCCCGTGTCCACACTGCCCCAGGACTTTCCCGCACTTGGGTGGCTACAGGGAAAGGGTGTTACCTTTTAAGCCTCTTGGAAACCTCTGTGCCTTTGAGTGCTGGGAGAAGATGCAATCCTAGAAGAGGTTCAGAGTGGAGCCAGCCCTTGGTGGTTGTGTAGTGCCTCCCAAGACCCCCTGCTCCTCCAGTTCCATGAGAACACTTGCTCCAGCCTAAGCCCTAAGCACCTCATCTGCCCATGTAGAAGTGAACAATCTGGGGAGATGGCAAAATAGTTTTTCCCAGAACCAGTGTGGATTTTGGCGGAGAAGGGGAGGTAGGGCGCTCAGAGGGGGAACTTGGGTTCCTTTTCCTCTGCCCTTTCATCCCAGGCCTGTTTACCATAGCAACCACTGTGGAGCATACACACCGTGTTTTAGATAGAGACTTGTTCAAGGAGCCACTGCTGGCAACTGTAGTAGTCTTTTAGGCCTTCCGCCATGGTTGTGGGGACCTGGGGAATGGCTGTTGCAAGCCAGTGGAGGGGTGGGCTACATAAGGCAAGGAGAAGCAGAAGCCCTGGACAGGAGGGGACCTCAGTGGGCGACAGGCTTCATGCTTGCTGTGGCAGCTGGATGGTGACTTTGGGTAGAGGAATCACCTGGTATTTGTAGGACAGGGAGTTACAGGGACATGGGGAGAAAGGGTAGAAGAAAGGCGCGGGATGTCGCCTTCTTCATCCACACCATCACCTGTGGTTTTTCACATTGAAGGTCCAGGTGCCAGTGATGACCGCCTTTGCACGGGACATAGGGTGATGTGACCCCAAAGCCAACTGCATCTCAGCAGGGACAGACGCCAGCATTCATACAGGGAGCTCTGTGAATTACAGCTCGCGTGTCCTTTGGCTCTCGGTACAGTTCAGCCTTGGCCAGAGGGTCTGGTTTGTGTTCACATTTGATCACCAGTGGCTGACTTCCCTCTAGAGACACTTGAAGCGCTTCCTTGCATTTTTTTTTTTTTTTTTTGGTTCCACGAAATAACAACGTTGTCACATCACAATGTTTCTTTCACCAGACATGTTTCAAAATAATTGCCTAAGGACTGCTTCCTAATTTCTGCGAAGCCTGGATTTATTGTAACTTTCGGGCCAAGCTGTTTCATAAGTATTCTAATGTTTCACTTTGAAAATAGAAGCGGTCTCTGTGAGTAATTGTCAGAGGCTACAACACACTGATTGCTAAGAGGGTGACTTTCTCCAGTATCCATTTGGGGCAGAATCCTAACTTGAAGCATTTTGTCAGGATATTTTAAGCTGATTGGATTTTTTTCATGTGGTATGTGGGTTACCGCGTTATAAAACATTGATGAGTAGAATAAATGTTCTTCACCAGTAGAGTTCAATTTATCCAATAATATTTAAATTAAGAAAGCAACTCTACAAATCTTAGTTCCTGTAATAACCTGGTGACTTCTTGGCTGCACTTAGAGGAGATAGGAGATTGTTGCCCAGGGATGAGGTCCTGATTGGCTACAAAATGGGAACTGACACAAGGACTCAGGCCAGCCTCCCTCCCTCTTCTCCCTGCAAATTCATTGACTTCTTTTATTTTATTTTATTTTATTTTATTTTATTTTATTTTATTTTTTGACAGGCAGAGTGGACAGTGAGAGAGAGAGACAGAGAGAAAGGTCTTCCTTTGCCGTTGGTTCACCCTCCAATGGCCACCGCGGCTGGTGCACCGTGCTGATCCAATGGCAGGAGCCAGGGACTTATCCTGGTCTCCCATGGGGTGCAGGGCCCAAGCACTTGGGCCATCCTCCACTGCACTCCTGGGCCACAGCAGAGAGCTGGCCTGGAAGAGGGGCAACCGGGACAGAATCCGGTGTTCCGGCGCCGCAAGGCGGAGGATTAGCCTATTGAGCTGCGGCGCCGGCCCTTCATTGACTTTAAAGTCTCAAAGACACTGGCCACAAGTTCCAAGGTCACCCCCACCCCACCCAGTCCCATTTTGTGGTCATATAACTAGCTCATTTTTCTTTCTATGCAGTATTTTGGGAAAAAAATTTTTTTTAAAAATTCTTTGTTTTTTATTTCCCCCTCTTTTAAAGCAAGTTTCAGGCAGTGTGTGAGTCAGCCTGGGCCTCCAGCCCTCCAGCGGCTGGAGAGCTGGGGGGTTAGGAGCTGCTCCCTGCATACCTCCCCCGGTGTCTTTGCTATACAGAGACTTTCATTTAACTTCCTTTGTGCCCAGCAAAAAAAAAAAAAAAAAGATTCTGTACCCCAAATGGTGGTATTTTGGTGTAGTATGTATCTTACAAAACAGCAAACGGCTTCAAAAGTTCCTACAATTTTATCTTGGGGGTTTCCTTTTGAAGTGGATGTCGAGTTTTACCCGGGGTGGATTCCTAGTGGTGCTTGGTGCTGTGTGTTTTGTTGTGTAATGAGCTTGGGAGAGTGGGATGAGAAGGCAGACTGCACCCCGGGAACAAAGGCCACCAGACCGTGCCCGCGTACTTTTTGGGTTGTTCCTGCTTAAATGCTGAAAGAGAGCGGGAGACTCTTCGGCATTCCTGTACGGTGAGCAGAACTTCAGACGGGGTCTCTGCTGTGTGTGGCAGTTTCCGCGTCGGCCCAGAGGGCGGGATGGACCTTTGCTGCCTCTTCCTGAGGCGTTCAGAGGAGCTGGCTCACAGCTAATCAAAGACGGCTACCTTGCGAGCATCCTCCTTGTCTGAAATCGGGCCGTGTTTTGATGGTTGGTTTGTTGAACCTGGATTGCACGTTCTCTGCCCCACTGGTGGTTTCCTGGGACTCGGCTTGTGCTGGGAGGCTCTTAGCAAGGATCTGGAGACGCAGGCGGCCCTGTGCCAGGTGCTATGAGAGAACACAGGGTCCAGGAGGGCATGACCAGACCTGTGTGGCTCCATGGGATTTGAAGGGTCTGTTGGAGTTGTCCAGGAGAAGGAGTGGGGCATGAAGGAAAAGCACAGCTCAAGGTCTTAAAGGAAAGAGTTTGACCTTGAGAGAAGCAGCAGGTCAGGTAGGATGGCTTGACTTGGAGGAGGAGCCAGGGAGAGGGACTAGAGGGGGGATGCGGGGGAATCTGGCACTGTTGGGGCTTTGGCCTTTCCCGCTGGTGGCTTGGCTTGAGCAGCTGGCAGGGGATGGTGAGAGTGGACAGAGTTGCAGGGACAGCAGCGGAAGTTGCTGACAGGTGAGGGGTTGGTGTTGTAGGAGAGGGAGGTGGTGGAGTGCCACTCTCTGAATGGAGATTGGCGCAGAAGAAGCAGGTGTAGGGTGGATGAGTTGGCCTTTCACAGAGTGCTTGCTGACCTCTGAGCCGACTAGCTATGGATTCACTCACCGATCCCGCAGGTGCTTGGTTTACGTGTGGGAGAAGGTGTCCTCGGCCCTGGGAGAAAGCAGAGCCTGAGACGGTGATCCTAAGCCCAGCAGGATGACCCCAGGGCTTCCTGTGGCCACCCGGTGCTCAGTGCTTTCTCCACAGGGGATGCACCAGCCCCGCCCTGCAGCAGAGGAGCCAAGCACAGCATCTGGCCAGCTGTGGGAGTGGCGATGGGGAGCAGAACAAGGCCCCCGGGCTCCCCAGCATGCCATCCTCCTGACCACCACGGAGATGGCTGCCAAAGACCCAGTGCTGCCAGCTGGGGAGCCCCTGGCCCTGCCTGGGTGCTGTGGGCGTGGCTTCCCCAAAAGAAAGCAAAGGGTGGGTGGGGATCCCGTTTCTGGATCTAAGCCTTGGGGTTTCTGCAAAGGATGACTGACAAATTGTGGGAAGGGAGAGCCTACCCCATGGGGCAATGGATTTGGGGTGACATGAGGGGGGCCCTGGTACTGACAGCACAGAAACATTTCTCCATTCCCTCAGTGATGTGTTTTCTGTATGTGTACGTGTATTGACTTATTTCTGTGTATCTGTGACCCAGTCAGGGTTTGCAGGACATGTGGCATGGGGTGAGTCAGAGCTTCCCCGTGCCACAGAGGGCGAGCACTGGAGACCTGTTCTTAGAGCTAGGAGTCCCTCCCAGGAAGAATCAGACAACTGGGTTCTCTTATAGGGAGAAACAGGAGACCCCTGTTGTGGGAGAAGTGGTGCTTTGAAGGGGGTGGGTGGTGCCTGTCAGGCCCCCGAGAGTCCACGGTTAGCTCACAGAGCTGCCCTCTCCACCTGCCCATGGTGAGGAGTCCCGCTGTTCTTGAGGTCTGGGCTCTTGGCGTGGCCGCTGACTGCCGTGGCGATAGAAAACCAAGAAGGCTGTATGGTCTCAGTCGTACGGTCCTAAGCCAGGAGCCCCAACCTGCTACTGGGTCTCACACGTGGGTGCAGGGAGCCGGCAGATGAGAGTCAGACAGGCTTTCGGGGCATTTCCCGGCTGTGTGGCTGCTGCCTCCTGTCCATGTGTGCTTCAGAGATTTGGTGTCTCCTACTGGTTGGTGAGGGCCCTTCTGAGAGGCCTGCCTGTATGATCAGCTGAGATCTGTCTCCTCAGCACCCTCGCTCCTTGATTGGTGCTTCACTGTGGAATTCTGTATGTGCCTCACGTTCAAGTTCTGTAAGTAGCTGTTCTGCTTGCCTCTCTCCATCACTGTGTCTTCTCTTCGGAATTATGCCCGGTTGGAATCCAAATCTTCAGCAACTGATTTCTTAAATCATTTCAGGGTGGGAATGGCTCATTTTTTTTTTTTAAGATTTATTTATTTATTTGAAATGCAGAGCTCCAGAGAGGCAGAGAAAGAGAGAGGTCTTCCATCTGCTGGTTCACTCCCCAGATGGTAGCAATGGCTGGAGCCGCACTGATCCTAAGCCAGGAGCCAAAAGCTAGGTCTGCCATGTGGTGTGTAGGGACCCAAGGACTTGGGCCATCTTCTGCTTTCCCAGGCCATAGGAGAGAGCTGGATCGGAAATGGAACAGCTGGGACTCAAACTCGCACCTGTATGGATTACCTGTGCTGTAGGCTGGGGCTTTGACCCACTGTGCCACAGTGCTGGCCCCGTAATTTTTGATGAAAACATTCACCTCTAAAGTAAATGAAATGCATTTTTTTTTTTTTTGGTAAGTGGAGTTAGAGAGAGAGACAGAGAGAAAGATCTTCCTTCTGTTGGATCACTCCCCAAATGGCTGCTACGGCCAGGAGCCAGGTACTTCCTCCTGGTCTCCCATGCGGGTGCAGGGCCAAAGGACTTAGGCCATCCTCCACTGCCTTCCCGGGCCACAGCAGAGAGCTGGACTGGAAGAGGAGCAACCAGGACAGAATCTGGCGCCTCAACTGGGACTAGAACCCAGGGTGCTGGTGCCGCAGGCGGAGGATTAGCCTAGTGAGCCAAGGCGCTGGCCATGAAATGCATTTTGAAATGTAGCTTTCCTCATTCATAAGCCTATGTCTGTGTAGAGAGTTTGGAAAGTAGGCCCTAATCTCAGCACTCACGAGATTACTCGATGGATAATTTGGTGTACTTCCTTCTAGGCTTTCTCCTCTGAGTGTATTAATATTTATGTTTGTTTTTAAAAACATCCTTGAGCTCATAGTAGTGCTCAGTATTTCATCTTGTATTTATTTAAAATGAAAATTGCTGCAGTTAATAAGCACTTCCCCGTGTCATTAAAATTCTGAAGGCTTTTTAATGACCACATAACAGTCGGTAATATGATTATACCCCAATTTATTTAATCAGTGCCATATTGTCCATATTGTTGGGCTCGGAGATGATCTCCTTTGTTTCTGAATAATCCTGTGACGATCTCTGTGCACGCATCTTTGTCTCTCCCTGTCTCTTCTATTGTTCTTTTGGAGTAGATTCCTAGGAGCAAAACCAAGAGACAACAAAGTTTTCAAAAGGTTGTTTTGCCACATAGCCACGAGGGTCTGGCCTGAAGGGTCCCCTGTAACTTGGTGGTGTGGGAGGGTCAGCCTTGCCACCCTCAACAGTGATTTTCATTTCTCCGGGGAGCTTATGAAAGAGGATGCCTGAAGCCTCCCTGGACCCCACCTTGCACTGGACCAGAGACCCAGTCCATCCACCACCCAGGTCAGCCCCGGCAAAGCCTTCTGCCTTCAGAGCAGTCAGACGAAGTATGGGTTTCCAGAGTGATTAGCAGGTTTTGATTTACAGAATTGTGCATATTCGTTTTAGGAAATTCACAGCCTAACTCCTCCTAAATGCTTTAGATACGCTGAAGTTCCTCTGGATGGTTTAGTGCACTTAGGCCTGTTTTAGTGGTCTTGAGTTAGCGCTTTAAGTCTTAAATAGTTGCAGAGTTTTGCAGTTAGAGTGTCTCTATTACTTTTTTTTTTTTTAATCAAGAACAGCTAATATCATTTTTAAAAAAGATTTATGGCCGGCGCCGTGGCTCACTAGGGTAATCCTCCGCCTTGCGGCACCAGCACACCAGGTTCTAGTCCTGGTCGGGGGCGCCGGATTCTGTCCCGGTTGCCCCTCTTCCAGGCCAGCTCTCTGCTGTGGCCCGGGAGTGCAGTGGAGGATGGCCCAGGTGCTTGGGCCCTGCACCCCATGGGAGACCAGGAGAAGCACCTGGCTCCTGGCTTCGGATCAGCGCGGTGCGCCGGCCGTTGGGGGGTTAACCAATGGCAAAGGAAGGCCTTTCTCTCTCTCTCACTGTCCACTCTGCCTGTCAAAAAAAAAAAAGGAAAGAAAAAAATTTATTTATTTGAAGTCAGAGTTAGGGAGAGCGAGAGAGCGAGAGCGAGCTTCCCTTTGTGGCTCACTGGCCAAATGACCGCAGCGGCCGAAGCAGGGCAGATCCCCAGCGTGGGTGCAGATGCCATCGGCAGCTACTTTCTCAGGCGCATTAGCAGGGAGTGGAGCAGCTGGTTCTTGAACGGGCACCCATATGGGATGCCGACGGTGCGGACTGTGGCCTAACCCGCATTGCTACAGTGCCAGCCCCAGAGCGCTTCCATTTCAGTGACATCTTATTGGACAAAGATTATTTTTAAAAACAACTGTAAAAATTCACTTTGAGACACACAGAGAGAGAGATCTCCCTTCCACTGGTTCATTCCTTAAATGCCCACGACAGTTGGGGCTGGGCTAGGCCTAAGCCACAGGAGTCTGGAACTCCATCTAGCGGACCCAAGTACTGGAGCCATCTCCTGCTGCCTCCCAGGGTGTATTAGAAAGGAACTCAAATCAGGAACAAACAGGGCCGAGACTGCATTGCGGGCACTTTGATGTGGGATGCAGGTGTCCTGTGTTGTATGTCAAATGCTGCACCCACACCTGCCCCACCTCCCGTAAGATATTACTTGGTTGGTGCTGTAGGTGAGCTTGATCAGGGATATATGATCCTGGATTATGTTTCTGGGAGAACTATACCTGCTTTTGAAAGCTATTGCTGTTCCTTGTGTTTAAGGTCGGCTCGCAATAAATGCTGGGAGGGCTGGCAGCCTCGGATCAGCTCTACCCAATCTCAGTGCGGAATCCTGTTGTGCTTGGGGGAAGGAAAGCCTTCTGACAGCTGTGGGCTAGCGTTTCCTGACATTTGTTTCACTGAGTGTTAATGAGGTTACTGGAAAAAAGGGTTCTGTCCTGAAAGAGGCTTGGGAAGCTCTGGCTTCCTCAGGGGAGCGTGTCTTGCGCAGGGGCTCCCGACTGCAGAGGCTTTGGCGACCCTTTCCCCGGGGAGGGCTTTGCAGAGCGACTCCTGCAGACTCTGCTCCAGGACCGGCAAGGTTGGAACGTACTCAGGAAAGTTGTTTTTGTTTCAGCACCTGCTCTATTTACCCAGCGTGGGAGCCTGTTTTAAATTAGCATGGATCTACTTAGAGCTAAACTCATGGTTTTGACCATGTTTATCTTTCCAGTAAATAAAACAAAAGTGTTCATTTGGCACGCAGCCGATCCTGCTTGTCATTTCTTGTCTTGCTGATGAACTATGTTTGGGGGCTTGTTTCTCCAACCAGATTGTAAGTTTCTTGCAGCCAGGAGCCCGGTGGTTTATTTCTTTGCATGTGGCTTCTTCCCCTTCCCCCTTTCCTATGGTGCTTGGTTAATTAAGCAGAAAACCAGTTTCTGGTGAGGGACTGGAGTTGATTTACTCTGGAATGAGTGTGACTTCATCCTTGTCTTGGTTAACATGAGAGCTTGTACATGCCTCTTCTCTCTACCTGATGTGGTAGCATGTTTTAGAGAAACATCATTTTGGGTTGTGACACTCTGCATGGCTTGCCAGTACTTTGGTGAACTGCCCTTATACATTCCAGCCCGGAGCAGAGCATATGTCCGTGCTGCTGCAGTGTTTATGTGGAATGTGGTTACATAAAAAGTCTCGGAAAGTCAAGCTGTGGGGTTTCGGTCCCTGTCCAGTCTTGGCTTAAGCCTGCTTGTTCTTTAGGAGCCCTGGAATGTTCAGCTGGGAAGTTCAAGGCTTGATGATGTGTCCTGGAGCATATGAATGCATTTTGTGATTGGTCTGTTCAGGCTGGCAGATCTTCATCTCTCTTAATAAATTGATACAGAAGTAGAAAATGACTGGGTTTTAGGATTGTCCCTTGAGAGTGCTGGGGATAACAAGGGAAGGACCTACAGGGTTAGGCTGGGGAAGGGGACTGTTATACCCAGTTTGTACGTAGGGTTGTGAAATTCAGTGAGTTAGGCGAGAAGCCGGAATCTCCAGGCAAGGACGCTGGCATTGCAACAGTCATCCAGGTCTTTGGCCCAACCCCACGCCCTCCCTTCAGTGCCAGGGTCAGTCTCCATTTGGGTGCCAAATAGAAGATGAGCATAGCCAGGACCAAACTCTGTTTTTCCACATCCTCCCGCCTCTGAAGCTCTGCCTTGTCCTCGGGATCTCAGTGGGGATCAGCAACACTCAACAGTTCACACTGGCTCCTGTTGCCCTCTGACTCCCCACGTTCCACCCACAAGCCCATCCCATGGGCCCCTGACCACTGCCCGTCTCCTTCCATCCCGCCTTTGTAACCTCCCGGCGTCTGTCCCTGTCCCCGTGGGGCATTCCCACGCCGAGGTGGGCTCCTAAAGCCCTCGGCAGAGCCTATCACCACACTTCCATGGAAGATCAGAGGGCAAATTCTGTCTCTGCCAAGAAGCCCAGAGCAGCCTGATGGGAAGGCGAGGCTGTGAGATTCAGGAGCTCAGAACGGAGGGCATACAGGTGGGGAGAACATAGGCCCTGGCCTCGCCCAGAGGGTTGTGTTGTGCTGGTGCTGCGGGAGTGCACCTGTGCTGAGCGGGTCTTGTTCAGCAAATCCTTGCATGGACAGCGGGACGCGGCTGCTCTCTTGCTCATCATGCCCTACGTGGGACCCCGGTGCAGGCCGCCCGCCAGCCTGAGGCTGCTTAGCTCCAGGCGCCGTGATGCAATCTGCTTCCTGGCCCCAGCCTGGGCAGCTTGTGGGTCAGGGCAGTGATAAATCCATCACGGAGACCGCTTCGGGCGTGAATGAGGCGGGGTCATACTGTGTGCAAGCACAGAGGGAGTAAAGGCCTCCTGCTCTCCCTGCGCCCAGGCACACGCTGCCCAGTGCTCTCCCAAGGACACCATCTGTGTCGCCCAGGTGCTGGGTGAAGGAGACAGCAGGCATCCACAGCCTGGGCGCTGCCTAGCCCAGGGCCCATAGCCACCACACAGGAGGCGGGGGCTCCACTAGGAAGAGCCATCTTCGGGCTCATCTTGGACTCTTCCTCCTCCTTCGTGAAATTAGACTCAGCTGAAGGACACACGAGCAAGTCTAGGAGGGTGTTTTCCCAGCCTTCTCAGACTCCCGATGGGTGGAGCTGGGAAATGGAATCCGACGGCAGCGTTTCCATGGCAGCAGGGGCCTTGGCTCTCTAGAACACCTTCCCGGGCAGCCTTTGGGGTGATTCCATCAGAACTCAGCAAAAACTTCTCTTGAGGAGGAGAAAAGAGGTGGCGGCCCCTCAGCCTGAGCCCGTCAATGAAGGAGTGTTTGAATTCCAGAATCGCAGTGTCTAGGGCAGACGTAGTCCATGGCCGGGTAGGTGAGAGACCCGTAGATGCTGGTTCCTTTGCTAAGCACTCTTCCTTCTGTTCTTCCTCAAGCCTCTTCCCATTGGACTTGCACAGGGGTTTGCTTGCTGCAGCCTTCTTATAGGCCCTCCCCTCCCCTCCCCTCCCCTCCCCTCCCCTCCCCTTCCTTCCTTCCTTCCTTCCTTCCTTCCTTCCTTCCTTCCTTCCGAGTTATTTGTCTATGTTGAAAGTCAGAATCACAGAGAGAGAGGGAGAGAGAGAGAGAGACACTTTCTTCCATCCTCTGGTTCTCTCCCCCAGTAGCTGCAACAGCCAGTGCTGGGCCAGGCAGGAGCTGGGAGTGTCATTCAGGATTCAGGTCTCCCACGAGGGTGCAAGTGCCCAAGCACTTGGGCTCTCCTTCACTGGTTTCCCAGATGCAGTAACAGAGAGCTGGATCAGAAGTGGAGCAGCCAGGACTTGAACTGGTGCCCATATGGGATGCTGGCATTGCAGGTGGTGGCTTTACCTATTGTGCCACAACACTGGTCCCCAGGCTTTTTTCTTACATTCTGAAGTTGCTTTCAGTCATTAGGAATAACAACCACATGCTTCCAGCATAAGAAATGAAGCATTGGAAGTAGACAGAGTTCTGAAGATGGTGATGATCTCTCTACACTGTTCCTTTGGTGCGGCAGGGGGATTGCTCTTTGTCTCTTCCCCTGGGTTTGGGAATGCATGTGAGCGGGCCCTGGGCAGGTGTGTGAGTGATCTGAATGGGTGTCCACTATGCAGAGAGAGTCTAAATTGGTGGCTCTTTGCAGCTGCCTTCATACATGTGCACAGGCTTGTTTGCACACATGTACAAAGCCTGCTCAGTGAGGATTCTCATTTGCAGAAGATTAAATTGGGTGTTGGGGGGAATCCCATGTAGGCAGCTCCAGTCCAGGAAGGAGGCCAGTACCTTAACTCATCGGAGATGGTTGTGTCGCAGCCAAAGGAGTCCTAAGAAGTCAAACTTGCCAAGCCTCGGGTTTAGAATGAAAAGGGAGTTGTTTCATTTGTGAAATGTGAACTCTTTGGTTTGTTTCTTGGAGCGGGAGAGGATTGTCCTGCCACTGTGTCAGTCGGGCACTACTTGAACCCAACACACTTGCCTTGTTGAAGTCCAAGTAGATTTGTGTTGGTCCGATTTGCTTTCAGAGGGAGGCGCATCACACAGTCCCTCCTGGAAACGCCTTCCGGGGGAGGCTGATGTGAACAAAGGAGTTTTCGCGATCTGCTTCTGTGGTCACGGGGAATTCTGAAAATGATCTTTAGGTATTTTTATGAAATTCCTGTTTTTGTATTTTTACTTACTCAGAGTTTTCTTTTCTGGCTCCTACTTAACATACTGCTTTTCACTCTAAAATTCTTACTTTTTGTTCCATCGATAGGTAAAGAAGCCCAGGTAATTAATTGTATTAAATTCTGCCTGATGAGCTGAAGAATATCCCGATGATATAATAACACAGATAAGGAGGGGCTGCTCCAGCCGTCTTCTCAGTGTGCCTGTAAACATATACTCCCACTGCCTTCGAAGCCTTATTTTCTTTATTATTATTATTATTATTATTATTATTATTTTTATTTGACAGGTAGAGTTATAGACAGTGAGAGAGAGAGAGAAAGGTGTTCCTTCCATAGTTTCACTCCCCTAATAGCTGCTATGGCTGGCACTGTGCCGATCTGAAGCCAGGAGCCAGGTGCTTCCTCCTGGTCTCCCATACAGGTGCAGGGACCCAAGCACTTGGGCCATCGTCTGCTGCCCTTCTGGGTCACAGCAGAGAGCTGGACTGGAAGAGGAGCAACCGGGACAGGATCTGGTGCCCCAAATGGGACTAGAACCCGGGGTGCCGGTGCCGCAGGTGGAGGATTATCCAAGTGAGCCATGGCGCCGGCTGAAGCCTTATTTTCTTATCATGGAAATTGGTGGCAACCTGAGCATCACAGTTCTCAATTCTGCGTGACTTATTAATACGACTCTACTAATTTTTTCTAAAACACCTGTACATTCTGGAAAGATCCGGTAACTCCAAAGGGCTGGAGCAGTTTTCTTTGAGCTGAGTTCAGTGTTCGTACCCAGAGGGTAGGCTGAGTAGGGTCTGCTTGGAGCAGTGTGTCGAGAAGGAATCTGAGGACTTCCATGCCAGGGCTGCTAGGAAAGAGACTTGGATGCGCTGGTAGATTAATATCTGCTGTGTCGGCTGGAAGAGACAGGGACAGGGAGGTGTCACAGCTGTCACACATGCTGTACGTCTACTTTCTGTGATCTGCCTTTTTGGGAACGTGTCAGGAATGGAGCTCCCTCAGCAGAGCCGCATCAGCTGGCCCTGAAGATGTCGTGGTAAAAAGAAGTCTTTCCAGGTTCTGCCTTCTGGCAGATGAAAGGATGGGCACCAGGAATGGGTGTGGCCAAGGAGGTGAAGCTGGCCTCAGGAGCCGGCTGGCTTAGGAGCCTCGCCTTGGCCCACTCCTCCTCCCGCAGCTACGCTGTCTCTCTGCCTGTGACTGTGTGACCTGGGGACATGGCATTTGGGCCAGGTGGGATGCATAGAGACAGCTTACCCGTGAGTGCTTCCGGTGCACACTGTTGTATTTCTGACAGTTACAAAAACTGGACTTCAGGAGAGGTCTCTGCATTTCTCCTTTCCTACCACCCTGCTGTTAAAGTTGGCTAGCTGAGGGGTAGTTGTGGGACACAGCTATTAAGGTGCCACTTGGGGTGCCTGCATCCCCATATCATAGTGCCTGGAGCCGATTCCTGCCTTCACTTTTTTTCTTTTCTTTTTTTTTTTTTTTTTCAGATTTATTTATTTATTTGACAGGCAGAGTTACAGACAGACAGGGAAAGAGATCTTCCATCCGCTAGTTCCCTCCCCAAATGGTCACAACGGCCAGAGCTGGGCCTATCAGAAAGCCGGGAGCCAGGAGCTTCTTCTGAGTCTCCCACTTGGGTGCAGGGGCCCAAGGACTTCAGCCATCCTCTGCTGTTTTGTGAGGCCCAATAGCAGGGAACTGTATCAGAAGTAGAGCGGCCAGGAACCCAACCAGCACCCATATTGGATGCTGGCACCAATGGTGGCAGCTTTACCTGCTATGCCATAGTTCTGGCCCCCTGCCCTCACTTTTTTTTTTTTTTTTTTAAGATTTATTTATTTACTTGAAGGTCAGAGTTACATAGAGAGAGGAGAGGCAGAGAGAGAGGTCTTCCATCTGCTTCTAACTCCCCAGTTGGCCCCAATGGCTGGAGCTGTGCCGACCTGAAGCCAGGAGCCAGGAGCTTCTTCTGGATCTCCCATGCGAGTACAGGGGCCCAAGGACCTGGGCCATCTTCTACTGCTTTCCCAGGCCATAAGAGAGTTGGATCGGAAGAGGAGCAGCCAGGACTCGAACCAGCACCCATATGGGATGCTGGCACTGCATCCCATTACCCACTATGCATCACATTACCCACTATGCCACTGTGCTGGTCCCTGCTTTCATTTCTTTTTTTTTTAAATTTTTTAAATTATTATTGTTATTATTATTATTTTGCCAGGCAGAGTTAGACAGTAAAAGAGAGAGACAGAGAGTTATAGACAGTGAGAGAGAGACAGAGAGAAAGGTCTTCCTTCCGTTGGTTCTCCCCTAATGGCTGAAATGGCCTGCACTGCGCCGATCCGAAGCCAGGAGCCGGGTGCTTCCTTCTGGTCTCCCATGCGTTTACAGGGACCCAAGCATTTGGGCCATCCTCCACTGCCCTCCTGAGCCACAGTGCAGAGCTGGACTGGAAGAGGAGCAACTGGGACTAGTACCCGGCGCCCCAACCGGCGCCCCAACCGGGACTAGAACCCCAGGGTGCCGGAGACAGAGGATTAGTCTAGTGAGCCACGGCGGCGCCGGCCCCCTGCCTTCACTTTTAATTCTACTTCCTGCTAATGCAGATCCTGGGAGGCAGCACGTGATGGCTAGAGTGCTTGGGCCCTTGACATCCCTATGGGATACCCAGATGGAGTTCATGGCTCCTGACCCAGTCCTGACTACTTCAGGCATTTGAGTAGTGAACCAACTGATAGAAGATCTCTCTCCATCTCTGTCTCTCTGCCTTTCAAATAAAATGAAAACAGATAGTTTTCTTTCAACAATAGCTGCATAACAGAAATCGACATGTTGCTGAAGAAGGTGATAACTTTAATGTAATCTAGGCCTTTGTACAGCAGGGTAGGGTTCTTTCTTTGTTTAAATACAAACCAACTTTCCTAACCTGTTGGTGTTCGGTGCATACCCATGGCTCACGCCCTGTTTGATTGATATGCCCGTGAGTTCCAGCCTGATGCGAGACTCAAACGCTGCTCTTACTCCAGTGGTCTTGCGGTTGGGTCTGAGAACACCATTTGAAAAATAAAACCCATGGAGAGGGAGTAAGGCCAGGGGGCGAGCTAGTGCGTGTTTGGACGTCTATGTGGAATAAGTGAGTGGGCAGAGAGGACATTTGTCAGGGAGTGGAGGGCGGGCCATTGGCTGCGGGAAGTGGGCTGGGGCTCCAGGGGTGGCCAGCGCCGTGCATGGAGGCCAGCGGAGTTGGGCTTGGCAGAGTGCCCTGGTGTCTGGATGCCTATGTGAATTTCCTCCAGAGGTTTTCAGTTGGCAAAGCTGACCCTGCTGGATGTGGAGCAAGGGTGTGGTTTGTCGGGATCCTGCTGGGCCCCGGCCTGTGATACCAGGGGTCAGAACAGAAGTCAAAGGAAAGTTCTGGGGGCTTCTTGTCGTACACTGTGTTGGAGCCTCAGTGGCCACAAGGTTGCCCACTGCACACTACAGCTTTATTTTCCTCGTGCCGGCTCTCATGTGTGGGTTTTTCCCTTGGTGTTAGACTTCATCCCAGAATCCCCATGTCCAAAGGGAACATTGGTTTTCGTGATGGAAGGGTGGAGAGACGAAAGCAGAAGACCAGGACGATACCAGACGTTCGCCGAGCACGCACTTAGTTCTAAGCACTTTCCTAAGTAATCGATGCAGTTGTCGGGGTGTGTCCTCTCAACGCCCTGTGAGGTTCCTCCCGTTTTACAGGTGAGGACGCTGAGACGTAGTGCAGGGGGAATGGTATATGCAAGGTCACGTGGCTGGCGAGTGGCAAGCTGGAGTTAGAGCACACACACAACCAGAGAGGGGCAGGTTTCTGGACAGCAGACCAGGCGGGTGCCAGTCAGGCCACACGGGGAACCTGGAGGTTCCTTCCTTCCTGATACTGTGAGTTCCTGTGGAGGAAATGAGGCCTCATGGGTTCCTGGGAGCAAAAGATAGGAGCTCCTGGTAAGAGGAAGGAGCCCACAGTGGGAACTTCGCATCACTGTGAGCCTTCCATTCATGCCGGATCCCCCTTCCATTCATGCCGGATCCCGACCCCGAGCAGGTGCCGGAGTGTGTCTGAGCATCTGCGGGTAGACTGACAAGTCTGCGGGAAGTTACATTGCATGAGAAGGCGTTTATGTTTTTTCTGAAATCACCAGCCACTTAGTGCTATGTATACTCATTCTCTAATCCCTCTTTTATGTACATCTGGATCTTTAAGCGTTGAGGTTTTCCAAGATGCTGGGCAGTCCCTCCAAGTGGTTCTGGTGAGAGAGGGTCCAGGTGGGATTGTCTATTTTTGGTGGCTGTTCTGTCTGATTGTTTCCTGGATTCTGCAGGATATGCATGACATGTCTTCTTCCTAGTCTTTTTTTTTTTTTTTTAAAGATTTATTTATTTGAAAGGCAGAGAGAGACAGGCAGGCACTTCCATCCTATGGTTCACTCCCCAAATGCCCACTACAGCTGGGACTGTGCCACGCCGAAGCCAGGCTCCAAGAGCTCCATCTAGGTCTCCCATGTGAGTGGCAGGAACCCAAGTACCTGAGCCATCTCTTGCTGCCTCCCAGGGGCATTAGCAGGAAGCTGGATTCGAAGTATGGAGTGGCTAGGACTCGAACAAGGCACGTCCCAAGTGGCAGTTTAACCTGTTCTGCCATGATGTCCACCCCTGTGAGCTCTTTAAAAAATTAAAAATTACAGAAAAGTGCCAAGGATACCATTAGCAGATGTGCTCACGTGGCAGCTACCTAAAATAACAATTATTAATCCTCCCCATGGCCTGCTTCGAACAATAAAACCAAGCCCCTGTTCCCTTCCCTTATCTGTCACCTTTGCTCGCAGACATTTAATGCGATCGAATCGAGTGTCTGCCAAGTTCAGCTTTTCATACTTTTTCACATATGGGTGTCAATATACTAAACTGTGATCAATGTTAGTGGTTTTTCAAGTTCATGGCAGTTGGTTTACTTTTTGCATAATATTCTACCACTTGCTTTTCTTAGCCAGCACTGCAAAAGAATGTGATCCTGGTTGTACACTTAAATTCTGTTCACCTATTTCAACTGTTGTGTAGTATTCCATTGTACAAATGTACTACAGTTTTCCATTTCTGTGTTGATGCTTGCAGTTACTGCTTTTTAAAGATTTATTTATTTATTTGAAAGAGTTACACAGAGAAGTAGAGGCAGAGAGAGAGAGAGGTCGGTCGGTCTTCCATCCACTGGTTCACTCCCCAATTGGCCACAATAGCTGGAGCTGCACCGATCTGAAGCCAGGAGCTTCTTCCAAGGTCTCCCACACGGGTGCAGGGCCCAAGCACTTGGGCCATCTTCCACTGCTTTCCCAGGCCATAGCAGAGAGCCGGATCGGAAGTGGAGCAGCTGGGACTTGAACTGGTGCCCATATGGGATGCAGGCACTGCAGGTGGCAGCTTTACCCCCTGTGCCACAGCACCGGCCCCTACAGTTATTTATTTATTTTTAAGACTACACACTGTACCACAACAACCATCCCTGGGCAGGCATGCAAAGGTACCGCATAAGAGTTTTCGGGGGCTTTTTCTGAGCTAGAGGAATCAGTGGGGAGCAGGTTTGCTGGATTGCAGTCTTCACGTGGTGTTCAGAGGATTGCATCAGTGCCATGCCCGGTGTAGATCTTTCTCCATGATCTCACCAACACTTACAGATCTTGCCAGATGCAGCATTTTTGTCATGGACATGCACTGCCACCTAAATTGCATTTCTTTGGTGACTCCTTGAACTTGAGCTTCTTGCGAGGTTTGTTGTCTCTGTGGCTCGTCTACCGTAATCCCTTCTTTATTTTACAGAGACACTTCCACCGTATTGATTTCTAGGAACTGTTTGTATACACTGGAGGCCCGGTTGTATGTTTTGGAAATGCTTTCTGCCAGTCCGTGATGGTTTGAAACTTTATTTAGATGGTTTTTAAATGTTAAAGACATTTTCTGTTTGAATACACTGAAAGCAGTCACTGTTTTCCTCTGTGCTTTCCTTTTGTGCCTATTCTGAGGAGCTGCAAATCTGCTAACAGCGGTGCAGGGACTCTGATTCTGATGGGGCGATCTGCTTATCTGAGAGCCACATCTAAAGAAATCAGTCTTTCCTTTTGTAGGAGTCTAAGCCAGGTGGTTGTTTTTAAGCTGGGCCTTAAGCATGGCTGGGAACGGTTCACTTAGAACAAGCTGCGGAAACATTCTGGAAAATCTGGGAGTGCAGGGGCAATGTGTAGCCCTTGGTCACGTTTTGACAGCAGGCTGGGCCCCCGCCACGGCTGTATTTTATCTCATCAGCCTTGCCAGCAGTCCCTCTTGAAGTCGGTGATTTTTATCCCTATTTTAGAGATAAGAAAGCCCCAGCGTAAGAAGTTAGGTAATTTACTGGGCCAGTGGGTAGAGCCAGGATTCCCATCCGGATCTTCCTGACCGCAAAGGCCGTGTGTTTCACACTGCAGCCCATCACCTGCTTGCAAGTCACCTGGAACTGGAGTCCCCACGTGTTCTCTGCTGAGGGAGGAGGGGCCAGGAGGTAGGCAGGGCTTGAGACGCTTCTCCTAGAAATGGAAAACCCGTGCGGAAGAGGGCAGTTCAAAAGAGATATTTCCACATTTCACGTAACTGAACGCCCAAGTCATTGCATCTGCAGGTCTGATGCTGAGTAATCCCCCTCCCACCATGGCTTGGGGTGGGGTGGGGGAGACAGGGCATCTGGGAAGCTGCTTTTGCCTAAGGAATTACATTCCAGGGGACTCCAAGGATTTAGGTAACCACAGACGCCATTTATTTCGAGTACACTGCGATTTCTACCACTTTGATCCCTAATCCATAGCATAATTAATAAATGAAATGTGCTGTAGCACAGCTTTTTTACAAAGTGTACTTTAAAAATGGCTTTTGGTCTGCCACGATTCATTTGCCACTCGGCAAAGCATCGTCACTTGAGATGGGCAGGCCAGGAGAGGGTGTGTGGGTAGCCGGTGAGTGTGGCTGTGGCTGGGGGCGTGGCTCCCACCGGGACCTTCCCACTGTTCTCTGCACTCTGTGTCCAGGACTCCGGGAGGTGTGGCAGCACGGAGCCCAGGCCCGCAGTGTGCTCGGCTTTCTGGATGTCAGAAGACTCGCTGACGGCTCCGAAGCCACGCAGAGCACTGGATTTGTCTGGGCCCCTCCCCATCAGCTGCAGAAGGGGGTTGTGTGGCCTGGATGGCCTCAGAGAGCTTACTGGCTGCGCCACCGAAGAGCTGGCCATTTGTCTTGGGTTTCCTTCTCTCTCTCTCCCGTCCTACCCTCCCAGCAAAAATCTGGTGATTACCATGAGGAGACTGGCTGGGAAAATGATGACAATAGGCAAGAAAGGATTCTTGTTCTCATGGAGTTGCTAGTCTATGGGGTAGGGGAAACAATGGAATATAGAGACCCAAACCAGGAAACCAACGAATAATGGGAAGCTACCACGTGAAAAATTACCAAAATAAACAGCACCATGACCACGTGCGTTGTGTGCCAGGTTCCACGTGCATTCCACTCTGATCCCTACAACCTTGATAGTGTCCATGGTCTCATTCGCACTTCACAGATGAGAGACTGAAGCCCAGAGAGAAAGGAGATGCCTTCTTCATAGGCAGGAAGTCAGACGTGTGCAGTGCTGGTTTGGTTAGTAGCCAAGGTCTCATTTCCTGTGCTCTGTTTCCGCCGACAAAGGTAATTTCGGATCCTGATAGGAGCCACAGGAAAGTGAAGTGGGGCCGTGGGGCACAGAGGGATGGCGGTCAGGGAGGGTCTCCTGGGAAGTGAGATCCACGTGTGGGCAGTGCTGGAGCTGAGATGCTCACCCAGGGGCACACTTGCGGAGCCCATGGAAGCCTCTGGCGGGATGCAGTTCATCAAGGCCTTGCACCTGGGGGCTGGTGAGGGCTGTGGATGTTCCAGTCTCACACTGGCCCCTTGAGATGCTGTCTGTCTTCAGGAAGAACTTCTGACTGGGGGCTGGTGAGGGCTGTGGATGTTCCAGTCTCACACTGGCCCCTTGAGATGCTGTCTGTCTTCAGGAAGAACTTCTGACTGACTGTCGGCTTCCTTCTAGCCTGCAGGGGAGGGCCGCTTGCTGCATTCAGATACATCCCAAAGTCCTGCCTTGTGTTCCAGACTCTGATGACCCCCCCCTGGGGGTGGGTGGGCAAGGAGGGCCCTTGGAGCCCAGGTGAAAAGGGGGCGGGAGAACTCGATGGGCGTGCCATGCAATTTTTGGAGCGAGCAAAAGTGGGAAAAGAAAAATGCTAGCTAGTTGGTTGGAAAAAGTAGCTTTATGTAGAATTTTGGTAGTGTCCCCGAGGGCAGCATGGATTTCACTCTGGGGTGCTCTGGGTGGCCAGCAGCTGGGCCCTAGGCTTCTGCTTACTGGTCAGTTTGTAAATAAAAAGGGGGAGGGCTGTGCCTCCAATTTGAGGAGTAAGGGGGACAAGGGTGGGTTGGGCTGTGAGCCATGTGGTTCTCCAGTGTCCTGTTCTTTGTTTAAAGCTTCAAGTTTTGGGTAGGAGCAGGGGAGAGAAAGGGAGGGAGGGAGAGAGAGAGAGAGAGAGACAGACCTTCCCAGGCAGAGGTGGGCCTGCCCTGGTGGGAAGCAGAGCATGTGGGTTTGCTAGGAAGCAGCCAGGGAGTGGCTGCATTTCCCCCCCAACAGATCGCACAGATCGCCTCCTGCTCCGAGCTCCTGGATCCTGGAGCTGCGCGGCGGGCTGTGCTGTCTGCTTCGTGCCCACTCCGCAAACAGGAAACGCAGCTGCGTGCTGCCTGTGCGTTCCAGAGGCATCGAGGGCCATGAGCAGGGCCTCAGTCCTGGCAGATCACTGATGACACAAACAGTGGTTTGTGTTTATGTGTGTGTGGGGGGGGGAGGGTGGTGGAGGAAAGGAAGTTGGGATGGGGGAGGGAGCTTTGGGTTGTAATTTGTACTATTTGTCAGGCCCTAGCATGGTTGGGAGGGAAAATGTTGATGTGCCCTTTTTTGTTTTTGAGCCTGAAGTTTGGGTTTTTCGGGTGCATCTGCGGATTGTGAAATGCTTCCCAAGCACCAGTGTTGGGGCGCTGGGTCGCCGTGGCCTGCCTGCGATGCAGGGGACTATTTTCAAGACTCCATAAAAACCCAGCTTTCAAGGCTGGGCCACTTGTTTGGGTCCTCCTCCCACCCCCCACCCTTTTTGGCTAAACCACCCAAACATTGGTATTCAAAAATATTTTGTTACTTTTCTTGGCAACGTGTTCCAAGAAGGGATTGCAACACGGGTCTCAGAGTTAGGAGGCAACTTTCTGGCGAGCAGGCGGGGGTGGGGAAGGGTTGGAGTTTGAATCAAAAACAGACACCGAAGCTTTAATAAAATAAATGAAGCGGAGCCCTTTCAGCTCACGGCGGCCCATGTTGGTGCGGGTCAGGATTTAACGCGCCTAGTGGAAATTGACAGTCTGAGAACTGGGACATAAACAAAAATGTCAGTCCCTGGGAGTCTTGTTCACTGGACAATGTCTCAATTGTCTCCTTGGTTTGCAAGGCAGCAGGGGAGAGTGGAATATTAACTGTTTACTGCCCAAGGCTGGTTGGGAAATTGCTTGGGGGGAGGGGCCGTGGAGATGTTGGGAGTCAGAAAACTGCATTTTTTGTTTAGAGAGTGTTCAACCTGTCGGGAATCGATAAGGAAGTACAGTTTGCTTTCTGCTTCATCACGCGCCCTCGGGCTCCCTGTTTCTGGCTGCCGTTTTTTTGGGGGCGTGTGTAAAAGGGCCAGCGGGGTGTGTCTTTGCGGATGCGAGCAGCAGCCCTTGTGTGTGGCCAGTTTTTAAAGATGGCATGGAGGTTATCCGCCCCGGGTGGATGGGACTGGGGTCCTGGGAAGGAAACGCAACTTCTGAGAGCAATTTCAAGTTCAGGTTTCCGCAGATAATCCTGTTAGTGTTCACTCCTCTCAAAAGTGCCCCTGATGAAATAACAAGCAAGAGGCTGGAATTTTAAGAAACAAAATGTAGTTGTGCTTTCTGCCAAGAAAGGGGTGGGGTGGGTGGGCGACTTTCCCTGAGAGGGAGCTGCAGGGCGGGAAGGAGCCAGCGTCCTATTCACACTTGAACTTGGTTGATTGGAGAGACAAACAGCAAAGCCTGCTGTATCAACCTTGATCTGGGCAAAGTTCAAAACTCCACTGGTAATTACGTCCTCAGTAGCTTTGAAAGGACTATGATTCACAAAAGCTGAGCCCGAGCTTGCGCCGAGTTTGTTAGATAAACTTGTTTTAATAACTAGGGTGCAGGGGAGAGGTCCCCGTTCTTGGACGACTCGGGTTCTGACTCCCTCCGAGAACTTGAGGCTGTCTCTCCCTTTTAACTTTAAAGCGAGAGGTTTGCAGGCGGCTACAGTCGGCTCTGCCCCTGCTTCCTGTCAGACAGGAAGTCACTTCCTTAGCCAAAATTACAAGCTATGGCCAAACTCCCCGGCCACACCGAAAAGAGCATGTTTTTCCCAGAAGACTGGGTTTCGAGATGCGGAAGCATAAATTGGTACACCGTGTGATCATGGAACGCCCAAAATACGCAGGGAGGAGGGTGTCGGTGCAAAGAGGCTGTGTCCCTGGGGCCATGACACTGCCCGGTGCCCTGCGACAGGCTGCTGGTGTCGTCCGCTGTGTGAGATGGACAAGTAGCTGCCCGGGGAGCTCTGGCAGCCTCAGAGCCCCTCCTGGGAGCAAACGCTCACTGGCCCGGAGGCCTGGGGCCTTGAGGGTGGCAGCCAGAAAGTGCCTTGGGCACCTCATTGTGAAGCCTTAGGATGCACCCATGCCCTTTCCCCCTAAGGAGGGTGTCCCTGCCCCCCACCTTCGCCTTGTGCCCCCCAACCCTCTCTGTCCAGAAGAGTCCACTTTGCAACTTCACCAGTCCAGTGGTGCCTTTGGGGACAGGGAGAGCTTCCTAAGGCCAGCGCCCCACAGGCAAGGTCCCTGCTCGCTGGAGTAGCGGATCGCATCTCTTAATCCTGCATCTGAGCCCGCATGGTGAGCAGCAGCGAGCCCTGTGTTCTGAGGAGCACTGTCGCCCAGGGGACCTGCTCTGTCCCCCCAGCCGAGGGACGCCGGCCAGGGGCTTCCCCACGCCCTCCTGTAAGTTGCCAGCGCAGCACACACTCTGCCTCCTCACTTCCTCCGTGACTTGTGCGACGGCAGCCTCCTGTTTCGGCCCTTAATGAGTCGGTCCGCGGGTCTGAGTGGGACGGTGTCCGCGGCCATGAATCTGCCACGTGGCGTCTGTCGCAGGAGGCTTCGGAGGAGACGGAAGGCAGTGTCACCTAGGAAATTTGCTCTTCCATTGAGATGAAAGGGCAGTGAATTAAGTGCCTGCCTTTTCTCCCTTTTCCCTCTGATGGTTATTGATCCTCCCCCGGAACTGCTCAGTGCACGGTCTGATCTTGCTCTCCACAAAGGGAATTCCCAGTTTGTTAGCTGGCCGACGCACTCGCTGGCGAAGAGTTAAAGTTGGCAATACCTGCCCACTTGAGGTCTCAGTGTATTCAGTCTCTTCTCTGGAAGATGCTTCTGAAAGAATCTCTTTGGTGACTTAGAAGTGCAGAGAGCCTTAGAAGCATGACACGCAGACATGAGCGGAAGGAGGCAAACACTGTCCTTCGACATCTGTCTGTTTTCTCACTCACACAAGACCCGGAGTTGCCTCTGACTAAACTTCTGCTGGCGTGGAGGGCGGGAGTGCGTGCGGAGTGGGAGTGTACATTTGTCTCATGGCTGGGAGAGTTTGGGCGTTGTGTGCAGTCCCAATGTTAGGTCGTGGGAGACACGCACCGTGAGGGCGGCTGATGCTGAGCCACCCCGTCAGGCCTTTGCTGCCTGTTCCACAGCTCAAGCCTGGAGCCACCTTCAGGTGGTCCTCGCTGAACCCTCGCTCTTTGCAGCCGCCTCCCATGGTGGAAGCTGCGTAGTGCCTGGCTAGTTCTGAACTTGTCTCCGTGCTGCCCAGGTGCGTCCGTGTTTGCTCCGAGACAGTGGGCCACACTGCGTGTCCCTGCAGACCCCGCATTCTCCCGAGGTCGGGGTTTGCATCGCGCTCCTGGGTCACGTGGCTTTCTGGGGTGGTTCACTTTGGGTCTCATAGCATCTTGCTTTCTTTTTTTCCTGTTTCCCACTCCCTTTTCCTCCAGCGGTGGGGAGGGGTGAGGGCACAAGTGAGGGTGTAAACAGATGGCCAAGAGAAAGTTGAGTCTTTCCAGGCCAGATTATTTAGCTTTTACCATCTAGGTAAAATTCAACCCAATTAAGGGCTCATTAGGTGTTTTAATAGCCACTGAATTGTCTAAGCTGGGGAAGGAGTTGAACCGAGACCATGAGGTCAGGGTTTTGTGATCTGTTACAGTCCCCCGGGGGGTGTCCAGCCCGAGGGACATTGCGGGGTCTTAATAAGTGAGTAGGGGTTTCATTTGGGCTCTTTACTACCAAAGACTGAATAATAAATCGAGAGTGATGCTTCTGTCCTGAGTCGTAACAGCTAGGAAGGTAGAGAGAATCTGCATTTGCAGACACTCCAACGTCTCGAGGAGCGTGGCGGAGAATAGACGTCCATGTCTCACTTTTCTTCAGAGAAAAATGCTGCCCCGAGTGCACTCTGGACCTGTGAACTTTGCATTTCAGTCCTCTCTCTTCTCCTTGTACAGTGCATGCGCACGGGCCAGTGTTGTTGCTGTGAGGTTACACAGTTCCTGTCATCGCTCTGGGGACGGCCCTTCCCAGCCAGACTTCAGGACAGAGCTAGAAGCTCCTGAGCCAAGCCCGTCTCCCCCTCAGCTCCTGCATGTGTCTTGGGGCTTGGGGGTGTCAGTGCAGCCTTGGAGAGCAGCGTACCCCGTGAGAGGCTCATGCTTGCGCTTGCCCAGAAAGCTGCTCTCGGACTGTCACTGGCTCAGGGGCCCCGAGCCATGCTGTTGGGCTGCTTTTCTGTGGGGCCGAAGAACGTGACATTGTGCTGTCCTAGCCGTGAGTGGATCTGTGGCTCTGGCTGGAAGGGGTGGGGAAGAGAGAGGGGCTGGAGCTGACAACTCATGGAAGAGTGGGGCTCTGTGGCCAGAGGAGACTAGACAGGGGCGGCCTGGGCTGTCCAGTCCCTACCTCCCCTCCTCCCTCCCCTCCGGGAGCTCATCCCTGGGGAGGATGCTGAGCCTCTCCCAAGGCACTGGAGTATGGAAAAAGAAATAGGAAGGAAAAGGGGCCAAGAAAAGAGCAACAGAGAATTTTTATTTAGGAAAAGGGAAACGTGTGAAGAGATTTGGTAAATATTACACCAGAAGGCCAAGCATGAGGAAGATGGCACCAGGGAGGGCAGGTGCGTGTACGTGTGCGTGTGTGCACGTGGGTGTGCACAGGTGTGTGTTGTTGGCTGCGTGGGTTATGTGTCATCTGGGCAGGCTCCAGGCTGTGGGCTGCTGTGGTGGACAGGGCTAGGGGACTCCTAGGAGCAAGGGGAGGAGCCTGGGGCTGCTTGGGGAGACAGGGAAGGGCTTCGGGGGGGGGTGGCTAGCTAGCGATCTGCCTGTTGGAGGCTTCCAATCGGGCGACAAGCCTGTCTTGCTTGAGATTTGTGTTCTTGGATGCAAGGCGGCTGCAAAGACCCCAGGAACCTGTGAGGACAGGCCTCCTTGGGGAGGGAGGGGGGGAGGGAGGGCCAGGCCAGGGCAGGCCCCGAGCAGTGGCCACAGAGGCATTTCCCAGCAGGAAGGTTGGTGAACGCTTAAAAGGGGGAGGGCGGCGCACATCTGCTTCTGTTTTTCTCTTTTCTGCAGGCCAGACTGAAAACTTAATAAATTGTATGAAACCCAAGTAAGCATGGATGTTAAAGAACATTAAATAAATTACATAAGTATGCCTACCTGTAACACTTTTATAAGGCGCATGCACGTGGGCTGTGTCGCCGTAAATGTGCAGAGGCACCAAGGCGTCTTCTAAAGCTCCCTTGTTTGGGCCCTGCCGCCGGGGAAGGTACTGCTGCTCCCGCTCCTTCCGGCTTTGCTTGGCACGCACTGCAGCTGGGCTTGGAAAATGCGATAATGATGCCATAAGTACCCTGTGCAAAAGTTGTTTTTTGTTCCAAAACACTGCCAGTTCACGGCACATAAAACTACCATGGATGCTTCAGCCGATTTTCGTTTTCCCCAAATAAGGCAAGCATTAATGAAGCAGCTGAGGGCCTGGGAAAATATTTTGTCACTCCTCAACGTGCAATTTCTTCTCCTCCCAAGGCAGACCCGTATTTTCGACTGAAGGACAAGTGTCTGGTCAGACTTCATGTTGAGGAGTAGGCCTGGCAGTTAAACTTGTTTACTGCCTTTGTCACCTCTAATGACCATGGGTAGAAACAGCGTTCTGCCTTTGTATTTCTGTGCACGACCAGCCAGTGACCCAAAGGTACTGTGGAAATGCTGGCCAGATGATCCCATTCCATGCAGAGAAAAGTCAAGTCTAGCCAGGACCCCGATGCTACCGCTCACTGAATTGCAAGCTGGGGAGTTGGGCCAGGCAGAGCTCTAGCCTCCTGGTGCTGCAGCCCCCAGGGTCCCAGACATTTGGTCAACTCCTTCTAGAAAGTAGCGCAAGGCAGGTGTTTGTTCAGTGGCTCAGTAAACTTGTGAGTAGAGGAGAGGCCTGTTGAGAGTATGTGATGCAACACCCAGACAGTTTGGAAACATTTGGGGTGGGGTCAAGGGCAGAGATGGGAAGGTCTGTTCTTGTTGTTGGAGACCTTGTCCCACATACTCAGGCATGGTCTCAGTGTACCTTATGGGTGTGCTCTGTGGGGTAGTTCTGTGTTTTTGTCTCCTGTAGTGGAAAACGTCTGTCTGGCCTCCAAACTCACGCATGCTCACTTGGTGTTGCCCTGGCCCCTGTTGTGGGACTTCTCCACCTGCAGCTGTGGGATTTTGTGCCGGTGACATAAGAACAGAGCCTTGGTTTCCTCATCTGCAGAAGATGATGGATCCCTGTGGCTTCTGCAGGCGCAGGGCCGTGTGGCTTGGTGGTTCGGAACCCCAGCCGTGGAGATGGATGGGTTTAGTTTTTCCCCCTGACTTCGCTGCCTTCTTGCTGTGTCAGATGAAGAAGCTATTAATCTCCCAGCTTCCTAGTCTGTCACTTAGGGAAGAGGGTAAAGATCTCTCTTAAGGGCTGTAGTTAAGAAGGGATGTTGGGAGGGTCAGGTGGTCTGCTGGCTGCAGGATTGCTTTCCATACGTGGCTTTGCCCTGTGTTCAGGAGGAGGTTACTGTTAATACTTGGGATACTTTGCAGATGGTCTTTTGCGTCAGTACCAGCCTATGATAGTTATTTGGTTCGTGTCAGTGTATGAAAGCTAAGTGCATGATTCCAGGGGCCTGAGAATTACCGCTTGCAGCTCCACGTTTTCTAAATTCCAATACATCATCTGTTGTAAGATATGCTTTTCATCTAATAACAAATTTTCAGGGTAGAACAGAAACACTATTATGTGAAATCTGTCTGCTTACGCATCTGGTTCTCAGAAATGTAAAAATATAGAAACAGCTCGAGTCTTGGAGAAGAGTAACGCCCACGTGCAGTTGTACTTTGACTAAAAGCCATGCTCTTGGGAGCACCAACTTTCCAAAGGGTGCCAGTGGGAGAAGCTTCCAGACCTGCTGTTGCTCACACCCGGGGGTGGGATCTCCATGGCTGGGATTTTCCTGCCACGCTGAACGAATCGCAGCCCGCGAGCAGTCGGGCGTGGTCTGGTCAGACATCAACACCGAGCTCACGCGGACCAAGCGTGCGAGATTCTGTTGATGCAGGTTTTGTGTGGATGCCAGGCTTTCACTTTCTCTTTGACCATTACAGAGTTGGCTAGCATTGAGAGGTGACGAGGCTGGGTTTTCCATAGGCACCACACTGAAAACGCGCCAGCATCCTACCTCGCCTCAGCCATCTACCTCCACGGGGAAGACCTGGGCTCCGGCTCAGATCGGAGCAGCGGATGCAGAATCTTCGTGGTGGGTGCATGGTTGGAGCCTGTACCACACTGTTGTTCTCGCGTACTGTCTCGGGAAGAACGGGCCCTTGGCATAAACCTCACTATACGTTGATGCATTTGAAAGAATATGCATTTCTGCTGTGAGCGATTTTGAATAAATCCACATAATAGCCCATGGTGACTAACACGCATCGGACGATGATCCACTCTGAGGACCTTGAACTGAATCCTCCAGCTCAGACAGACTCCAGAGAGGACTGGCGTTGTGGGCGTTGAGTTGTCATGGAAAGAACTGAGCTGCAGCCCGCTGGCAGGAGAACTCGGCCCAAAGTACATTTTCGAATGCTTGCGCTGCAGTGGAGGATTGACCAAATGTCAGAGTACTTGGCTGTGGACGGGAGCCCCTGGCAAAAGCCGATATATTGGGGCTGAGCCGGGAGGCTTCTGAGAGGCAGATTTCATGAGAAGCGGTGCTACATGTGCAGTGTAATTATGCTTAGATTTCACAGAAACTTTAAATTCCAGGGTGCAAGGAAGGAGTCCTGGGCTCAGACCCAGGGAGCCAGAGTCCTTGTCATCCCAGCCAGAAACTTGTCGTGGGACCCTGGGCAAGTCTGAGCACGTTTTACCTCATGTCATGAGCAACAAATTGAAAGAGGGTAGTAATGCGGGAAGATTGCATGGGATCGTTTTTTGGTCCTGTACAGCTTGGAAACTGCCAGGCCATGTTTCCTGGGCTGGGGCTACAAAATGGAAAATGGAGTAAGTGGATGGAGAGACCCTCGTAATCTTTGAGAACCAGGACTTTCCTTACATTGTTCTTGTCTTTTAATCTTTGCATTCCCTTTAAAAAGCTCGTTAGTGGGGCTGGCCTTGTGACGCAGCAGGTTAAGCCGTTGCCTGCAGCCAGCATCCCATATGGGTGCTGGTTCGGGTCCCAGCTGTTCCACTTCCGATCCAGCTCCCTGCTAATGCACTGAGAAAGTAGTGGAAGATGGTCCAAGTGCTTGGGCCTCTGCATCCACGTGGGAGACTGGGAAGAAGCTCCTGGCTCCTGGCTTCGGATCTGCTCAGCCTTGGCTGCTGCAGCCATTTAGAAAGTGAACCAGCAGATGGAAGACCTATCCCCCCCCCCCCCCCCATCTGTAGCTCTGACTTTCAAATAAATAAATCTTTTTAACAAAATGCAAGCTCTTTATAACTGGGGACAAGTCTTCCTCTGTGGCGTTTGTGCAAAGTCCCTTTCAGATGCTGGTGTTTTCTTGAGGATTGAATGCCTCATTAACCTACTGGGGAGACACAGTCCTGAGAGATGGTTTATCCCAGGCGAAAGCACTCCTGATGGGACTCTCCTTCCAAACAATGGCTAATGAAGCTTGTGCCAGCTTCCCGTTTTGGACAAAATGTCAAGTTGTGTGGGGGGGGGGCGCGGGGGTTAAAGAGACAGTTCGGGGCCCTTGCTCTGCCTGCAGCTGTTGGTGTTTCTGCTGTCCACCATCTGAGACTCACCCAGCCAAAGGTGGGCCCTCCTGAAAGGCGATTACCCAGAGCCCTTGGGAGCCACCCAGCACGGGTGGAGGTGGCCTTTTCTGGGCGAGGGGACTGTACCCAGTTCCTGTAAGTCATGTGTGGACTATGAGAAGGCTGGGCTGGCAGAGGCATCACTAGAATTCACAGCCACCAGGACTGGGGCACTCAGCTGGCTCCTGGGTACCTGCCTGGGAAGCCTAGGGAACTTGGCAGCAGGGGCTGGATTCCGGATGCTTGAGGGGCCTCGGCAGCAGGGGCTGACCAGCGCTCTGCTCTCTTTGGTGCTGAGCTGTGGGTTTACGCCACACTTCACCGGGGCACATCTCATCTCTGTGCGCCTTCTCATGTCACGGCCCTTCCCGGCTAAAGGCCTACCTGCCCTGCCCTGGGCCAACACTCTTTGGGTCTCTGAGCACCCCCCACTTTGGCTGCTCATCGGTCACCTGGGCCCCCCCTGTATCCCTCAACCATGAGCTCTGAATCCATTCTATCCCAGCTTAAACAACCAAGAGCAAGAATTTGGTCCTGTGTACCTCTGGGTAGATGGGGTATTTGTGCCAGGCAATGTCACTGGCCACTGGCCAGCCTAAGGCTGGCTGTCCTTTGGGCGAGGCTTTGCCTCTGGCCCAGTTGTCTGGGAGGCAGTCAGAACGGGCAGCCTAGGTGGAGTCGTCCCCTTAGAAGTGGATGGCGGGTGCTGTGGACACTATGGCAGGAAGTCTAGCGCACAGACCAAGACTGTCCTTCCGCGTGCTGAAGTCGAAGAAGCCTCTCCGAAGGCTGTGCTCGGGACGTCTGAGCCACTGCCAACATCCAGATGTTACTGAGAAAGGAAATCAGGACGCGTGTAAAAGAAGTTGACTGGGATCCAGCGTTGTGGCACAGCGGGTTAAGCCGCCATCTGTAACACCGGCATCTCATATGGGCGCCAGTTCGAGTCCTGTCTGCTCCACTTCTGATCCAACTCCCTGCTAATGCACCTGGGCAAGCAGAGGAAGATGGCCCAAGTGCTTGGGCCCCTGTACCCACATGAGAGACCTGGAAGAAGCTCTTGGCTTCAGCCCGGCCCAACCTTGCCTGTTGTGGTCATTCAGGGAGTGAACCAGTGGATGGGAGATCGTTCCCCCTCCCCCCCTCTGTAACTCTGCCTTTCAAATCTCTCTCTCTCTCTCTCTCTCTCTCTCATCTCTCTCTCTTTAAAGAAGATGTTGACATGTTTTTTTCCTATTGAGGGACAGGGTACACAGCTGTCGTCAGTGTGTTCCCCGAGGGCGTGTCAGCTATGGCGCAAACCTTCCCTTCGCTGGATCTCAGGCCTGCTTGTTGAAGGGTTTGTGGGCCAACATGGTCGAGATTGTCTTCTTGAACCAGACACTCGAGGGCCCTGGTGGGAGAGCGAGTGATGACACCTCCTCTGTGGCAGAGGGCCGCAGCTAACCCCTAGCTGACTCAGGGAGGGTTCTGGACAGAGTCTACAGGAATGGGTGGCTGTAACGTTTCCCTTGTTTGAGTGTGCGCATTTTGCTTATTTTAGAGACCTCTGTGAAACCTCCTGACAGCCCGCGAGAGCCTCACTGAGTGCCCTGGGATCCTGCTCCAGGGCCCAGGCTCTGGGCAGGGGCAGCGGGCTGGTGCGGTGAAGCAGAATGGCCCCACAGCTTAGTCCCTGTGGGATAGAGAAAAGCTCCGGAAACTGGAAGCCCCGTTCCTTTCTTCAAACCCTAAAGGGCTCCTGCAATGGACTTGGCGGTGAGAGTTGTCGGGAGCCCGCCCTGAGCAAGTTTCCATAGCAAAGGGGCCTTCAGGCTTCCTATCTCCTGGGAATGGTAGAGGTGGGCCCCACCTTAGGGTGCCCAACATGCTGTGAGGGGCTCACGTGTTCCCCATCTCCTTGCTGTCTTCCTCCAGCAGGGGCTCTTAACCTCAGCTGGAGATTGGAGGAACCCACACTTCACTCAGAGTAAAAAAGTCCAGGGCAGGGTTCTAATTGGCCTGGCTTGGGCCAGGCTCTGTTTTCTGAACCAATCCCTGAGGCTAAGAGGAGAAGCCACCATTAAGAGGGGGCTCCTGTTGAATCGCATGACAAAGTGGTGTCAGGGGTTAGCAGGGGGCTAATCCAGTTATCAGTTGGTCTGTGTATTAGCAAGTGGCAGAAGCTCTTAGCCCCTTATCTGCTACCTGCTAGTTCCTATTCTCCCTACCCCCCAGCTTTCGTGGTCATTGCTATCCTGTTGGCTCCACCATAGCCTTGGGATCTCCCAGAGCTATGTGCATGGGCCCATCTGTGACCCAGGCCTTCCGCTGAAGAAGAGCCCTGCGGGAGGGCTCATGTATTGTTTTTAGGTTGCACCCTTGCAGAATAGCTTCTGTGGAATTTTGAAACCCGGGCACCCTGTGAGAGGGGTTAGACGTGGTCCTGTTCAGTGGCGAGAGCGAGGCGCTGTGCCAGGCTCGTTCCTTGCATCTTTCCATGCAGTTCTCCCGACATTCTGGAGTAGATGCTGTTGTCCCACATGCACCAGCTAAGCCTCGATTACCCGGTGCTTTCCAAGGACCTTCTAAGAGGTAATATTTCAAGGGAATGCACAGCGAGGACTGAGTAGAAGCAGCACGTGCTGTGGCTGCAGCAAGGGGCCTTCTTCCTTGACTTGTTGCTTGGTTGAGCGATGAGTCACTTACCATACAGCTCATCCATTTAGAAGGCACAGTCAGGGTCGTAGCGTATTCGGGGAATCATGCGACCCTCACCAGTGTTGGGGTGTTTTTGTCACTTCCTACGGAAACCCCTTTTCTGTTAGCAGTCACTTTTCTCTTCCTCCAGCACCCCCAGTTCTAGCCAACCAAGCACATATCCTCTACTTCTGTGGATTTGCCCCTCCTGGACATCCCGTGTCAATGGAGCTGAACGCCAAGTGGTGTTTTGTGATTGGCTTCTTGGGATTTCTGATGGATACTTGTCCGATGTCCTCTTAGCCTTGGCTTCCTGGAACTCAGTCTCCCTTAACTTCCCTCTACTCTGCCCACTACCCTGTTAGCCGTGCATCCTTTGGATTCTTTTTTTTTTTTTTAAAGCTTTATTTATTTATTTGAAAGTCAGAGTTACACAGAGAGAAAGAGAGGTCTTCCATCCTGATTCACCCCCTCCAATTGGTGGCAGTGGCCAGAGCCATGCCAATCTGAAGTCAGGAGCCAGAGCTTCCTCTGTGTCTTGCACACGGGTGCAGGGGCCCAAGGCCTTGGGCCATCTTCTAACTGCTTTCCCAGGCCATAGCAGAGAGCTGGATCGGAAGTGGAGCAGCCGGAACTTCAACTGGCGCCCATATGGGATGCTGGCACTGCAGGCTGCAGCTTTACCAGGTATGCCACAGCGCCAGCCCCAACCTCTGGGTTCTGAGTGAACAGGAGCCATAGTAGCAGGGGTAGTAGGGGGATGTTCAGTGGTGAGACGTGGCCCCAGGCTGAAGGGGTTCCTCCCGTGTAATGCCTGCCACCTCCAACCTCTTGAAAGGAAAGCTGCCCGTCTTCCCCTCCACTGGGGGTTTGTGCATCAAGGGCCTGCATGGGCTGGAGAAACTTGAGCAGGTGTCCCCGTGCGGCGTGAGGACAGCCAAGGAGCGAGGCTGGCGTTTGCAGGCTGCCACACGTGACCTCAGGGCAGTGTCGGGCAGCCTCTCCTGCTCTGGTGCGCGTTCTCACCTCCATGGCCCGCTGCGTCTCTCCCCTGCTTCACGCTCTGGAGGGAGGAATCTCTTTCCTTTTCCGTTCTGGGCAGCAGCCGGCGGGACTGTTATCAGTGTTGGAACTGGGCATGGGACCAAACCTAGCTGGTGCCTGAACTGAGACTGAAGCCGAGCCGAGGCGGCCGGGCGGTGGTGTGAGCTGCTGCCACCGGGCGTGCTGGCCTGTCTGCCGGCCTGGCAGGCCAGGGACCCTGACGGCGGGGATGGCGCAAACGCCATTAGGCAGATGACACTGGAGCACCTCCACCCTCCAACCAGAGAGGATTCCTGTAGGCCAGGCATGGGCTCAGGGGTTGGAGCTGGAGGAGATGAAATGGCATCCTCCAGACTCACTAATGTTTTGCATGGAAAATGCTGCTCCCGCTGCTTTTTTTTTTTTTTTTTAAGATTTATTTAAAGTGAGAGTTAGAGAGGGGAGAGGGAGAGACAGAGAGCCCTTCCATTTGTTGGTTCACTCCCCCAGAGGCCATAATGACCAGGGCTGAGCCAGGCCAAAGTCAGGAGCTTCATCTGGTTCTCCCACATGGGTGCAGGGGCCCAAGCACTTGGATCATCTTCCACTGCTTTTCAGACCACTAGCAGGGGTAGAGCAGGAGTAGAGCAGCCGGGACCTGAACCAGTGCTCCAAGTTGATGCTGGCATCACAGGCAGTGGCTTTATCCACTACGCCACAGTGCCAGCTCCCACCCACCCCACCTCATTGCTCTTAATAAGTGTGGGGAAGCGCTGGTCTAATTATGCACTTGCTTTTAAATGACTTAACTGAAAGGAGCCAACACAAATCTTGGTTTTGCTTGCGAAGCTGGCAGTGAGCTACAGCAAGTTTTTATTGGGGTGAGAGCAGGTGCCTTGGTGAGGGTGCTGCCCAGCGTGGTTCCTGCCTCTGTCTCTAGCAGCGAGTTTTTCCCCCCTGCCTTTTGGGAAGAGAAGAAGAAAGAAGCAGGGGGCTTGCCCACGTGGATCAGCGCTCTGAGAGCTTTGCTGGTCTGTAGGTGGAAATGGGGACCATGGGCTCTGAGGTCTCTTAATAAACTCAGGGGTTAAATGCTAAGGTGTGAACCCAGCCCATGAGCTAGAACATGTGGCGCCCAGGGTGGCAGTGACCTTTGGAGTGCCTGCAGCCATGTTTACACAGGGTCACCTGGGGTGGTTTTTGTTTTGAGGGTTTTGTTTTTGTTTTTGAGTGAGTTCACGCGCTCCCTTTCCACCTGGGTCCTTTAGAGAAAGAACCACTGAGTTGTCATCTTGGTGTCGGTCCACCCCAGGAGCCTGGGCATTCATGATCACCAGGAAGGTGTTCGAAAGGCTGTCTCCACTCTTCCCTGGGGAACAGCTTCCTGCTCCTGTGCACTCCCAACCTGCGGGCCTCCCCGTGAGTCACTCTGCCAGACTGCCCGGCCCCACTGCCTTGTGGCCTGGACGGCTCCCGGCCCGAGGAGCTGGCACCGCGTCCAGAAAACAAGCCACACCCCAGGAGCCATGATGCACTGGAGCGTTTCTCTGTCTGGAAAAGGGAAACGACTAGGGTCATGCTCGGGGCCTGGGGCATGCCCAGTCTGCGTGTCGTGTGGCAGTCACCGGTGCACTGGCCCCGACTGCTGCGCATGTGGGGGTCAGCGAGGGCGTAGCTGTGAGCACCTCTCTTCGCGAGCTTAGACGTTATCCTGGTCTTTTGCATTGTTGGACTCACTTTATGCAGGACATTCTGGATTTATGAGTGAGACTGGAGCTCAATTTATTATTTCGTACTTTATATTCTTTCTTTAGGGAATTCAGTGATTAAAAACATGGTTGTTCTACCAACTTGCTACCACCAGTCTCCCGACTCCGAGTTTTCCTAAGTGGCTGTGGCCATCTGTTGTGGATCAGCAGATTACCAAAACCGTGTGATTTTTAGAGACCTAAACACACCTGGAACTCCTCCTCCACCCCCCCCCCTCCCGCCTCTTACGTCACTAGTACTGAGCCCGTCCCTGCAGGCGTTTGTAAATTATAGCATTAGAGACACCTGCAAGAGTTATGGGCTGGGGCGCTGGGGCACCTTGCAGAAGGCTGCGCAGCCGTCACGGGGACGCACCTGGCGCAGTCGCACCGTGACTCCAGTTGCTGGATTTGCCGATCGTCCCTGTGCAGGGCCTGGATCGGGACTCGGGGGTTCTGACATCTGACAGCTGCTGTTGCCAGCATTGTGGTGCTTTGCCGGGCAGGTGAGGGGCCAGCTCCATCCAGTCCCTGCCCCAGGGAACATATTGTTCATTTCAAGTCCCTTTAACTCAGTGGTCTTCAGCTGCGTGATTTTTGTTTTCCCAGGAAGAGCTGGGTGTGGTTTGGCTGCCCCAGCTGGGCAGGGGGGTGCTGTCCCCCTCTAGGGGGAAGAGTCCAGGGCTGCTGCCACAAGAGACATCAAGATTTCAGTTGTGCGGGTTTGCTGAGCAACTAGTAGAGGAAGATAGAAGAATATTTTGATTTGAGTGACAGCCCAACTCACAAATGCATATTTTAAGTATTTTTTAAATGCTGCCAGTTACTTTATGTATTTAAAAAATGTCAGCAGTTTAGTAAGCCACCATGTTAAGTATTTAAAAAGAAAAAAGGATATGGCTAAAACTGTGCAGACAGGAGGAAGGCAGAGCTGGTGGCTTCTCCAGCCAGAGGCTGCTGGGATCCAGTAGTGGGTTTAGAGCCAGCCTGATCAGCAGGAGAGAGAATGTGAAGTCACTACATTTGCATCTTTCACAATCCCAGTTTTCCACTTACCTAATCATCTTTTTTTTTTTTTCTTTAAAAAAATTAAATAAATAAAACCAACAAAACACAACTGGAAAGACCTAAACCGAAAATCATCTCGTTTTTCCCAGAACACCAAAGTTGTGTGTGTGTGTGTGTGTGTTTAAGGTGCAGGTCCAGATTGCCTTCTAGGATTCACATTTTGCTTTGCTTTGTGAATATGGTTCTTAAAAGGAGCCGTCTGTTGACAGTACATCACAGACTTCGTGGCTGCTCCGTGACATTTCTGGGGAAGTAAATGAAAGGTGTAAATTAAGAAAAGCAAGTGTTTGTGGCTCCCACCTTAACCTTCTGTGACGTTAAACGGCTTTGTTGAAGAGGGCTGTCAGTGCTCTTGAAAACTTGGGAAAATCCGCAGCCAGGGGTGCCATCGGTTGCCTTTGGGAGCCCAGGATATTTGGTGTGAAAATTATGTGGGCACATCTAATTGGCTGTGTTTTCACCCCATCAGATAGCAACTAAAGGGGTGTTTCTCCCCCTACCCCCTTCCCTTGTTTTTTTAGCTAAATGGTTTAACCTGAATTTCAGGCTGTTCACAATAGGGTTCTAGTGATCCAGGTCTGCACGACCCCACCATCTACCTTTCTAAACATCTCAAATGCGCTGGGTGGGAATCCCGCCCACCCCCCTCCCACAGTTTGTGCTCCTCTTCCCTGCATCCTGCAGAGGCCCAGCCGGCCTGTGTATGTCACAGAAGCTCTCTGGACCTTGCTCCCTGGACAATGGGACTCCGTGTTCCCACCGTGCCTGCTTAGCAGAGCCACTTACTGCACTCCTCAGCCCCCCAATTAAATGTGTTCAGAATTAAAATACAAAGAATTACAAAAATATAAGACAGTGACATTTGTGGCAACTAAAATTTAAGAATTAAAAAGTACAAATTTATCTGCAGATGATACAGTTCACCCAAGGAAAGTGTACAAGTCATGTTTTTTTAAAATCTGTTTGCAGAGTTGTGTAACCATTGCCACAATTTTAGAACATTTTCATCATCCCGCAGACTCTGCGCCATTAGCTATTATTTCCTGTTTCCCTCTCTGTCTCCACCCCCCACGCCCTGGACAACTGTTGATCCACTTTCTGTTGCTATAGATTTGTCTCTTCTGGGCATTTGATATATATGTGACATCAAACAGTTTGAAGTCCTTTATGGCTGCTTTCACTGAACATGATGTTTTCAGCATTAGTCCATATTGTGGCCTGTATTAGTACTTTTTATGGCTGAATAATATTCATTGTATGGATAGGACACATTAAGAAAAAGATTTCATAATTTATTTGAAAAGCAGACCAACAGAGAATGAGAAAAAATCTTTCATCGCTTGTTCACTCCTCCAAATGACACAACAGCCAGGTCTATGTTGGAGTGAAGCCAGGAGCCAGGATCTCCCATCTGGTTCTCCCATGTGGGTGGCAGGGGGCCAGACACTTGGGTCATCATCTGCTGCTTTCCTAGGCACATTAGCAAGAAGCTGGATTGGAAGCAGAGCATCCTATACCAGATGTTGGCGGCACAAGCAGAGGCTTAACCCAGTGCACCCCAACCCTGGCCCCAGGATGGGCCACATTTTGTTGATTCATTCATCAGTTGATGGTAAACTTCAGAATTCAGGCGGTCTTAAGGCAGTTCGTACTAGTTTTATGTTTGAAAACACTCTTTTTTTTATTGGGCATTATTTGTATACTGGGTATTATTTGTATACTGACTGGGCCAAGATTTCTGCGTCTGTGCACAGCCCTCATATTTCAATGCTGGGTCCATCAGCAGAGCCTTCTCCGAACCAAACTCTGGATCAAGGTGATGGGAGGGTTCGTCATCCTTCTGGAGTACTAAGGATTTGCAGTCAGTAAAAGCAGAAATCATTTGTAGTTTGGCTTTCTGTAGCTGGGCCAAGGGTAAAGACGTTCTGTCCGGAGACTCCAGCACGGCCGCTACAGGTGCCGTCCCTTAGTCTTCATTTTCTGCTCTGGTTGTAGCCCTAGAAACTGAGGCAGCCACACGGTGATGGCTCCCACAAGGTGGTCATCAGCTGGGGAACCCTTGTGTGTTTTCTCTTTTGCCTGTGTGTATTTACCTCTTGTAAATAGGCCCAGGTATGCTTGCGTTGAGGAGATAGGAAGTCTCACTTTGTCCTGATTTGCCTGCACAGTGGCGGGTGTGGCTGGAGGCAGAGTTTCTTGGCTCAGGATAGCACAGCAGCCCAATGCAGCTGCTTTGTAATCAGCTCTGATCGCTATCTTCCAGGGATGTTTGTGGCCTAATTGTCCCTTAGGTACTTGGAGGAGCAACTTTTCAACGAATTCTTTCTTCGCTAACCTGGTAGACTAGATGGCTGGAGCTGGTATCCACTTTCCATGGTGGCGAAGAAGACCTCCAGGATGCGCCGGGGCTTGGGACAGTTCACCCATCACTTCCCCGGCTCAGCAGTCCTCTGCTCGCCACCGTCCAGGAGAAATGCAGGTCCCAGGGCCTCACAGTTGGGGGTGTGTGTCTCCAGCCCTCTTAGAAGGTGTGCAGGGCACGAGGTGGGGCCCAGTCCCGGGGCCAGGGCAGACGTGGAAGGGGAGCAGAGTTCCTGTGTGGAGGCCAGCAGTTTGCTTCTGGGTGTAGTTTCAGCACCAGCTAAGCGAGAGAACACAGGGCCCATTATTCTTAGCCTGAGCTCTGAATTTTGGCAGGTGGGCCCATCCAAGAAAGGGGAGGCAGAGAGGTGGACTCGTCCAGGTCACACACACACATGTTCACGTGCACAAATGTGGGATAGTTCTCCCCCACTCAAGAGGTCCTCAATAACCTTGTTTTGTTTTTGTTTTGTTTTGTTTTTTACTAGTAGACATTGAAATGTTTCAGATAGGAGGAGATACTCGACAGAGGCTTGTGTGGCACGGGAGGTAACTTATCCCAGACGTCAGCTCCCCTGCTCCAATACCGAACTCCTGGGAGCATGCATTACAAAGCAGACCCAGATTGGGTCTGCCACGCACGAAGAAACAAACCCTGGCTTCCACTCCAGCCCTGCGGCAGGGCTGTCATGAATGTCCCTGGCTTCTGTGTATTGACAACAGTGGTGACTGGTGGTGGGATTGGTAATAGTGGGGGTTCATTCTGGGGTGGGGCGCAATGCAGGACGGCATCATTTTGGAACCAGGAATGTCAGTGAACGTAGCTGCCAAGCCTCTGCCCGAGTTTTCTGCTGGGCTCCCATTCTGAACAAGAGAGAGTCAAGATTGAGCCTGTCTGTGCAATCTATTGTTTTTGAATATTTCTATCTTTATTTCCTTCCAGTGTGATTCCTCCTTTCATAATGTCTGGAGAGAATTTTTTTTAAGCCATTCAACTGAATACATTTTTATGCAATTAATTTAGCGTCTATGGAGCGCCTCCACCAAAATGGTTTGCTTTCATAAACACCCAGGAAGGCTTAAATAACATTTTCTCATAAATTAGCCTTTGTTTGCACAATTATTCAGTTATTGCACTGTGCAGACCCTCTGCAGTTTGATGTTGTCAGGAAACATATTAGCAGAAAATAGTATGGTATTATCTAATGCTAATAATTGGTTAGTAGAAATGAGAAAAGAGGACAAGTAATTGGGGTTCCTGTGGCTAACAAGATGTGAATTATGAAAACATTTCCAGGAGAAATTCCAGTGTCGTTCTAGAAACCTGTTATTTGCATTTTAAAACAGCCAATTCCCATTGATAGGGAGGAGGGTGCAGCTTATCCAAAGCAGTCTCCATTTCCCGAGCTGGGAGGAAGCCCCTGCCCAAGCCGCCAGCCCCTTGGTTGAATAGGTTGGATTTTCAGGAGAAGACTGCTGACCCCTGGAGGCCCTCCTCCTGCTTTTGGCCCCGTGATTCTGCCCAGTGCTGGTCCCAGCACCTGACACAAACCCGCCTCCATTCAGCAAGGAGCTCGTCACAAGCATGACTAGAGGCCGTTGGCCTTTGCTTCTGCCTCCCTAGCCCATCGTTGAGTTGGACCAATAGGCATGTGTGTGCTTCCTCTCCCAGTAATTGATGGCGTGGTTTCTTTATTATTATTATTATTTTCAATTTATTAAAAAAATTTTTTTGGCCGGTGCTGCGGCTCACTTGGCTAATCCTCCACCTGTGGCACCAGCACACTGGGTTCTAGTCCCAGTTGGGGTGCCGGATTCTGTCCCGGTTGCTCCTCTTCCAGTCCAGCTCTCTGCTGTGGTCCGGGAAGGCAGTGGAGGATGGCCCAAGTCCTTGGGCCCTGCACCTGCATGGGAGACCAGGAGGAAGCACCTGGCTCCTGGCTTTGGATCGGCACAGCGTGCTGGCCGTAGTGGCCATTTGGGGGGGTGAACCAACGGAGGGAAGACCTTTCTCTCTGTCTGTCTCTCTCTTACTGTCTAACTTTGCCTGTCAAAAAAAAAATTTGTCAAAAAAATAATTTGTTTTATTTGAAAGAGTTACAGAGAAAAGGAGAGAGAGGGAGTGCACAAAAGATCAACCTTCCATCCTCTCATTTATTCTGCAGATGGCTCAAATGGCCAGGGCTGGACCAGGCTGAAACTAGGAACCAGGAGCTTCATCCAGGTCTCCCATGTATGTGGCAAAGGCGCAAGTGCGTAGACCATGTTCTGCTGCTTTTCCCAAGCCATTTGCAGGAAGCCGGATATAAGTGGACTGGCATCTGTATGGGATGGCAACCCTGCAGGCAGTGGCATTGCCCACTACACAACATCACCAGCCCCAACGGCTTGTTTTTTTTTTTATTTTTTTATTTTTTAATGACCTTGCACTCTCTGTCTCTACCTCTCCCTGTAACTGTCTTTCAAACAAATAAGATAAATCTTAAAAAAGGGGGGGGGGGGGATCCCTGGCATTGTGGTGCAGTGGGTTAAAGCCCTGGCCTGAGCGTTGGCACCCCACATGAGCACCGGTTCGAGTCCTGGCTGCTCCTCTTCCGATCCAGCTCTCTGCTATGGCCTGGGAAAGCAGCAGAAGATGGCCCGAGTGTTTGGGCCCCTGCATCCACGTGGGAGACCCAGAGGAGGCTCCTGGCTTCAGATTGGTGCAGCTCCAGCTATTGCGGCCATCTGGGGAGTGAACCAGCGGATGGAAGACCACTCTCTGTGTCCACCTCTCTCTGCAACTCTGTCTCTCAAATAAATAAAATAAATCTTTAAAAATAAAAATGAGCTTCCTGGCCACTGGGATGGCTGAGAGGATTGCACTGAGGACAGGGACTCCCTTGCCCATGGAAGTGGCCATGAGGTTGCAGGGCGAAGCTTCCCTTTGGACTTGTTTGAGTCATAGTGGGCTTCACTGACGTCACAGGAAACGTGGCGGCGAGGTCCTCCTGTCAGCAAGTGCAGGTGTCCATGGCATTAGGACTGCCTTCCAAAGGACATCATTGAGCATTGCGGCAGGTCCCTCTGCACTTGACTCCTGCCGCAGGTCTGGACAATGTGAAGTGAATTACTTCACCCTCTTACCTTTCACCCAAGGCAGTCTTGACCTTCATTATAGAACAGATTTAGTGTTGATACCAGGGAGAAAGTGAAGCATCTCCTTTGTTCAAAATTATCCCAACAACTCTGTCTCTTACTGTTTTCTACACTCTGTTATCAAGCTGTTCTTACCCACGTTTCCTTCATTGTTTATGATACCGTACTTCTCAGTATATATAGACAGGTTTTTTTTGCCCTGCGAGGGAGAAGAAACAAGTTGGCAAAACTTTGTTTTAAGCAGTAAAGGTTTGGATCCTTGTCTCTTTCCACCTAAGTCAAGGTCTTTGGGGCCAAGGTAGACTTCATAAACTGGAGTGGGGATTCTGTGTGAACTCTGGCCGGCTCTGAGCAGGGCGACCAAGTGACATGGGCAGAGGGAAGGGCAGCAGGAGTTGCCTCAGTGACCTGTCCGCTAGCCAATTCCTGACTGTAGGTCTTTGACCTCCACCATCATTTATCCCTTCCTGCCTGTCCATGTATGTAGCAATGCACGTGTGTGCACACCAGACACACTCAGCCTTGTCATTCTCACATGTTACGTTTTTGAAAAATGATGAGGAAAAAAAAGTGACATACATTAGCCACATCAGTGAAGGTATTCCAGTTTGGGGAAGAACTGGACTCATCTTTAATGATAAAAAATGGTATTTGTCTGGGACCCTGATTATGCTTTTTTGGCCTCTGCATTAAGTTGTTGAGTGATATCTCAAATGTAATTAGCTTCTATCAAAGTTACCCCACCTTCAGGGGTGAGAATTATTGATGACTCTTAAAGCCACATCAGCATGACCTGGGGAGATCCTGTCTCTCCACACTTCCAGGTGTGCACGTGGGGTTTGCTTGTGTGTCTGGTAGCGTTTGCGTGTTTGTTTTGTAGTGTCATTGTTTGTACATGTGTATGTACATGTGAATAGATGATAAAGAAATACGAGGACTTTTCCCTCTCACCGTTTAAAAATTGTCACATTACCAGTTCGCTTTTGTAGCAGAATGGCCTTTGTATCCTCTCTCTTTCATTTTATTATTCCTCCAAAGATCATATATTTCCAAAAGAAAATTCTACCAAGGTGTGCACAGAATCCTAAACTCCTACTTTTTAAAATCTGAGCTCTGGTTTTAGCTCTTGTCTGGCCGTGTATTCCTGTGCTCGACCTTTAACATCTAGATTTAGGGACTGGGAAAAAAGTGTGAAAAAAATAGATTGCGTGACTTCTAAGACTTGCTCCATTTTGAAATTTTGATTCCTTTTGTAGACTTACAGTAATCTTATATCTACTGCCATGAAGGAGAAAAATACATGCAAAATACAAGCTGAACACACTAGGTAGGGTTCTCCAAAGATACAGCTCCAATGGTGTGTGTGTGTGTGTGTGTGTGTGTGAGAGAGAGAGAGAGAGAGAGAGAGAGAGAGAGAGAAAGAGAGAGAGACGCCACTTGAGAGGAATCGGAGAAAGCAGTCGTGGGTCCTGAGAAGACTCGGGAGCTGTGGTTGACAAGTCAGAGACTAAAGAGCGCTGATGACGTAGCTCTAGCATTAAATCCAGAGATCTGAGCACGAGGAGAGCAGAAGTGGACTCAAGACCCAGGAAGAAATGAGATGTTTCCCGGTCAAGTCCAAAGTCTGAATGCACGCCCCAGCTCCGAGTGTGGGCTGGGAGGAGCCCCCCCTTGTTTGGGGGGAGCATCATCAGCCTTTTGTTCTACTGAAGCTTCACACTGATTGGATGAGGCCCGCCGTGTGCCAGAGGGTGACTTGCTTTACTCTGTGTATCCATTTAAATGTTCAATACATCCAAAAACACCTTCATGGAAACTTCTAGAATAATGTTAGACAAATATCTGGGCACTCCACGGCCTGGTCAAACTGTCACATGAAATGAACCATCATAGTGACCTTCTCTGATGCAAGATGTGAGTTTTGTCTTTTTCTTCCTGCCCCAGAGATTGGTTCAGATTCTCCCAGCAGCCTCTGCATGGTCTTGTTTCAGACAAATACCTTGACCTCCAAAGTCTTTATTGTTCTTAGGGTTTTTGTTTTTTTTTTAAAATGCTTTCCAGACCCTTCTATCCTTTTTCATCTTCGGTTGGTCTTTCCCAGCAGAGCAATTTGTAGTTTTTAGCTGGTTGGGTTCCCTTCTGTTGTGTTAACATTTGAATGTCGCCTACTTACGAAGGGGCTGGTGTTTTCATAAGGAAGCGAGGAATGGCGCTGCCGCTTTATAGGTAGCACACCCTGATTCTGGATCCACGCCGGCGTGTCCAGCTCTGGTTAACACACCGAGTCATCAGGGCGGGGCCGCCAGGGAGACTCAAGTCTGCCAGCACCTTCGGCTGCCTTCGCTCTTGACCTGATGCAGCCTGAGACCTCACCCTCGCCCTCACAGGAGGAAGTGCACAGCCTGGGCTCCTTGTCACACCTCGGCAGTGCGGCTCGACTTGCCCCAGCGCTTTGGGGAAGGCGGCAGATTTTACTGCTGCAAAGTATTTGTGGCCCCTACTCTCTGGACCAGGTGTGTTCACGGCAACTGCCTCTCAAAGTAGGCCAGCGCCACGCGTGGCTTCTGTGGAGACAGGGGAAAGAGGGTCCTTGGACATTACCCACAGATGTGTGGTTACCGAAGGTCCCCCTTCCCTTTCGCCAGAGATGGACCACGAGCCAGTCACTCCTTTAGGAGGTCCCAAATGCCCATCCAATACTTTCCCATCGTGTCAAGCGCGTGGAACTGCGTAAGCTCTATGTGTATGTTTTGCTGAACAGAAGGTCAGTCTGAAGGGCTTAGACCGCTCCAATTGTATTTCTTCCTTCTGTCCCCAAATGCACTTCAAAACTGGCCTGGCAAAATGAGTACACTGATCCATAACAGAAAAGCCCAGAGGTGGCAGGCATCAGGCAAGGTTGGATCCAGGTGCTCATGTTCCAGGAGTGCTTCCCTGCAGTTCTTGGTTCTGCTGTCCTCACGTTGGATTCCCTGTATTGAGACTCATTCAAGTCCAGAGAGGCTGCATTTCCCCCTAGCTGTGACCTTGGTTCTGAATGAGCATTTGTGATAAGGGGTGGTAGATGGGCTTGGACCGGATAAACTTGCCGCCTCCCTGACTGCTGACTGCCCTGAGCTAGGTGTGGAGTGCGCACCAAACCAAGGTAATCTGACTTAGCCTGAAACAATCCTGGACTCGGGGTTGTGGCCGAAAAGCATCACGAACGGATGCTGAGCATAAGCTCAGCCGTGTCTACTAACCAATTGGTAGGGTTCATGGAAGAGTTTTGTGTAAGACATTTTATTTTATATCCTCTCAGATTTGAAGAGGTTTGTAAGATGATATTCAGTGAAGGATTGTGAATGGGTGATTAAGGATACTGGAATAAGAAGAAAAGCAGGGTAGTCCATAAGCAAGGTGAGGCTAAGATGAACGCCTTAACTTCAAAGTCAGTAGCCTCTGAAGGGTTGGTAGATATGATTGACCTCTGAGCTTCCCAGGTGTGAAAGAATAGGTCTGTCAGGGGTGTGTGTGTGTGTGTGTGTGTGTGTGTGTGTGTAAACCATTTCCGCCAGAAGCACCAGCTCCTGCATTCAGGCCAGGAGAAGTGGCTGCTGCCCGTACTGAGGACGGTGTCATTTACAAGCTCCTTCTCCAAGGCGCGTGGCCCTGAGAACCTGGCCTCTCTGCTGGTGGCATTGTGCTAGAAACACCAAGCCAGCCAGACGAAGCTCCAACCCCTTTGTTGCTGGGTCCCTTCCAGAAGCCATGGCAAGGTTGAGCATGTCACCTTTGGGGGCAGGCAGCAAGGTGAGTCACTGCTGTCACAAGGCAGAGCCGGATCACCTTAGTCATAAAGCTGGGGCCGAGCTCCCAGATGGAGTCTCCCTTGGCTGGTGACTCACTCCTGTTTACAAACCTGCGTGCGCTGTGGAGCCATGCAGGGTGCTGTAGAGCCATGCAGGGTGCTGTAGAGCCATGCAGGGCGCATGACTCTGTTTGCAGATGGAGGCCAGAGAGCTCCAGGCACGGGGAGACGGCACAGCCTCTGCTGCTCGGCTCTCTCCCTGAGCGCGCAGGTCATTGGCTCTCAATCTTAGATTCTTTTTCCTGGATTATTGTTCAGGTTTAAGAAGGGTGGACTTTCCTCTGCTATGAAACTCAATAACTACAGTAGAGGCAGCGTGTATCCTATATGATAAACTCAGAGGGAAGATGCTTTCTTCTCATCTTAAAGGAAATTGGAATGAGGGCTCTGGGTGTGAGATAGACCACATCAGCCCCCAGGTCACTCTCTGCACCCCTGTTTATTCTGAGCCACAGGTAGATCTGGGCAGGGTCTGCCCAGCAGCCGTCTCCTTGAGTTGACTGAGACTTGATCCATCTTCTTCCTCTGCCATTTATTCGCTGTGTGACCTTGGGCATGCTCCTTTACGTCTCTGAGTCAGTTTCCTCCTCTGTGAAATGGACACAGCAATACCTACTCAGAGCGTGGCTGTGAGGGTTAGCGGAGTAATCAGCGCATTCCTGCCAGGGCCCTGGATGGAGGCGGCGGCCAGGATACCTTAGGTGCTCTCGTGAAAGGGTTGCAGAGGGGCCCAGTTCAGCTCAGCACAGATTTTTGGAAGCACCCGCTCTGTGTGCTGCCAGATCTTTCGAGGGGCCTGGGGGTGGCACTGTAGTTGCTTCCCCAGAAAGACTGTGGTCTGCCAAAGGAATTAAGACAGAGGAGGTGCCCAGCAGTGTGCATCCAGAGTGGCAGCGTATGTCCTTGCGTGGCTGTAGGGCAAAAGTGTCAGCAGTGTTATGGGGTTCACACTTCGAGAAGATTCGGGAAGGTAAGTGGAGGGAGGTGATGCCGGCCGGCCGCCTTGTGGCAGGCTCAAGCTGTGTCCAGGGGGAAATAATGTGTTGGGTTGGGGATGACAGGCAAGGACCCCCGTGGAAAGGCCGCATGGAGGAGGCTGTGTTTGAAATGTCCAGAGAGGGGACCCCAGAGCTGGATGGCAGCGAGGATCTGGGGTCAGGTCGGAGCTCCCAGAGAGACGCGGGGTAGGGCCGGACGTCCAGCTGGGGCTGTGTGCGCCTTGGTGAGCGTGACCCCTCTGTCCTGAGCCTCACTGTCTCCCCCTTTCTTCCCGGCAGCAGAGCCCCCTCCCCTGCTGCACTCAGGGACATGACTGCCCCCCCTCAGACTTCACTGTCAGCACGCCAGTCTTCAGGGACACGAAAAGGAGCCACTCCTTACACAAGGTTGGGGAGCCCTGGTGTTTGGAGGTAGGTCTCGGAGCAGAACCCCCGGAGGAGATGGGCTGGCGGGAGAGGAATCCGCCCGCCCACTTCGCCTCGCACTAGGGCAGGGCCCTCCGGCTCCGTGGGGCGCGTTCTCTGGGCCACTGGCAAGTTGGTGCCGTGAAGTCTGGGCGTACTGACCACTGATAGGGATATCATGGCCATAAAAACACCGGTTTACAAGGAGAGGGCGGAGGAGGTGCCCCCGTGAACCCGAGGTGCCTGGCTCCCGGCGAGGCCACGTGACCCCGCGTCACACGCGGCTTCTGTGAGAATGATGAACAGCAGGTTATCCTGTTCAACTTGACCCCAGGAAGTCATTTCCGGGGGCCTCTTCCCAGCCCCCAGAGGAAGAGAGTTCTCGCCCCCACTTTGCCTTTGTTACTAGGAATTGAGGACGTGGAGCTCTCCTTTGAGAGTTCTGGGTGCTGAGGGAAGCCGCCTTCCTCCGCAGCCACAGCTCTCCAAGGACAGGAAGCATTGTTAATTTCCTTTAAATAATTCAGTACAAAGTCAGCACCCCATGCTGCTCGGGGCGAGCACGCGGTCCTCTTCAAATTAGTGGTTCCAGAGAATAAAGAACATCTAGAACCTGCTTTTATCTTCAGAAAAGCAAAAGTCAATGCAGATAAGGTTTATAGTAAGTCTTAGGTTTAAACAGCAAATGATTTAGGACTACTGCTAGCTTTATTTATTTATTTTTAATAAAGAAAAGTGAGTACTTATGAGCCAGTTGGTGCAACATCTCTTTTTTAAAAGTGTTTATTGCACCTGCTCTGTGCCGGAAGCCTTGCCCGTGCATCAGGACTCATGGTTTTTGCAGCCTGGGGTGGCCTAGGGTGATTCCTAACGCACACATGCACGTCTTGGTTTTGGAGAGAGTGTAGAGTAAGTGAGCTTTAGACGCTTGTTTTAGTTTCAGAAGTGGGAAGTCATCATTGAAGAGAACTGGAGAACATAGGAGATGTAAATGCCTATTGATAATCTCTTACTCTTCGTTCAAGTGCATAAACTTTAAAAATGTGCCACAAAATTAGGAAGCGGGTATTTGGCCTGGTGGTTCAGATGCTGCATCCCACATTGGAGCCCCTGGCTCTGGCTGCTGACTCCCACTTCCTGCCATTGCAGACCTTGGGAGGCGGCAGATGATGGCTCAGGTCACTGGGTTGCCACCACCCGTGTGGGAGATGTGGATGGCGTTTGGGTGGTGAACAATTAGATGAGAGTTCTCTGTCTCTGTCTCCTCTGTGCATCTCAAGTAAATATAAAATAATTTTTAATATTTCATAAAATTGACATTGGACCTTGCACAGTCTTTTGCCTTCTTTTCACTTGCTGGACCATTCGTTTTCTTTGTAACGTGTTGTCATTCTGATCCGTAACTTTGCATGCTGGAGTCCCATGGGAATCCTTTGGTCTAACCACTGCCCTTCAGCCACAATGGGCGTGGAGATGTGTCTGGTCTCGCTCTCACCTCTGATGATTCCTGTGTTGGGCTGTGCACATGATCTAGTTACCTGGGGCCTGCGCATGTCTGTTTCACTGGGCGGTGTCTGCAGTCGTGACGCGGTGGAAGCTTGTTTCCCGCAGTCTCTCGCTGGCTCAACTTTTCATAAGCAAAGCTGTGCATTCCGACTGTCCATGATAAGGACTGAAGAACATGGCTCTTCCTCCACTAGTCCTGGCAAATAGTAACTCATTAATCTTTGGCCGGAGTTAGGTGGTAGATAAAAGAGAGAACCAGGCACCCATTTGGAGGAGGAAGAAAACGAAACTTCTTCCTCATAACTCGAGATCCCCAGGAGCCGATTAGATTCCTGGCGCCAGTGGCTCTGAGCGTTTCTCAGCCTCGCGCTCAGGACAGAGGCATGTCTCCAGAGGAAGGGCCAAAATGCCACGTTTCCAAAAGTTCATCCAAATCCTTAAGCCATGATGAGGCCACACCCAAAGATACCGCTTTAGGCTGTGTCAGCTTGGGCAAGTTACTGGCCCACCCTCTGCCTGCGTTCCTCGTCAGCAGAGGGGTGCTGAGCCTCGTGCTGGTGCCCAGCTGGCTTCCTGGGGAGTGGCGTCTGTGCCATGGGCCCGTCGCTGCTGGGGTGGCTCAGCCTCGGAGTTCACTCTTTCCATACTGGGTTTCACGGAAATTGCTGTACAGCGGTCCTAGTTCTTACTACTGGAAGACTGTCGGTGTTGTGGGAAAATCCCCACCCACGGCAGGTGCGCTGGCTCTGGAGAGTGCAGTGGAAGCCACACGTGATGGGCAGGAGAACTAGGGTTGAGTCCTGCGGTCAGTCACCTGTTCCCAGGGTACGGTTCCTATGAAAGGGTCCCGGAAGTCGTGGCCGCCTGTTCCGCTGGGTGCCTGTGAGCTCCGCGTGGATGTTTCTCGCAGCACTTCCTCTGTCCAGGCACCACCATGAGCCATTCATGAACTGTGTAACCCCTGCGATTCCCCGCGGATGAGATAACTGAGCCACGAGAGAGTAAGCAACTTGGCTTGAGCACATGCAGCAGTGGAAGACCATGGCTACCATCCTCTGGGCTGGGAAGTCCACTTTTTCTTACTTTTTTCGGTAGGCCTCACATTTGGGAGACCTTGTTTACCATTGATCCATGTTTACCATGCATTGTTCTTTCTGTCTCTTGCCTTGCAATTCAGTCTCACCCTTTAGATCTTTTCCTGAGGGAGTTGAGATAGGTGACCAGTTGAGTAAATATCACTAAGTCAATACTCACCTGGGCAGGGATGAGTCACTTCTTTCTAGTTAGCTGTTCACATACATTTTAAAGCTAGCCACACACAGTCATTACATTGGGGGCTATTAACATGTTGAATAGTGACAATAATAGGGTGTGACCATGGTATAACCGCAGTCAGATAAGAAGGAAAGTGTTTTTCCCGTAATTGCTTAGTCAATACCATTTCCACGGAAATACTTGCAAACAAGACTTTTAAAAAGTTCTTTGTCTAGCCCTTTCCCTTACTCCTTGTTTCCTTCCTCTTTGTGCTTCTAGAAATCTTTCCTGATCAGTGGGCCTGCGATGAATCTGGGGGCTTGCGCTACCCTGTGGCCAGTGCCAGGCTTGTTTCTAGTTCAATTTTAGGGAGGTGTGTGTTTTCGGGATGGAGGTACCAGGATTGCTGCTACTTGGTCATTCATTTCTCAGCCTACAAATTTAGGGGAAAAAGAAACTTCTGCTAAATTTGTAAAGCTAGTCACATAGACAGGGAGTTAACCATTCTGGTGAGAGGAAATGAAACTTCTCTTAGGTTTATTAGACCACATCCTATAAATCTGTGGCTTATTATACGTCTGACTTCTAAAAAGCATAGCATCACGGCCAGAGTTTTATTTTTGCTTGTTAGTCATTTGAAACAAATATAGATGTTACTTCATTTCCTGGGTACTTTATTTTTTAGTACATGTTATGTATGGAAAAATATGGATTTACACAACATAGTGAACTGAAAGGGAAGCATTTGCTAACTTATACATCTCTGTTTTAACTTTGTATTAGCCAGCATTTTGCTGAACTAAAAGATTGTGGTTTTCTCCCAATCCCCGATTATATAAAGAAGCAGAACGAGCAAAACAGCAAAAATAGCTCTCAAGGGCAAGGTTAATAGTTTGACAGACTTCCTTCCAGTCTTTCAGAATCATAGGTTGGTTCATATTCTGTGTTTTCTGTTTATTTGATTTCTCTCGATAGTAGAAGCACCTTCCTATGTGTGCCGTGAAGGTTCTGGGTGGAACTTGACAATGGTTATCCCTTCTGGAAGTGGCTGTCCCTTAATGTCCTTATGCATTGCCTCAGCATGAACAGACTTCCTCTAGTTCTGCTGTTAGACTGCAGTTGCTCTCACGTGATGGAGGATTTCAGGTGGAACTAGTAAAGACAGAGTGATTCTGGAACATTCCATATGCCCTGGTGATACATATGACCCAGCATTGCATGCGTAGGCTTGGATGATTGTCTGCAAGTGTACTGGCCAGGTCACCCCTTCATCCCAGTTCATGCTCATTTGGTGGGATGGTGGATGGAATCACCACCATGTTGTTTTATTTCTTCCTTTCTCTCCTTCTCCTTTGTTGACATTTTCTGGGTTAAATGATTGCCCCAGGAGTGTAAATGGACACTGCGGTGCCTACCTGAGAATTTCTAGGGCCTGGGTGAAGTCCTGTTCCTAATGCATGAGGAGTGTGATGTAGTTCCACATTCTGGAACATTCGGGGAGCTGGGGGAGGTCATCCCGGGTCCCATTTCCCATGTTGTTTGCCATTGGCGCCCCCACCCTGGGAGCTGGTGCCCAGGTAGCAGGCCCAGGAAAGGACCTTATCCACTTTAAAGGAGAGGTGTTCTCAGTCCGGGCCCAGGCGCCCACCAGGTCTCGCCAGTCTGTGTGCACAGCGCTTATCTCCGCGGCTGCCTTCCTTGTCCCTGTTCTTAGTGAGTCATCTATTTTCCTCGCGTCCCCTGTGACAAAGGTCAGGAGCAGAGACAACTCGGGCCTTCAGTGCGTGCCATCGCCAGGGTGTATTGTTTTGGATCCACCCCTTCTGTGTGCCTTTGAGGTGACAGCTCAGAGTTTAATGGGTGACACCACATCCAGGGGAGCCAGATGTTCACTTTGGGACTTTTCCTTTCTCACTGAGCCCCCAGCGTCAACACACTGGGTGGGTGCTGAAGGAGAGGGCACGCTTCCCACAGCTTCTGCCTGTTCTCCTGTGCTAGGATCTCCATCCCTTTCGTGATGTCTGGAATTTGGAGATGGAGACACACCATATTTCAGCCCAGACTCTGGGACTTTACTCGTTTCCATTAAGGGCAGTCCCTGTTGGGCCAGTGGAGTGCAGGCCCCTGGGAGGGTACTGACTGTGTCAGCTGCCGCCGGTCTGGGCAGAGAGGGCACTAGCAGCTGCATCGTCTTCCATGCTGTATCGCACACCCTTCCAGGCTTCTCTGTCACAGCTCTGAAAGTGCATTTCAAGGCTGTTAGTGTTGTGTGAAAAATCAGTAGTTGTGGCTGGTGTTTTGGCTTAGCAGGGTAAGCTGTCGCCTGCAGTGCCAGCATCTCATATGGGCACTGGTTCATGCCCAGGCTGGCAGCTCCCTGCTTATGTGCCTGGGAAAGCAGTGGAAGATGACCCGAGTGCTTGGGGCCCTTCTACCCGCCTGGAGGACCTGGAAGAAGCTCCTGACTCCTGGCTTTGGCCTGACCGAGCCCCATTGCAACCATCTGGGAAGTGACCCAGTGGATGGAAGATCCTCTGCCTCTCTCTCTCTGTAACTCTTTCAAATAAATAAATAAATATTAAAAATTATATAAAAAAAAGTCTAGGGAGCAGAGTGGTGGGAAGACCACATAGACTGTGATGAGGCCAGGGTCAAGTTTCAGCCCCCTTTCCTGATCAACGTGAGCCTCCTCCACTCGAGCTGAAAATGAGGAAGATGGCCTTTGTACAGCCACACGACTGTTGCCTCGGTCTTAAAAACCCCTTGTGCTGCGAGTTCTTGTCCTGGAACACGTGTGAGTCCCTGTGGCCGGGTCAGCCCGAGTATGGTCATGGGCAGCCTCCGTGGCTGGCACGTGGGAGAAAGGAGCTCTCCCTGGGAAGGACTGAATTAGGGGAGTGTGTGTGCCCAGAGCACAAGTTTCCGTTAGGGAAAAGCCAGTTCCTTCCAGAGGGGAGGCTGCCGAGGAAGGAAGGAGGCCAACCAGAGAAAGAAGAAATGAGAGTCAGAGAAGTGGAAGGGGAGGGGGCTGACTGCCAGACACATGGCCGCCCCACAGAGCTTGTTTCCCAACCTCTGCAGTCATTCTGTCTGCCAAGCGTGGCCTGGGCCCCCACGTGGCCGCCAAAACCCCTCACTGCTCAGGAACGTGGAATTGGGGGGTGGCATTGGATTGAACATGACCTTGGAGGTGGGGCTGGAAGGGATGGCAGAAGCAGGCAGTGACATGTGCTTAGCGTGGGTTGGTAGGCCTGCGTGTCACCCAGGGCCAGTGCAACAGGTGAGCCGTCCACTCATCCCTAGAGACTTGAGAGGGAGGTCCAGCGGGCTGGCTGTCACGAGCTGTCTGTGGAGCGGGTTTCTCTCCTCTTGCCACTTTTATGAGAACCCCTGAGAAGGGGCATGGAGGTGAGAGGGCAGGGTGTGCGCTGCAAGGATTGCTATGGTGTCTTTTACTGGCTTCAGAAATGCCTGTTGGCCCGGAAGGGAAGGGAGGTCCTCTCCCTGCCCTTCCTCCGTGTCCGCCCAGTAGACACAGCAGAGGGGTTGTAGCCCTTGGGAGGTGGGGTGTGTTTGCTGCTTGCTCCGCAGCGGACGGGGACATCTGTTTGTCCTGCTTGGGGCAGCAAAGTGTCCTCACAGCAGGTCCCTGTGGGGGCGGTCCTTCCCATCGTCTTGTTGGGCTAGGCTACCTGCACCTGTCTGTTTTTCACATTTGTACCTTCACGTACACTTTGTGGGCCCCTAGTTGAAGGGTTGGGGACCAGATTTCTCTTTTGAGATATTTTGGGCTTTTGTTTGTGTTTTGTTTTAGCATTGTATTTTGAAATATATCTTACAATGAAAGCGGGCTTTGCCTTTTAGTCTTCCGTGGTATGAATGTTAGTCTGGGTCCATATCACCACCACCACCACGATACAGAACAGCCCCATCGCCTTATCCGCGTCCCTCGGCTCCCCCGCTGGAGTCATGGAAGACATGGGGTTTACTTTCATTATCTCCTCCGTTTGATAGGGCGTCTTGAATCGATTCGTGTCATTCATTCAGAGCCCAGATGCTCTTCGTTGATTGTAAGAACCTCTCTGCGCTTTCTCCATCAGAGAGAGGCAACCACTAACTAGGAATTGCGTCCTGCATTTTCTGTCTCTCCTTCAGGGCTGTCCTTGCACACCCAGAATGTTTGAATCGCTTCGTAGAGTTAGGAGAACGAATTCTGACGGTGGCCAAAGAAAAATAGAATTGATAAAGGAACTAAGTTATTGCTACCCACATAGGCAGCAGAGTGAAACTAAATGGCCGTTGGGATATTCTGCTCTGAGTGACCTGTACTCACGTGTCAGATCATCGGGTTTCAGGGTGATGTTTACCGTGAAGATAGAACATTATCTATCGATTTTTGTGGCCCCAGCTCGGGCCCCGCCCCACCCCGCCTGTCCTCGCTTGTTCCCTGATCTCAGTGAAACCAGGAATTGAGAGGAAAGTATCTGAGTGGCTAGCTCCCTTCCCTGGGACACCCTCACCCAGGGGCTGAGCAAGCCGGGACGTGTCTGTGGAGGCCATGGTGTTTCCCAGCCTGAGCTTTCTTGGGGAGGGACGTGTGGTGAGGACCCCGTGGCCTGTCCTCCGCAGTCCCCAGCTCAGAGTGTCACGCTCGAGTGAACCACAGACGAGGCTTGTGCAGGGCATTTTGTTGGGGAAGGTAACCGCGATCGCATGCATGTACATTCTTGTGTAATCTAATTCCTGCCTTCGTAATGACTTGGAAACCTGCCACTGCAGCCGACTGAGAAGTGGGCGCAGTGACCCGGTGCAGAAAGCAGAAATTGCTGGGGAGGAGCGGGGAGGCGGCATCAGAATGCAGCCGAGGCAGTCCTGGCCTTGCGGCATCTGAAATCGGGGAAGAACATTACAGCTGCGGTCCACACAAACGGCCCAAGTCTGCCGTCTGTGTCCTGGCATCTCTCCAAGAGTATGGTTGAGCCAGGGCATCCGTGGCTTACGTGAGGAAGGACTTTTACTGGCGAGAAACTAGCGTGGTCAAGCAGGCATCAGGCTTTGGCAGAGCAGTGTCCTACAGGTGGGAACGAGTGGTGTTCCCTGTTACCAAACCAAAACACACTTTCCGCAGAGCATCTCTGGGGAAGAACGAAGCCGTCTAGGGACAGCTTGCTTCGGGCATCCTGATTGAAATGGCCGGTGCACTTAAGGAAGCCAGTGCTGGCGTTGTTTGCATGACTGTAACCGTGGGCTCTTACCTCCTTGAATCTGTCTCCAGGAGGCAGAAACAACAGCTCCATTCGGAACATGCTTGTCATTTGTCTGATTGATGTGGGAAACGTGGTATCATTTCCACAAACACGTGTGAGAAGGGTGTTTGTCTTTTTTTATCCCCCCCCCCCTTATTTGGGTGACAGATTGCATGTTAGGGCACTAAAAGATGAAAGCACTAAATATTTGCTTTAGAAAAACACAGTGAAAGATTCTCTCATCCTCCCAAGCAGAACACTTGATGTGCTTAGAATTCCATGAACGAAAACGAGTGTGTGCAGTTCACCGTACTGCCACCCTCTGGGCGAGTGTAACAAGCGGCGTGGGAAGGGAGGGTGGCACGGTGGGGGCTTGTGCTGGACTCTCTCCAGGATAGGTGTGTAGCAGGGCCGTTCAGTTGTGACTGAGGCCCAAGGGGGCCCAAAAAGTCCTTCCTCCAAACCTGTGGCAGGATGGGTTCCATTACTCCCTCTCCCTGATCCAGTGATAAAGTTGTAATCATCGAGAGCCCTTTCTGGGAGGGAATATTGTACCCCCAGTGCAGAGTGTACTGGGTTCTAGTGGCGGGAGAGTCTGTTCCGAGGAACGGCTCAGGGCGTGGGCACCGTCTTCCCTATGTTCACACCCCGGCTCTGCTGCTGGTGAGCTGGCCGACCACATGCAACTCAATTGAACCTTCCGCCTGCACAGCCTGAGAGTTCCTGCACCTGCCTTCACTTATCAGGAGGTTGGAATGAGTGAGGAGGCAGGTGGGGTGCTCGGAAAGCGGTAGACATTGGTGTCTGAAATTCATCTTCTTGGTCTGGGAAGATGGAAACTTGACCCCATGTCCCTGGTGGGCTTATAGTAGGGTTTAACATGAGTGCTGTCCATCTCTTGTTAAGAATCTGCCATTCTTCAGACCCTGGATGAAGGTTTTTACCCTTACAGCTGTATCATAGGAGAGAAAAACTAATATTCAATTTTTTTTTTTAATTTGACAGGAAGAGTTATAGACAGTGAGAGAGAGACAGAGAGAAAGGTCTTCCTTCCATTGGTTCACTCCCTAATGGTCACTATGGCCGGCGCTGTGCCAATCCTAAGCCAGGAGCTGGGTGCTTCCTCCTGGTCTCCCATGCGGGTGCGGGACCCAAGCACTTGGGCCATCCTCCACTGCCCTCCCAGGCCACAGAGAGATCTTCAAAAAGTCCACTGAAAGGAGAAAGAAAAATCATGCATGGATTTCAGTATTGTTGTTGTTGTTGTTGTTTTTTGCACCAGAATAAACTTTAATTCCATTTTCCCCATGGACTATTTGAAGTACTCTCCTTAGCTAGTAGCTAATATTTACTGAGTGTTGCTGAATACCAGGTTTTGCTTTAGGAGTTTTGCCTATATTAACTTATTGAATTCTGCCAGTCAGTAGGAAGTACTTTAAAGCACTCTCTGTGCCAAAGGATTTTTTTTTTTTTTATTTGAAAGGTAAGAGTTAGAGACAGAGGAAAAGAGAGAGAAAGGTCTTCCATCCGCTGGTTCACTCCCAAATGGCCGCAACAGCCAGAGCTGCACCAATCCAAAACCAGGAGCTAGGTGATTCTTCCAGGTCTCCCTTGTGGGTGCAGGGCCCAAGCACTTGAGCCATCTTCGACTGCTTTCCCATAGCAGAGAGCTGGCTAGGAAGAAGAGCAGCCGGGACTAGAACCAGTGCCTATATGGGATACTGGTGCTGCAGACAGAGAATTAACCTGTGCCATGGCGCCGACCCCAGGATTTTTAAAGAGTAATTTGTTATTTAAAAAAAAAAAGATTAATTTGTCCCTGATTCGACTGAGAGTAATTGTTAGGGCTGAGATTTGAAAGGTGGAGCTTCCCATGATTTCCATCCAACGTGGCTGCCTCCCCTGGGGTATCAGCGCCCTCTGTGCTGTGCCACATCAATGCCCCCCACAGGTGCACTCCAGATCCACCAATTTATGATAGTTGGGGAGAAAAAAATATTTTATTACCGGAAGTTGCGGCTTCTGAGTCTCTCTCTGCAGTTGGCAACATAGATTCTTGTTTTGTTTTGTGTGTGTGGTTTTGTTTTTTAAATAATTAGAAACAGTTCAACTCTTGTTACCACCCACAGTAAAAATTGCTGGGATCCCGCAAATTAAGAAAGAAAAAAAAGACCCTGTGGTGGAGGGGACCGGCAGGGGACCTTCAGGAAGAAGGTCCTCCTTGGGATGGGTTTTGGAGGTGTGGTCACTGGGGATGCCTGTTTTCCACCTCGCCCTTTGTCTGAAGCCTCAAGTAATGTTAACAGGGGCTGCCAACGACAGGAAGGCTTCCAATACCCAAGATGGCCCTGGGAGGAGACCCGCATTTTTTGGGAGTTATTAATGGTATGTCTTGTGTGCGAGTGGGTGTGAGCGCTAAGAGCGCCATGCATGTATTTTGCACAGTGTGTGGTCCCTGCTGCCGCATTCCACCCCCATGATGGTGGCCGAGGTGGGGAGGAGGCAGAGGAGGCCTGAGCACAGCCTCCGCCGTGTCCATTACTCTCTGGGCTGTGGCATCAAGGCGGCAGCAGGCCAGGCCTCTTTCTGGGTTCAGGGGACTGGGTCGGGGTAGCTGGGACTCTTGCCTTCTTAGAACTGGGCTCTGATGATCAACACAGTGCCCTACCTGTGAGTGAGTGAAGTCGGTGACGTTGCATGCGTAGGTGAAGGGTCTTCCAACAGTTGGCGAAAACTGTGTGTTATGAAAAATCGCGTGCATGGATTTGAAGTGTTTTGGGTACCAAAATTATCTTTTCATTTCATTTTTCCATCAGTTTTTGGAAATAGCCCAGCACGTGGTTCCCTCACGTTCTCCCCTTTCTAAGAAATAGGATGAGCCAGGGTCTGAATCGGATGCCTTTGGTCAAGTCGGCTCTGCTCTCTGCCGGGATCCACCTGCCCCCACCGCTGTAGGTCTAAGTGTTTACATGGCGAGGAGATGAGTCCCTAATCCTCATGGCAGTGGGGCACACTTGCCTTGGTTGAAGCTGGAGCATCCCACCCGGTGGGGGGGGAGCATCTGTGTCCCCTTTTAAACCACCCTGCTCTGATCACTCCCAGACAGCTCCTCTTGCGATCCTGACTTGTTTAAATTTATAGGTTGTTGGCAAGCGATGCCTGATGCTATTCTTCTCATCGCCAGAGGACAAGGTCCCTTGTGGAGCAGTGCCCGGGTTTAATAGATGTCAGCTGGACCCCAGGGTGGGGCACCACAGAGCACTGGGGGAGGTGAACACCCTTATGTTGTCCCCCAGCATCTCACTCATGTTCAGGGCAGTGCGATTGGAGTGAGTTTTGGGGTGCTAGCACAGTGTCGTGGATTGTCCCCTACAGTTCTAGGACAGAGCATACAGTGTCCTAATGGTCTTGCAGATGGCCTGAAAGTGTGTGTGTGTGTATGTGTGTGTGTGGCCATTACCTTGACTTGGTGGGACAGGCGTGTAGATCTCTCTACTGCTCTGGACACAAACTATGGCAGAGCCTACAGAATCGGTTTCGTTAACTCCCAGGGGGCCATGCCTGGGACTGTAGCCCTGGGGACAACTGGAGTGCATTTACTGAAATGTCGCTGAGCTGTCTGGTGCCAAGCGCTGTTGTGATGCCAGGAATGAGGGTGTGAGCCGCAGGGCCCTTGCAGCTGGAAGTAAGGGTTTGAGCCCCCAGGGAGCTCTGCTCCCATTTGTCTCCCGCGGAGGTCCAGTCTATTCTGAGGCCGGCTTCCGATGCAAAGCCCCTCCTCAGTTGGAACCCTCCCCCTGGGTGGACTGGTCTTGGTAGTGAGGCTGCCCAGGAAGGCCATATGAAGAGGGTGTTTCATGGGCAAGTCCGCCTTTATGGTTCTGGGAGTTTCCACACTGTATTTCTGCCAGCTCAGATGACCTGAGGCCCATTTCTCTGCTGCCTGGTGGCCAGTGTCCTTTAGTTCCTCCCCTTCACTGATTTTCCTTTCTCCTGATCATTCTACAAGCCTGCCCTCTGCTTCTCTTCCAATCACAAACGTCCAAGGTACGTACCTGCCTCTCAGAAGGCAGGTGCACCACAGTTCGTGAGCATCCCAGCCTCTTACCACTTAGAAAGAAAAGAGCACAAGATAATTTTAAAAGCGTGCAAAACCAGAGCCATTTAGAATAGGGCAAACAGCCCTTGGGGCTCTGGTAATTGATGTTTGTAATTAGTATCATGATTTATTATGAGAAGTTTGTTGTCTCCAAGATTTAAATTAAAAAAAAAAAAGGGAACAAGAAGATTTCAAGGGAGATTAACCAGGACTGTCCTGTGGGTAAGAGAGGGCAGGGATAGTCATAAACTGAATGTTACCTAATCAGCAAGGTTGTTGTACAAATGGGCTGAGGCATTCCCTTGGGCCTGGGCTTTGGTGCAAGGCTCGAAAAATAGGTCAGAGAAACAGATTTTAGTGACCCGAAAATATGAGTGCAGACACTCCCATGAGCTGCTCACCCCAACTAGGTTGATTTGTCCACACTGCTTGGAGTAGATGGGTCGATGAGGCATGCGTTTTGAATTGCTAGGGATGACTGATAATTCTCACCTGCCCCACACCTCAGATCCTCACTTTAGACCTTGGAAACTGAGGCACAGAGAGAGCAGACAGCTCCAAGACTCTGCAAAGCTGTAGAGTTAGACTGTATCCAGCCCTCAGCCCTCGTAGTAATTTTTTTTCTCTCTTTCCACTCTGCCACCTCTGATTGCATGCAGAGTTTAATTTTGTGAGCCATTCCTGTTAAGTGCCATTAATTTTAAGCTCTTTCTGGATTAGTGTGTGAAATTCAGTGTGTTCAGTATGAATTCACTTATTTTCCACTTGAGATCCTGATTTTTCTCGGATGCCCTGGGCGTTGATGTGATGATCGGGAGGCTCTCGTGGTGAAGAGGAGGGAAGCAGTGAGCTGGAATTCATGCATAAAGAATGCCAGGAACTCTTCAGGCCTTGAGTGTGCACTTCCCACTCGGGATGTGTGTTTTGAGTGACGGAGGGTCACCTCCTCTTGCTTTAAGTCCTTGCAATCCTATGACAGTATTGCTTTCTGGGCTTTTGTTTAAAAACCCAAGCACAGAAATGCGTGAAAACAGTCTCCTGATACCAACAGCTTGTGATAAAACTTGGGAAGTACCCGGTTTGGGGGGGGGGGGGTCTCCGAAGCAGCCCGGCCCGAGTGCACCCTGGGGAAGGAGAGGTGTACGAGTTTATTGGGATGTTGAAATTTTTGCCAAGAGCTCTGTCTCTCCCCTAGCGGTCCCCTGTTCTGTGCCCCAGATCAAGTTCAACAAGTTTATGTTGACCTGGAGCCCATCATGGGAGCGAAGCTCTCATTCTATAATCTTCACCAGGCCTGGAACGTCAGCTGGGCTGGGCCTGCCAGAGGTTGACTGGTTGGTTGGGAACGGGCTTTGTTGAGTATGACTGACCCCAATTGGCATGGGGATGGGCTGAGTGGGTATCCACGTGTGACTTCTGTGTAACTGGGCAGCCCTCTGACTCACATGCGCAGCGGGGAGAGCGGAGCGTACCCAAGCCTTCAAGTAGAAGTGTGTGGCAGAGACATCGGGAGCACACCACTTCCAGCTGGGGAGGCAAGGCTGTCAGACCACGCGAAGTGTTTCTTGGAGTAGCCCGCACTGGTCAAGTATTGCTGGCATGGGCACTTAGCAATGAAGGCAGTTATACAAAGTGAACATTAGGTTCCTTAACAAAAAAATAGCAGTGAGCCCTAATGAAAATCCAAAGCAGAAAAAGAGGCAGGCGACTTTCCTAATAAAGATTCCCAAGTTTAATCTGGGATCTGTGTGCTGCCCTTCTTGGCCTCTACTGTGTCCAACCTCAAACTTCCTCTGGGCTCTTTTCGTGGACAAAAGAATTGCAATTTTTATGCAGATGGATTTAGCTGGAGGTAGAAATAATGGGGCACCCAGAGCGTGAGCCCCCACCCTGCCTTGGAGGTGCAGTGGGGGATTGCTTTTGTGTTGCTCTGATGAATGGGTGTGGAGAGTGTGCTGACCCTGGAGACACCTCCCTTTGTGGCTTGCTCGTGGTGGGGGAGTCCTTGGGGTCATTGGGAGGGGCGGGGCTCTTACCGCAAATGCAGTTGTCCCTGAGAATGGAGAGGAGAGTGAGACTCCAGGGACCACCAGGCATCCGTGTGCCCCGGGCCACCACACCACGCTAGGTTTGTTGTCCCTGTGCAGCTCTCTCCTCTGAGAGGTTGGGTGAGATGAGGTCAGCCTGGACAGCAGCCTTGCGCGAGCGCCCCCTGCAGTCTGGGCCTGGTGGCTTCCCCAAGGAGGCTGCTGTTTTCTTGCAGAGTGGAAGGCATTTGTTGAAAACCACTTCTCCTACCCTAGGACAAGCTCCTCCCATTCTCCACTGGTGACTGTTTTTCCTGTACTTTCCTTCTGCCATATGGTCCTTCTGAGGCACTTCTGATCTTCATGATAGCATTCAGTCTTTGTTTGTTTAAAAATCAGAAGGCAAATAGGCTATCGAGGGTTTATCTGATCATGCCACCATACCTGCCAACTGTCCCCACGTTACTGAAAGGGAACTGAGACAATCCCTGCCGACACAGTGTGTACACACGCAGGCACGCACACGCGCACACACACACACACACATCACCCAGCGTGTGTGTTCATCAGGGGTAGGAGTGTTTTCCAGCCTTAGAACTGCCGCCCTGGCCCCGTGAACCTCTGCCGTGGACCGTGGACTTAGCTGGAGGACTTAGCCGCGGATTTAGCCGGAAGCCCGCACAGTGTGGAAAGGCTTGAGTTCAAACCCTGCCTCTGCCACTTCCTGTGTTATCTCGAGGATGGTTTTTGTCTGCCTGGAGCTTTCAGTTTGCTCTCTGCCAAGTGGGGACAGTAGCACCCGTGTCGCAGGAATGCTCTTGGGTTCCAGTGAGATGCTCAGGAATGCAGGCAGGTGTGTCGGGCATCCTTACAGAGGCGTCTCAGTGTGATCTGTGCAAGAGCTTGGCGCGTGGTGTCGATTGTGTGTGTGGTCCATTTAGCTGATTTACCGGTGTCTTTAATAACTTTACTATTCTAACTAAAACATGATTCATATCAGGGTATATGATATTTCCTAGATCTTGTACAAAGTGACTTGAAGATGTCAACAAATCAGTTCACACAGAAAAAGGCTCTTCTGTGATTACGCTTGGAAAATGTGCTTGATGAAGTCATGGGTCAGATGTGTTTAGAAGATGTTAAAAAAAATTAGTATTACCCTCATTTTAAAACAAGCTTGATTGGATTATTCTGGGCTTCTGAATTTGTTTTTAAAGATTTCATTTATTTATTTGAGAGGTAGAGTTACAGGCAGTGAGAGGGAAAGACAGAGAGAGGTCTTCCATCCGCTGGTTCACTCCCCGAATGGCCACAATGGCCAGAGCTGTGCCAGTCTGAAGCCAGGAGCCAGGAGCTTCTTCTGTTCTCCCACACCAGTGCAGGGGCCCAAGGACTTGGGCCATCCTCTACTGCTTTCCCAGGCCTTAGCAGAGAGCTGGACTGGAAGAGGAGCAGCCGGGACTAGAACCAGCGCCCATATGGGATGCCGCCACTGCAGGCAGAGGATTAACTTACTGAACCACAGCACCAGCCCCTCTGGGCGTCTAAATTTAAGAAGCTTTTCTGTGTGAGAAACCAGTTCTTAAGGTTCTCTACGTCTTACTGGAGCTACATCTTTAGAAAAAGAGTGTCTTTTTGAGTACTGGTGAACTTTTATTGTACTCACTTCTGCTGCCTTTTTCATCACACCACCACAGTCTGAACAATCACAGTAAAAATAAAACCCTGGTTTTAGGAACTGAGTTAAGGAATTTCTAATTCTAACATATTCTTTGGAATGTGTTGACTGTTTACTGTTTACTGGGTATCTTTTTTTTTTCCTTAACATGTCTTTTCCCCTAAAAGATGATCCTGTAGTTCGTGTTTTCATCTATAAATTCCTGCAACAAACATTTATTGAGCACCTCCCCAGTGCTCAGTTGGTTCAGCATTTTTATATTTATATTTAGGACATATAAATTTATGTTTACATTTATATTAAGGACACAGCAATAATGATATAATGTACACATGCCTTTGGTAATGGGGGGGCTCTTTTCCTCACAAGCGTGGCTGTGAAGGAACCAGTGGCTTCTGCTTGGTGGCTCTTGACCCCTACTCACACGTATTTATATGGTTGGGAAGCAACTGCAAACACATAGTTTATAAAGTCCTGAAGCTAAGTGTTGAAGTACCAGAAAGGCCGCACTCAGTATTGTTTCAAATTCAGTTCGCATGAATGGGGACCCACAAATGCTCCAAGGATGCCAGTCACATGTCTGTCCCCATCATAGGCTAGCTTGGCCAGCAGTGCTGAGTTTAGTTAGGATGGTGTGGAAAAAATGGCTTCTGATGGTTAACACTGCATTCCCAAGTCTGTGAAGGTCTCCATTGCAAACAGTGGTTCTTCCTGAGATAAGATTTGACACCATAAGTTAGCATTTGGGATTCTTCTTGTTTTTTTTTTTAAGTGAGGATTAAAATCGAGTGCTGGTTTTCTGGTATTTGGCAAAACGAGCTTTTTCACTGATGTTTTCTCGCAGGACAGAAGAATGGATGGGGATTGGACATTGGGCCGAGTAGACATTGAACTTGTTTGAGGTTAGTTGACTGCGAGTAAATTAGACGGTCGAGGTATCCAGGAGGTGCATCTGGGAGCTGACAGTTCTAGGTTAGAAGCTACCTGTGGGCAGGGCCTTCTGTCTGTTTGATACCAACAAGTTTAGTACCAACAAGTTCCAGGCATAAAAGAGGCACTGACATAGTGTTTAGTGAGCCGGTGAATGAAGGTCCTACTGTGATCATTCCTCCTCCTCCTCCCCCTCCTCTTCCTACCTTCAGGTTGCAGACCAGCCATTCTTGCATCGGTTTCTTCTGCACCCCTGGAGCTTGTTTGTTTTTCTCTCTGTGAAATGGGGCTGTTGTCCAGTGCGGCACTGTTGGATGAGAAATAGTCTCTGCTCGGCTTCCTTACAGAAAGGTGCCAGACAACAAGATGGGTTTGAACAAATAACATCGCAGCCCAGACTGTGCTGAGATACTCGGTTGCATTCAAAACCAGTGCCACGGTCTGCTTTAGACACAGGATTGCAACATGCTTTCCATCTGTGCGGGATGCCAGCGCTCTTTGCAACTGCGCACCGTGGCAGCAACATCAGCAGCCCCTCCCCAACAGAGCCATGGGCGTTACCATGGAGGAGGCATGACATAATTTAATTTTACTTTATTACTTGCTGGATGTGCCCATTGTGTGTCAGCCTCTGGGTGTGTTTACAAGGAGCTTAGGAAAGAGGTAGAAGTTGTCATGTCTGTAAAGGCTGACTTTGCATCGTATCAGAGCCAGGCATATTTGCACACAGCACATGCACGCACACACACACACACACACACACACGTATGCACACTCCCTGTCGATCTTCCCTGGTAGTCCCAGCCCCTGTCCTGGGGCACGAGTGAAATCATCCTCCAGCTAGTGACTCATCAGGCTCCGAAGGACTTGCCTTCCTAAAATCTCTTCCTCTTACTTTGCCCCATAATTCCCCGCAGCAGCTTGGTTCTTGGGCGTGTGTGTGTGTGTGTACGTACCTAATTTCTCCACGAACACACGTGTTGCAGAGGGCGCCACAGTCCCCTGTGCTGACCCAGAAGAGTGCAAATCAGGGACTTTCCCTGGCCACATTCCTAAACTTCACTTGAAAAACTGAAGTTCAAAGGCCGCACAAAGATCATGCATTTGTTAATGCAACCAAGGAATTGCAGAACAGGATCCTGCAGGCACCTTCCCCCTGGTGTTTGTTACAGCAGCAAGTTCTGTGTCCCCAGAGGCCGGTGCATTCAAGGAAGGAGGTGAGTTTGGCCCGAGTCCACATACAGAGTCCCACTCCCCAACCCCCACCCCAACTTCCAAGAAGGCAGAAAGCGTTCTCCTTCCGCAGCTTTTCTGGAGTGTGTGTCTGTCATTGCTGCTTAGAAAATGACTTGTTTCCCTCCCCTGCCAGTTCATTCGCCAGTTAGCTGAAAAGCGCATTCCCTTACTGTTGTCATACTGCCACAGCTCCTTGAGTGACAGGAGTCTTTCAGTTCTGTAACCCAAAACCCAGCCCAGGCGCCGGCTGTGCAGGTGGCCCCACCCCGTGCATGGCAGTGTTTCTCTGTAGGAGATGCACACTGACAGTTCTTTCCCATCCAAGATTCCCCCGAAACTGTTCTGACATAGTGCCATTGTGGCCAGTGCACAACGGCAACGTGTTTAAAGGAACCCGACGCTGAGGTCCTCATTTCATTTGCCCACTGCCCTTGACTGACTGCTCCATGGCTATGCAGACGCCCAGGCACTGGGGTCCTCCCTCCCAGGGAGCGCCTGGGCTGGGGGCTCGGCAGCTCCTGGAATTCCCCATAGGAGGCTTTCGTCACCTTGAAGGAGGTGTGAAGCGTCTGACCCACTGGAGGTTGTGACCCTCCTTCCTCCTGAGCCCTTGCTTGGACTTGCCGTCCCAGAAAGCTGTGTGGCTTCTCTTCTTCCCCACCAGTATTTAAAGAAGTGAAAATGAAATTAATTTTCCGCTGGTCCCCACGGCCCGGTTTGTTCTCCATTAGAAACAAAAACGCTGACTTTGTGGGTATCGCCAACCCAAAGGTTTCCGTGTTTGCTGGCTGACGATACCGGAGGGAGGGGGAACTGAATACTTGAGTCAGGAATTTTAAGATGTAAAGTCTAAAAACAGCAGCCTTTTAAAAGCTCGCTCGGCCACCAATTCCCCATGACAATGGATCGATCGATCGATCCATGATCACTCTTTTCAAAACCCAGGATGGCCATCAGAGTGGGTTTATTTGAACCAGAAGTTGTTACAGGCCGGCTGTGGTCTCAGGATGGTTAAAATCTTAATAATGCCCTCCTTAATCCTGTGAGTTTCCAGAGGAAATCCTGATGAGCAGTCCTGGAGGTGCTTTGCCTGGTAACATCTTATTTACGACAGTGTCCCCAGCTGAGCACTCTGGGTTAATGTGTTTGCCCTGGCACCCTTGTTCCTGTCTCATGAGAATAGCAGTGTATGGAGGGGGTGCATGGTTGGGGAAGATGGCATTGGTTTCGTAATGTTTTCCCAAGGAATGCTTGGGCAATTTTTCTTTAATACTAACTGCACAATCATCCTTGTTCTGAGAACACACCAGCATTGCGCTTCCTATCCAGGAATTGTCTGTCTGTCTTTTCCAATTGATGCGGTTTCGTGGGTTCCAGAGACTCCGGCTGATATTCTTCCGTGTCCTGCCCAAAAGCCCTGACTCTGTGCTCCTTAGCAGAGCCCTCCTCTTTGCTAAGTTGCAGGAGCCCTGACAGGAGGCAATGGTGTGTGGTCTCCGGAGAAGTCAGTGTGAGCAGGGCTCTGTTCTGCCCCAGCGTGGGGTTTTGTCATTTCTAATGATGACAATCCATCAGTCCACCCAGTTCAAAATGAAGATAAATTGAATTAATATATGTGAGTTAAATGACTCATTGATATAATTATACTGTGCAGATTCCTTTAGTGTAACCTAACACATTTAGTAGTGTTAATTGTAACGGCTTTGCTTGGGAGCATTTAATTTCATAAGCAAACAGAATAATTTATTAATTCTCAGAAAGCTATTTCAAGCCCTGGATTTACACAGAGTGAGTGTGTATGAAGCGGCACCCATCGTGTGCTTGGGCATAGCAGATTGGAGAGCTCTAGGAAACCCCCACCCCCCACCCCCCACCCCCGTTCCAACTTTTATTGGTCCACTTCTATCAGTGCCCAATTGAATAGTGTCTGCAAATGAAAGTGGGAAGTGGATCTCAGGAAATCTCAACAAGTTAGTGGCAGTGGAAGAGTACAGGATCCTAAAGCAGTTTCGACTGCAGAAAGCGGTCTCGGGCAGATAGGCCCAGGCAGGCGGATGCAGCCGCCCAGGAGGGGCCTGGCCCTGCAGAATGGAAGAGGGGACACTTACACACATTAAATGCAGAACTCAACTCAAGTATTTTGTGGAACGTAGGCATGCTGTGTAAACCCATTTTTTTGCAGAAAAGCATGTTTTCTCTCATGTCAGAAATGATCACAGGGATCCTTTTAATATTCATTTAAATAGTTTTTAATTGGCTTCAGAGAGTTGAAAGTTCAGGATGAAGGTGAGATCTAAGCTAACTAATTAGATCGAATGCAGCTGGACTTACAGAGCAGACTTGATAATTAAAGAATCTCATACCAAATATACATTTTGAAAACAGTCCTTTTTCACATCCTTGAGGTGGAATTTTTTTTTTACCCCAAATTGAAATTTTTCTTAGAAGGATTACAAAACCTCGTTGCGGCTTGTTATAAAATGACGGCTGGTTGCTCCGTGTAGACTCTCCTCCGTTCGTTTGTCGTTTAGCCGACATCCTGTGTTCAGGTTCATTCTCGATTTCTCTCCATCCAAGTAGAATTTGGACTCGAAGGCAACGTCAGGATGAACACAAGTTGTTGTGTCTTGTGTGCCCCCCGCCCCCCCCCCCCCACCAAGTTGTTTGATGCCGTTGAAATGGAAGGCTGGAGTAGAAGGGGCACTTAAGCAGTGGAGGGTTTTTCTTTGTAAATAATAGATCAAGAGCACTGGATCTGTGTCTAATGGAGCTGTGTGCCGCCTCCGTTTCAAGGACAGCGCGCGGGTTTAAAAACCACAACCACCGACCAGCCCGTCCGCAGCCTGTGGTCAGTTTGGTGAACGTGTGTGTGTGTGTGTGTGTGTGTCTGCTTGCATCCTATAATTCTTACGACCCTCCCCCTTACGTGGTGTGCCTTCACAGCACATTTTATTTCATATACTTAAAAAAAAAAAAAAGAAAAAAGAAACCTCAGCTAATACGAAGAGAATTATCTGTCTGTAGCTCCTTGCTTTTACCTGTCTTGTGTAATTGTGGAATGATGGGAGGAAGTTAACATGCTGTTTGAAACGGTTGAATCAGCCTCTCTGATTTCAACATGCATGTCGCAGGCATGGCTGCAGAAAGTAGGATGGGTTAGCTTTGAAAACCTTGGTTATCTTCATAATTTGATGAACATTTTAACTAAACCGTTTCCTTCTTTTCGTTTTCCCTTCCACATTTTGTAAGTTGGTTCTTAGATTGGCTGCTTTTAGCCCATATTTGAAAGTCGTAGATTGAATCTCTGTTACTGGGTTATTTCCTGCAGTTGTTAAAAGCGTAAAAGAGCTTTGTGTCTTCCGAATGTGAGTTGGGCTGTTTTATCACTTAGAGTCTATGTATTATACCTAATTGATGATTTCCCTTGTCTTCTGAGAGTCCAAACATGTTCCAGTATCTTTTGGCTTTTGCCAAAAGCATAATTGAAAATAGAGAAATAGATGTCAAGTGTTAACTGTTAAGTAGGATTCTGGGTAAATAAAATAGGAACACAAGTACAGATCTAGTGCAGAGTGTCTGTGCTTATTTTTGAAACAGTTGTATATAAGATTATGAAGAAGTTACCCTAAATAGAAACATGCTCGGGCTCTGTTTCTCTCTCTCTCTCTCCCCCTCTCTATCTCTCTGTTTTTCCTAAGTACACCCTACACATTTAGGCCTATTTTTAAAATGGCCAAAAATCATTTCCTTACAGTGTAAGGTCCTGAGTAAGTAGGTTTTAAATCAAACATTTAAATATATTTTTTACATACAAAAATACATGTTGAGAACTAATGTTCCTAGCACAATGCTATCTTGAAGGGAAATCATTAATCTTCTCAAATGTAAGTGTAAACTTGATCCATTTTAGCCTTCTTGTCCATAAATCGTTGATTATTGGTTTTGAAGGAGAGGAACAGTGTGAGTGTGTTTTGAATTTTAACTTTGAAATCATAGATGTACAGCATGTTCGTGGCAGTCAAATCACAAGCAGAAAGAACCCATTTGTGAAACCATTTTTAAACTCTTCCCGTCGGGGCATTATTTAACGGGAATGATAAGTTTCAGATTTTAGGTTTTAGAAAGTTGAGGTTGGCCGTACTTCAAATCTACAATTTAACGGCTTTGAAAAAAATGGCTTTGCTTGTCTTCAGGGGGAAACAAATAACTTAGGGGACATCAGTTCATTCCTTGGCAGTCTTTCATCCCTAACTGTAACAAATTGTTTCTTTTATTAATGTGGTACTTGCACTATGGAAGCAGATCTTAGGGGACAGTAATCAGGAAGATGTGCGCTGCTCTTCTGATGCTGCAACCTGAAATATGTTAGTGCCTTCCTTGAAGGGATTTTCTTCTCTCTCTCTCTCTCCTCTCTCTTCCTCCTCCCAACAAATATAGCTAACGTAATAGAAATTATAGAAGAGGATACAATGAGATTTCTCTCCCTTCTGCCGCAGCATGTTTTGGTTGGCTAGGGAGAAGGCAAGGTATTGGAATATGATTATCCCTATTTAAGGAAAAGGAAAAAAAAATGATAGAATTTGTCGTCTTACCCGTTCTCAGCATTCTTTGTGGCGCGGGCTGACAGCTAATAGATATCCCTGGCCTCAATTGTTCAGACATTTTGGTCTTTTGTGACACCGAAGAAAAGACAAGGAAGGGAATGGAAGCAACTCAAAAATGTCAAAAGATCAAAAAATCAATGGGCCCCAGGAATGCCGTCTGTTTATCAGGGCGTAGCTGCTCTTTCTGCTCCGCCGCGGGGCTGGGGCGGCGGCCGGCGGCCACGGAAGGCGGCGTGGCTCGTGGAGCGCGCACCTTCCCAGGCTTGCACCGCCCCCTGGACATCAATAAGACAATAAATCCATGCTTCTCCCTCAACCACCTCTTTTTCTTTTCTCACGTCGCGTCCTTCTGTCCATTTCCGCAGGGCGCAGCCCAGCCAGATGGGGCAGGGGATGCACAGGGGGCCAACACTTGACGCTTTTATCATTTATTTATTTGATTTTTGGAGGGGAAAGAGCCAGTGCAAACGAAATGGGTGATGATTAGGCGGGGCTCACCGGGGCAAGGTGAATAATCGTTTGGTCCCCGGCTTGGGCCTTTTGAACCAGTTGGGATTTTATCTGTAAACTTGTTTCGCATGGCTAGGAGACATTTTAAATCTTACGGGGGAGTTGTAGCCTTGGTGGCTTTCCTTGAAAGTTTTGAGTGACAGACCCGAGTTGTTTTTTCTTTTCCTTCTTTAAAACTGCTCAACCAACTGGTCATCTTGTTGGGGGGTGGGTGCATACATGCATTCTCATCCGACTTTGGGTTCGATAATGGCGCGGGAAAAATGGCCCCTCCAAAGCCAGGCTACAGTCTGCCGGGGGAAGTTTTCTCCTAGGTCTTGTAGTTACTATTCGATAGTAAGCGAGGCCCGGGCTGCATATTTTATAAACTTTCTATTAAAGTTGTGGCACGTTATCATAAAACTCAATTGCGATACTTTGTATTACGCTCTGGGATTGAGAGATAGACATAGGATTAAAAAAACAATTTCTAGGCATTTCTAGATGATAAATTTAATTTTCTTTGCTATTTGGAGGTCTTCTTTGAAAATGCAATTGTAATGAACGCATTCAGAACTGGAGAATAGATTTACCCTTGGCTTCAAATAGTCGACGTTATCAGGCGCTGTCATTCGTTCCTTCCTATTTTCGGGCTGCTAATTGATGTTTTTGATGTCAGCAAGAAAATGGAAGAAAATGTCATGTGTGAACCAGTGCGGAAGTTAATAAGATTGACTTCGTTGACAGAATTTACAATGAGAGCAGAGACCGCATAATGGGACCGCTGCGAATTCGTGTGCTCTCTTTGGAGTCAAAATTGACACCTCACGCTAGGCCAGTGGTCGATAGGAGAGATGGAACATTTGGGAAAGTTCCTAATCTCATTTTTCCCCCCCTTACCTTTTGGTCTCCAATGGTTATTTAGCTTCGCCAGCAGCTGTTTATCCAGGGGGCTATTGCTACGGACCACGCCAGGTCCTTAGTTCAGGCTCCTGGTGCCACCAACAATGCTTATTTTTTATGCTGTTTTGAGTTTGAAAGCAAAAGAGTCTTAAAAAGGTTAGATTAAGATGTGTCTTAAGGAAAGATATACTAATATCTGTCAGGGTCATTGCAGATGCTGGGTTATGTGCAAGAAAGCCGAAACGCAAATCCCTCCCTGAATAAGAGACCATGTTGGCACTAGGATCAGTCTTTGAGCGTAACAGAAGGCTATAACTTGCAAGCAAAAAAATAATAATAAAGCTCTTGGCCATACGTCCCTGTCCCCAAAAGAAACATTTCAGCCATGGTGCCCCTTCAAAGTTTTCGTTTCTTTTTTCTGAAAAGTTATCGAAGGATTCAATATAATAGTTTAATTTTCCAGTAATGTGGCAAAGTTTATTGGATTTGTGTGTATAATTATGGATTGGATTAGTTGAGTTTGGTTCAGTGCATCTGATTATCTCCTGGCCTTTAGGGAAATGCGCTAAAACCCTAATATGTCCAGTACCCCCAAGCGGTCCCTTTTTGAAGGCGCCGCACAAAATGTGGTCTCGACCAGCGCCCGGCCTCCAAGGATCTTCAGTGAGAGACATTATTCTTGGAATATCCAATTAATTCCACGGGCAGTGATCAGTTAGCGCTTCTTCTTCCTTTCTCGCCATTTGAAATGCTAACACAATGAATATTTTCTCATTGGTCTGTGTCCCTCGGCTAAGCTGTTGCCGCGGGCTGAGAATTTCATCGACTGATGAGACCAGAGGCTCCGCCAATAAAAGGTTACAGTACGTGATTTGCATGCCAAGTGGGGTTTGGTTTCATGGACTTAAAAGTTCTTTAACTTTTATTTGACTTTTTTTCTTGCGTTCAAAGTAGACTGAGGGGTAGTGTATTTGTGAGTGTGTAACGTAGGAAAATGACCGGGGACAGTAGGTCACGGTGATGTCTTGGCCCGTCCTTGCGGAGACGGGAGGAGATGGCCTTTGTGTTAGTAGCTTTCGTGAAGAGCAGCCCCATGAAGTCTGTAAGATCAGGTCAGTGGAAATCAGTGGCTCAGATGCTGCGATGTACTGGTGAGTCCCTCTAGTACCCTTCCAGGCTTGGCGCTTTAGGGACCAGTACTGGTAGAGCGTCTGGTAGTACCAGTGAGCCAAGATGGTGTCCTTCGAAACAACTGGGGTCCATTGAGTAGGATGTTCGGAGGAGCAAGGGATGCCCCTTGGAGTGGTTGGTAACCAGGGTCTTGGGTCCTAGGGAGATAAGACCTCCTAGGGAAGTATTCAGAGACAGAACATCTTAGGTTTCCGAGGGTGTGTAGGACGTTGTCACAGAGTACCGAGTTGCATGGAGCACTAGGAGAGGTACAGCAGACCCTTTCTCGGGACTACTTTCACTGGCGGATCCCCATGGCAGAGTCGACTCTGGTGGATTAGATCACAGTCTACAAACCCCTGGGTCCAGAATGGGCTCTGCACCACACAAAGCCCCATGAAGTAAGAGGCCAGCAGCATTTACACCTCCATTCAATAGGCTCAGAAAAATAACATCTGATGGTGTCACCCACATGCCTTTCGTCTCCCACGATCTTCCAAACATGGATTTTATTAAGTCGGGAAGCTCCTTTTTTGATTTAGTTCCCTGATGGATGTCTTCTGATCTGAGGGATATTGGTTGACGAAAGCCCGGGGGTGGGGGGTGGGAATGTGGTGAGAGAGATACCCCAATCCCTTAGCAGAACAGAGGGCAAAGGGATTGAGGTAAAAGCAAGAGTCAGCTTTCAAACCACTGTAATCTTAGAGGCAGGGTAATATGATTGGAGACTTGACATATTTCAACTGAATGAAAAATCAGGATACCTTTACCAAAATTGTTAGCAAAAGGGAACTGGCAGAAAGAGAGGAATGGAGAGCCTTTCGCCTCTTCTTCCCTCCCGCCTCTTCCTTCCTTCCTTCCCTGGCTGTCTGCGAGGAGCAAAGCAGGTGGCTCCCTGTGGCTGACTTTTCATGACAACATGCCATTAGAAATTGCCGTCCTGTTGATCAATCCTCTCGACATGACAGATTTGCCGCAAGGCCTGGCTCTTTGAGCGCCAGCACTGTGGCTTTTCCCTCCTTTTTTCCTGCACTAATTGGTGAAAGTTTTTTTACTGTGCTAGTGGCAGAGGAAATTCTTTTGAACGTTGTCACAATCAAGTGTTGACTTCTTTAGAATTGCAAGTAGGTTAAGTGAGTATCAACATTGGGGGGTGGGGGGGAGGAGGGATAACAGTGCACAAAGTTACTGCTGCCTAAATTTTATGATTAGCGTAGCCTTGGAAGACAAACATTTAATTGGGGTCGCCCTTCCCTCCCCACATCCATCCACACCCGTCTCTTCGTGAGTACCTAATGTATGCACACACGGCTAGGTCCTTGTAAACTTCCATGGTGTTTGTCATGGGGGAAGGCAGCCCTGACATTTGGAGTGGGGAAAACATCGCCATGTTGAGAGAAATGCATCCCTTAGTGTCTTCCTACAATGAGCAGACTCAGAACAACAGGAGCACAAACATTACACAACGTCCTGTAAATCGGGGGGGGGGGTACATAAAGCTTCCCTCACTCCGGTACTGTGGACTCGGCCACCGACACGCTTCTGTCCAAAATCAACAGATGAAGAATCGCCTCTTGGCAAAGCAGGCATTCTCAGATGTCAATGCCCCTCTGGGGTATCAGAATGCAATTCTGCTGAAGTTTTTCTGTCCTCGTTACATGGAAGACAATTTTTTAACCTAGAACATGATCGCTTTTTAAAAGTACTGCTTAAACCCAAACTCGACGAAACTGAGAATTCATTCATAGGGTTGTTTCTCTTTCTATTGAGAATTTGAATTGAAACCTTTTTTTTTTTTTTAACCATCTAGGATTCAAAATGTTTACTTCAGAAATTTGTCACAGTAATCTGCACTTACAGGCATATTCCTTCCCTGGTGATGGGAAATAATTGTTAGATTGAAAGTTTTTTTGAAAAGCCGTATTGAGAGAAAAATAAGGGTATTTAAATTTGCCACATCACAGAATCCGTGTAGCACGTCCTCTCTCTCTCTCTCTCTCTCTCTCTCTCTCTCTCTGTTTTGTCTATATAACATTTTGGGTAATTTCTAATTTAAAAAAAGAAGTAACCGAAGATTAAGAAAATCCTGCATCTGCACTGTGGGTTTGTGACTATCATGAACAAATCCTACACAAAAAATAGATTGTTTCTGCGATGTAAACACAGACACCGCATGTGAGGAGGAGGTTATGTCTGATCAGAGTAGATATTTACTTAGAAATGAGAATTAAGGAATCAAAGTTACTGAGATGATTGGCGGCATTTCTAGGCAATTCCTGTAGTTTGGGGCACAGAACGGGAAAGTGGGAGAAGAGGGGTAAACATTGTCTGGAATCACCTGGGAGCCCTAAGCCCTCCCAAGCCCTGGCTCCGACTGTTTGATGGGGAGGAGAAGTACAGAAGCCCCTACTGAAAGAAGCATCCATTCATATAATTAATTTTGCCATTGTAAAAATCATTTGTAAAATTTGCATTATTAACATTATCAAGTCACTAGTTGGTAAGACATCAGACATGACGAGAGTGAAGGGCAGCTTAGGGAGAACTGGGCTTTAAACCCTCAGTAGATCGGAGTTAGGATCAAAGGCGCTTGCTTTATGTGGCTGTGCTACACTTTGAAGTCATGACTGCACCTACAGCACTCATTTCATCAAGTTCACTGGTGTCTTAATAGCAGATCAATAAGTTTCAAAGTCGGAGAGTTAATTTGATACTAGTGCTGATGCGGTCGTGCTGGGGAAGCCGAGAGAGAGGCAGAGAAAGCAGCCTATTAACAACCGTGGTGCGGGGCGCACAGAGATGCAGATGAAGGCAGTGTCCGTGGCCCTAAAAGGACAGGCTGTGGCCAGGAGCGGGGAGGCTGTGGATTAATAAGGCAAGGGGTCCACAATTTAGACATCATAGCGTATGTGAGAGCTGGTCTGTGCTCGAAAAATCTGTAGTTGATTCCCCACGTGTGTGCTTGTACCTGAGTTGCTGGTGTAGATAAACAGGTGATGAGAACATACACACACACACCTTTGCAAAATAAAGCAGCTTAACCTGCCTGAGGACCATTGCAGGTGTTATAGGATGATGTGGGGGGGGGGGTGGAGACACAAATCTGCTGTCATTTTTGAAGGGAGCTTTGAATATAATGCTTGCATCGGAGGTTTTTTTTAAAAGGTATCATTGGGAATATTCCTGAAAGTAAATAATTTCAAGGCAATAATAATTGGATTCCAATTAATTTTGGTTTATTAAATTGGGGGGAAGGGCTCTTTAGGCCAAGTCTTCGCCTCAACTGCCTTCGCTGGTTTATAGCATAGCTTGATGTGCCCGCACCCGAGCGGGATTCTTTGTGACCATATTGCACTCATTGTCCGTTCCCTTTCTGGGGTTTGTCGCCAGTCTGTCACACGAGTGTCCCCACTCAGAAAGGGATCCATTTTTGTGATATATTCCAAAGACTTGTTGGACACATAAACCAATAACTAAAGGCACTGGCAAATTCAAAGACAGAAGGAAAGTTGGGGCACAGTGGAGTATCTGTATGTCCACATCTATGTGTGTTTGCGATCTTTCTTTGTTTCCAGTGGTTTTGCAT